>WNWU01000007.1:33107574-33137010 GCA_012654045.1 Ptyas mucosa
TGATTTAGAAGGTAATAAACCCAAATCCCAAACTGCAAATTCCAGGTTTAGAAGCAACCAAACACCGACCATTGGACGAGAACCAGGACTTTTGCTCCAGAGGCATTTAGTTTGATTTAGCTTCAGCACATTTGATTATTTAAATACCTTCCTCGTCTTATACCCTTTTGATTATTCTTTATCTAATTTTGCCACCCAGAAATCATTTGATAGAATAGAGAAGTCAATAGAATATTTTAAATTGCATACCGTATCCACGCAGGATATTAGCCCTCCCTTGTGATTCTCAGTGGTGCCATATGTGAAGTTAGAGCATGGATTAAGCTGAACGTAGCAATCACTTCCCTCCAGATGCACCTTGCACATAAATGATCTATAGCACTCAGCAAGCATTCTTTCAGGCGACTGCTGATATTCTCAGCGATAGACCGCTGAGAAATCCCATTGAAACACTATTTTAAAACCATTAAAGATAGATTTATGGGTTGCATAAAATATATGAGAATAAATTATGATTGAACTACTGGTGGCAATGATATAAATGTGCAGTTCATCTGGTAGTTTAACATTAAATACTCCGGGGTGAAAGAATGATGCCTGACATCATTTAATGGCATTGCATTCCAAAGGCTAAAATTCTCTATGCATTTCTTTCACTTTTATCTTGATCGACTCTGGAATGGAAGGAAATGGGAGTCACGTTAGGGTCTTCAGGTGCAATTCTTTTTCCAGTTATCTGGGACAAGGAAGATTATTTATGCCCATGGTAAACAAATTGCTCATTGCTATGCACCTCTATGGAGTAAAAGACATGTATGCTAATACCTTGCCACATCAGGCCTCACTGATGATGGTCTTTAATCATCCCTTGCTGTTAAAGTCAAAAGGGAATTAACTCTGAAGATCTTTAGTTTTGAATTGAGCAACAAATCTGTCTAATCCTCAAAAGCAGCCCAATGTTTTACCTCTGCATTTGGAAACCACTTTTGAATCAAAACTTGGGTACGCATGTTTCCATTGGGGGTGGGGGATGATCTGAAAACTTTATTGAGGCAGAACACTATATAGGGTATGCAAAACCCTATAGTTGGATTGTGGACATTGTGGCTCTCTACTGAATATGATGCTTGTCAGATGTTACATCTTTTCTGTCCTGCTCTACAGAGTGGAGAGTTGGTCTCTGACACAAAGCCACTTGAAGAGACTAGAAGCATTTCAAATGTGGATTTACTGACGGCTGTTAAGTATAAGCTGGGTTGACAAAATCAGAAACTAGGAGGTGATTAGCCGCCTGGGAATGACAAGGGAAATCCTCAAAACCATAAGAAAGTGAAAGTTAGAATATTTTGGACAGGTGATGCGACACCCGGAAAAATACGGCATACTTCACTTAATCCTCCAGGGAAAAATTGAAGTTAAACGAGGTCCAGGCAGAAGAAGAACATCATGGCTTCAAAATCTAAGGGACTGGTTTGGACAAAACTCAGCAGCACTTTTTCATGCGGCTGTTGATAAAAACAGGATCACCAACATGATTGCCAACATCCGATGACAGATATAACACAAGAAGAAGAAGATATGATGCCAAACTATATATAGCTAGTGTGCTCAATAGCAAGGATGTTGGACATACAGCAACATGTGAAGGGCCACAGTTTCCTATTCCTACAGTAAGCCATATGAAATTGCATTACTGTTACAAATATACCATGTCAGTTTTGCAAAAGTTCACACACTTTAATGCAGTACGTAACTTATTGGTTTGTTGTTCTTTAATTGTGTCCAATTCTCTGAGACTGCCTGCAAGTTCCTGCTGATTTCTTGGTTAGGTTTTTCAGAAGTGGTTTGCCATAGCCCTTGACTTACGGCTGAGAGAAAATGATTGCCTCAAGGTCAACCAGCTGGCTTTGTGCCCAAGGCGGGACTAGAATTCAGAATCTCCTGGTTTCTAGATTGATGCTTTTGCCACTGCACCAGCTGGCTCCCTACTTATTTGGTAAGTACATTAATTGCTCATACCTCATAGTTCTGAGTACTTGCAGTCCAGCGGTGGGTTTAGGATTATCTTACTACTGGTTCATGCACGCGCCAGCCTTCTGAGCATGCGCCCAGCCTTCTGTGTGTGCACTTTGCTCATGCACACGCCATCCACACATGCGCCTGGCCTAAAAAATGTGCCTAAATAGGATGGCATAGGCTGGGGCCACCCATGATTTCCGCAACCTGTTCGGGAGAACCGGATCTGAACCAACTGAATAGCACCTCTGTTGCAGTCTAACCAGGACATTCATTAAAAAAAATTCTCAACTACATAAAGGAATATGGACCAAATTCAGATTAAAGTTACAGAAGAAGTTGTAGGTCTATTGCAAGTCAAAGGACAAGAGATCATCTGGCAACATGTGATGGAAAGAAAGCAAAATGTTTTAACACATTTTTAACGTCTTGTCTTTACCCAGAAGGGAAACACACTCCTAATCGGATAGCCTTATGCTAGTAGTGGAAGAGGAGCAGCTCAGGGTTGGTGAGAGCATTAAAAAAAAAAAAACTTGAATCATTTAAATGAATTTAAATCTCCAAGGCCAAAATTACTTCCCAAATGTAAGGAAGGAACTAGTAGCAGTGATTGCAAAACCACTAACTATAATTTTTGAGAACCTGGAAGAGAAGAAATGTGTCCCTAATCAGAGGAAGGGGGAGGAAGGAGGAGGGAGGGGAAGAGAATCCAGGAAATTATAGACTTCTTAAAGATTTTTCTAACATTTTACCAAGACATATTGAAGTCATACATCTGGAAAGAAAAAAAATGAAAGTCACCGCTTTAGGATGGGGGAGCCTGATCTGGCAGTTGTTGTGGTCCGCCAGCAGCCTGCGGAGCTGGCAGCGGAGTCGGACAGCGATGAGGCTGAGGAAGAACATGGGCCAGTTGACTGGGGAAGGCCCGGATGAGGGCTCTGTGTTGGAGGCAGAGATGGGGCCAGGGCCATCGCGGAGTGATGCGCAGACTTCAGAGCCTCCAGAGGCTGACAGTAGAGAGGCAGAGGAACCTGTTCCTAGTGCATGTATGAGAAGAGCTGCCAAAAGGGAGGAGCAGCTAAAGCAGAGAGGACAACTCGGGAGTAAGTCCAGGAGATGATTGGCCCCTCCCATAAGGCTTAAAAGACCAGCAATGGCTCTTGGCCTCTTTGCCGGAAAACAACCGTTGAGAGATTTGCTTCGTGTTTGGATATATTTCTTTCTTGTCAGTGTCTTCTGTTCCTGAACTGTTGCAAAGAAAAGCCTTTGGCAGTTTGCCTAATTATCCCAAGGTCAGAGATAAACTGAAGGTGTTTTGAGAACTTTGCTTTCATTTAATTTGGAATAAGGTGAGAATGAGTTAATTCTCAGCTGTTTTAATAAAATCTGTTTGTTTTTGGAACTGTTTTGCATTTAATATTAACTACGTGGGCCTGGGTCACAACAGTAGTAGTACATCTTGAAATGATAAAGAACTGATAAAACTATTTTGAGTATAAAAAGATTGGTTATTTTACTGCTTTATATTATGATTATTGCTATTATATATTACCTCTCTATTTACCGCTACCATCCTGTAACTCAAATTTCTATTTGGCTCTGTACTTTATCCTCTTGGTTATAAGAGGTGGTATTCAGCCGGTTCGGATCGGTTTGCCCGATCCGGTAGGTAGTGGAAATCACGGGTGGCCCCAGCTCTATGCCATCCTATTTAGGCATGTTTTTGAGGCTGGGTGCATGCGTGGAAAGCGCGTATGCCAGTAAACTACATGCACGGAAGGCCGAGCACATGAATGGACGGGGCACTTGTGCACATTTGCGAACCGGTAGGGAAAGTAAGTGAATATTAACCCTGTTGGTTATGTTTATCTTTCCAATCTATCTCTGTCCATGAATCCCAACCATATTCTATTTCAAAATTATGTCAGATTGTGGTAGTCTTTGAAAAGCGTGGCATATTTAAACTTATTACCCAAACGATTTGTCTTGCAGTGAATGATTTAATTAACTTGATTCATGCAATGCACAAGCCAGAGAAACCTCATATATGGTCTACAGAAGGCACTAAAAATCTGAAAATCTTGAACTGAGCAAAGGATTGTTGATTTAGAAGGCCCATGTGTCCGAGCTTTCCTAACAATCCAAAGCACATACCCAGATTCAGTGTGAATTTGTCTAGAATGAGTGAAATAAAAGAGGAGTTATATAAATCTTACAACATCATCCTTAGAATATGACCCCCATAGCATGCTTTTAAAAATAACAGCCAGCTGCCATAATTTAGCAGGAAGACTGTGCCTCCAAACTGTTTTTTTAGAAAGGCAATGCCCTTATTCCAGGTATGTAATAGTGGATTAATTGTGCTATAAAATTGGTCCGCTAATGATATCTAATTTAACTAAAGGGGATGCACTTACATAAAAGATAGTTTAAATTGCAGCTACTTAAATGTAGGTTGACATTGGTGGAAGTCAATAATCTTTTGAAGCCTGTTTTAACTATAAAGCAGTGGTGAAATCCAATTTTTTTTTATTACCGGTTCTGTGGGTGTGGCTTGGTGGGCATGGCAGGATAAGGATACTGCAAAATCTCCATTCCCTCCCCACTCCAGGGGAAGGATACTACAAAATCTCCATTACCGCCCCACTCCAGGGGAAGGATACTTCAAAATCTCCATTCCCACCCCACTCTGGAGCCAGCCAGAGGCGGTATTTGCAGGTTCTCTGAACTACTCAAAATTTCTGCTACCGGTTCTCCAAACTCCAAATCCAAGCGATGTGGCGCTCCCATGTGACACCCCTCCTGCGCGAGCTGCACTGGCTTCCTGTGTTCTTCCGGGTGCACTTCAAGGTTTTGGTTACCACCTTTAGAATGCTCCATGGCTTAGGACTGGGGTATCTTCGAGACTGCCTTCTGCCACCAGTACCCTCTCACCGACCAGTACGCTCCCATAGAGAGGGGCTTCTCAGGGTGACGTCGGTCAAACAGTGTCGACTGACGGCCCCCAGGGGGAGAGCCTTCTCTGTGGGGGCACCCACCCTGTGGAACAAGCTCCCCCCGGAGATACGGACAATCCCAGATCTCCGCGCTTTCCGCTGTGCCCTCAAGACGTTTCTATTCCAGCAGGCTGGCCTGGACTAACCTCTTCTAAAATTGCTCTTATATTCTTAAATCTTAATCTCATAAATTTAGAGTTTTAATTTTAGGTTTAAAACCAAATTATTTAATTGTATTTTAATCAATTCTTTAAAATATTTGTATTATATGTATTTTATCATTTGTCTGTACACCGCCCTGAGTCCCCCGGGAGTAGAGCGGTATATAAATATAATATAATAATAATAATAATAATAATAATAATAATAATAATAATAACAACTGCTCAAAATTTCCGCTACCGGTTCTCTAGAACGTGTCAGAACCTGCTGGATTTCATCCCTGCTATAAAGCCTGTATCACATCATAATTGCAGTAGCAACCCTGGCCATCTTGAAATTCCCGTGTATGTCTCAACATCTTAGAACGACATAGGTTTGTGACTCCTGTTTTGAGTCTTAAGAAATATCATTAACAAATATCCTATCATCCTGCTTCTTGACTGTGGATTTGAAGTAAGGTGCCTTGTATATTCAGTTTGGATGGAACAGGTATCACTTTCATGACCCTGTGTAGCAAATCGAGGAGATAACCTTGGTGAGAATAGGCAGGAATGGTTATATAAGCCAAGAGAGCTAAAACATTCCTTAAATTCTGGGAAACGATGCAGTATTAAGAAGAGAGGCAGACCGGCTCCTCCCTGGGAAATAAGAAGGCGATAGGGAAGAGAAAATGCAACCAAGCTTACAAGATTCTGTTATTGTAGCCTATCTCGGTATAGTTCATTTCTTCCAGTGGAGTTTGTTTTTTTGATCTGGTTTACCCTGAAGGAGCTGATATCAATCTTGCAAGCCTCATTGCCCTTTACCTCCCTCTTGCAACACTGGTAATTTTCCAGTTGGGTTATCCCAATGCATTGTACACAGGGACTGCTGGTGAAAACGGTCCACTAACTTTAGTTAGTTCAAAATTGAGCAGCTAGACTTCTCACTGGGACTAGCTAATAGGAACCTATTATGCCAGTATGCCAGATCTACTGGTTGTCAGCCCATTTCTGGACTCAATTCAAAATAGCGGTTTGGGATTAAGATTCTTTAAAGATATTTCTTTCAGTTTTCCAATCTAGCCTGGAATCCTGAGATTTATTTATTTATTTATTTTGTCGCATTTCTATTCTGCCCAACTCCCGAGGGACTCTAGGCAGCTTACAAAAGAGAATAAAACAATGCAACAATATCCCATACAAAAGTTAAAAGAAGACATTAAAACATTAAAACGTTAAAACACAAACACTCCAGTTTGTGGCCGGGTCTCGTAAGATCACTGTAACGAGATCAACGGCCCCAGGCCTGCCGAAAGAGCCAGGTCTTCACCACTTTCTGGAAGGCCAATAGGATGGGGGCGGTCCGGACTTCAGGAGATAATTGGTTCCAGAGAGCCGGGACAGCCACAGAGAAGGCCCCACCCACGGGCCCACCAGCCGACATTGTTTAGTTGACAGGACCTGGGAGATGTCTTGTATTATAAAATTTATTTATTTTCCAGATCTGACCCTCACAAACTTTTTTTTAAAATAATTTTTTATTAGAATATAAATATTAAAAAACACATAACATAACATACACATGACATAGACATAACAAATATTTATACAACACATAAACAAAAACCCTATTATTAAGCACTATTTCCAAGTGACATTCTACTTAATATATATTTCTTCACCTCTTCTTATTCTAATAACAATTTCTATACTGGTAATATTAACCCTCTAGGATTTAAATTTGTTTCTAGTTTTTAGCCAATTATACCGTTTACTCCATATTTTGTAGTAATCTGATTCTTCTCTTTCTTGTATTTCTTTGGTTAGCCTATCCATTTCAGCACATTCTAAGATTTTTCTATTAACTCTGTTTCGTTTGGGGTTCTTTCTTGTTTCCAATTTTTTGCGTATGATATTCTTGCTGCCGTTAATATATGAATTATAAGGTATTTAGTATCTTTAGGATATGATTGGTTAAAGATTCCTAGTAAGAACGCTTCTGGCTCTTTGTCTATCTGCATTTCTGTTATTTGTTCCAGCCATTTTTTAATATTTGACCAAATTTTTTTTGCTGCTGGGCACGTCCACCATAGGTGATAAAAAGTTCCCTGTGTCTTTTTGCACTTCCAACAAATCGAGCTATATATAGGGTGTATTTTTGCCAATCTAGTTGGAGACATGTGCCACCTGTAGAACATTTTCAGTTGGTTTTCCTTGTACGCCACTGCTCTTGTTAATTTTATATTGATTTGCCAGAATTTTTCCCATTTGTCCAAATTTATTGTGTGTTTGATATTTTGAGCCCATTTGATCATCGTATCCTTAACTGTTTCTTCTTCCATTTTATAACGTAACAGGAATTTGTATATTCTACTGATTAATTTATTTTCTGAGTCTAATATGATTTTATCTATTTCTTGTTTTTGTTTCTGGATCTGGTATGTTTTTATATGTTCTCTATGTTTGGATTGTAATTGGGTAAAGGTCCACCAGTCTGTTTCCCTATCTAGATCTGTGTCCAATTGCTGTTTTGTCTTCAGTTTGCCTTGGTGCTGACCCTCACAAACTTTTAAAGGTAAATCAAGGCTGATTAGGTGATACTGTATAGTGATAAGAAGCACTAGGGATGACATGATAGCAGTCTTCTAATATTTGAGGAGCTGCTACAAAGAAGACGGCGGGGCGGTGGGTGGAGGGTGTCAATCTATTTTCCAAAACACCAGAAGATAAGACAAGAAGCAATGGATGGAAACTGAACAAAGAGAGAAGCAACCTAGAACTAAAGAGAAACTTCCTGACAGTAAGAACAATCAATGAGTGGAGCAAATTGCCTTCAGAAGTTGTGAGTGCGTCAACACTGGAGACTTTTAAGAAGAGACTGGACAACCATTTGTTGAAAATAGTACAGGGTCTCCTGCTTGAACAGGGGGTTGGACTAGAAGACATCCATGGTGCCTTCCAACTCTGTTATTCTGTTTGGTATTGCTGTCAGTTGAGCATACAACTAGATTGCGTCAGATCTGTTTGACTCCTGTTGGCTGATAAACTATTTGTAACTCTGGGTTGAACCTTGGTGCTCTCTGAACTTTTTTTTTTTTTTTTGGCAGGCATTTCATTAACAAACTAGGTAACATTATCTATGCCTGACGGAATGGGATTTGCTCTCTATTAACATACTACTGACTTGCCCTGTCAGCGTTGGCAGGAATGTTCTTGGTGGTTCCTTGATTAGGCTGCTGTTTATTAATCAATAGTTGGTCTGAGTTGGCAGTTCCTTGACTGGGGTATTTCTAACTTCTTGATTGTTGGTCTAATATTAATTTTGGTGTTTATCTCTGTTGATCTGGGTTTTGATTGCCATTGAGGAGGTGATTTGGTCTTTTTGTTTCCTTTTTGACTTTTTTATTATCTCTTTTGAATGGTAAGTAGATGTTATTTATCTCCATGTGCCTGTTGGTGACTGATTTGTCCAAGTGCCAGGCCTCCAGGAACTCTCTAATACAGGGGGGTCAAACTCGTAGCCCACCGGATAGATGCGTCACGCGCTGGCCATGCCCATCCTGGTTTAGTGAAGGGGGAAAAGTTGAGATACATCATGTGACGACAACGTGACACCGTGAGTTTGACACCCCTGTGCTAGTATTTTGGGATTTGGCTTGGTTTAGAATTCTGTTTCCTAGTTGGAATTATGTCTGAATTATCCACATGTTGTGAAATTATGGAGTTTTCATCATGTCTTCTTACTGCTATTGTTCATGGATACTCCTGATGACTGCATGAATGATCTTTGACATCTCAATCTGTTTTAGTGACAACTTTCCCAAGGACATCCCACTAATTTGTTTGGTTCTGAATCCACTGGTTCCCCCCCCCCCTTTCTATTTCCCTCAGTCCTGCCAAACACATTTTGTTTTCCTAGTGCATCCTCAATTTGCATCATGTGCTCAAGTATGCAAATGTCTGCATCGTACTAATGATTGTCCCAAGGGATCATCCAATCTTTTTGTGGTTGGAACTGATTGACTGGATCTTCCTGCAGTCTAAGACCATGCTGGTAAACTGCCTCCAAATCCATAATTCTGTAGCTAGACCTCTAAAATGCTCTTTCAGAACAATGTAACAGAAAGCCAAGGACGGATTTTCATTCCATTAGGAAGGATGCCAGCGTGCTCACACACCAGCCCTCAACTTTGCCTCCATTCAATCTGTATGCCTTGCTTGTCCTCCAAGTTTATTTTGTGAGTCTGCAATTTAAATTTGCATCTAGAAGGTTCCAGGCAGAATCTTTCATTTTCGTTTGCTTAGTTCAAAAGTTCTTCACTAAGGACTTGCCAGCACCAACTGCAACATCTGTTTGCCAAATAATTAACAGTGACAGTTAGCTGGCACTTCTGGAGGATTCTCTATGTTGCCCAGAGTCGGAGTTACAATGGATCCTGCATTCTTGAACTCCTGTAAGTAACAGGATTTTTCCACATCCTTTTATCCTCAACTGCTAGTGTGTTTTCTTCGTGTTGTCCTCTTTTTATCTGAATATAAAACCCTGAAATGCATAGTGCCCATCTCTGTCCAAGTATTTAAAATAAAGAGCCTGGCTTTTAAACCATGTGGTGGATTTAGATTTGTTTTATTGTTCCTTTATATCTTTCTTCTGACAACCTGGCAAAGAGAATTAAAACCCTCCACATAGAGTATTTCCCATCATCATCATCATCTTTTAACGACCCATAATCCCTTGCGGCAGTGGTGGATTTCAATTTTTTTTCCTACCGATTCTGTAGGTGTGGCTTGGTGGGTGTGGCAGGGAAGGATACTGTAAAATCTCCATTCCCACCCCACTCCAGGGGAAGCTTACTGCAAAATTCCCATTTCCTCCTGATCAGCTGGGACTTGGAAGGCAGAGAATAGATGGGGGGCGGGGCCAGTCATAATTTTTACTACTGGTTTTCCAAACTACTCAAAATTTCTGCTATCGATTCTCCAGAACCGGTCAGAAGCTGCTGAAACCCATCTCTGCCTTGAGGGGCGGAGTCTGCTCAACTTAATGCTTAATGCCTAATGCATTAATGCTTAATGGCCGGATGCCCTTCCTGTCACCAATGCAGAGTTTTGTTCAGCAGATATATTCTCATTGTGCCCAGAGAGAGAAAGATCTGCCTCTACCTAGGATTGAACTCACAGCCTCCTGATTGTAAGGCAAGAGCTCCACCTCTAGGCCACTGCACCACTCTATATACAGTATTTTCCATGTACCTATGTATTTATGAACAGCAGCCCTGTTACTTCATTTAAGATTGATGAAGAAATTTGAAACAGGTTCTAGGTTTTTATGCCTATACGCACAAGTCCACTCATATACACACATTTCTGCATCTATTTTTCCAGGCAAGTGGAGACTTCAAGGAATGAAGTGTCAATACTGGCAATAATGCACAACAAGGATGTAGAGATGGAAATCTCTCTCTCTCTCTGTCTCTGTCTCTGTCTTTTCTCTCTCTTACACAAAATAATACAAAACAAAAAATATAGCAGTGGGGCATAAATGACAGTTAAACATAGTAACAAAAAGGTCAAGGTCAAGGAGTTCCTGTGGATTTTACTCCACTAGTCATTGCCGATTATAGGAAACGGCACTCATCTGTTTCATGCGGCCAGCACATGGGATCATGTAGTCATGCATGATGTCATGGAGCACTGTTACCTTCCAACTGATGTGGTACCTATTTATCTACTCACATTTGCATGCTTTCCAATTGGAGTGGTGCGGTGGCCTAGAGGTGGAGTTCTTGCCTCACAATCAGGAGGCTGTGAGTTCGATCCCAGGTAGAGGCAGATATTCCTCTCTGGACATAATGAGAATATATCCGCTGAACAAAACTCCTCATTGGCAATAGGAAGGGTATCCGGCCATTAAACACTCTGTTAGCTCCATTCACTTGCACAGACTCCACCCGAAAAGGGATTATGGGATCGTTAAAAGGAGATGATGATGTTGATTTGCCTGCTTTTCAATTGCTAGGTTATCAGGAGATGGGGTGAGTTCAGCCTGTCATGTGGAGCTTGTGTTTTGAAGCTGGGCTGCGGGCTTTCCAGCCGACAAACCCAGTAACTTAAATCAGTGAGCCACTGTGCCACAACATACCAATAGACATGAGTAAAATGACAAAGAACAAAAAGTCACAGCCTTCAATAGGCAGAGACCAAAAGGCAGAGACCATGAAAGAAAAGAAGGCAGGGCACTAAGGTGGAAATGGAAAATTCAAAGCAAAATTACAGAGTTGTATTCATTTTATATGCATAGGGGGATTAATTATATATACTGTAGATTCATAAGGAGAGGCCAACATCAAGGCAAGCATATCAATATAGACACGCTCATCAGAAAGTGCTTCATAAATCAGGTCCCTAAGGCCAAGGGTTTCTAAAATATGTCGTCTACTACATACATTGGCAGGAAAACTGTTTATATACTGTCTCAGAAAAGGGTGGAGAGGTGCCAAGGTCTCTTTGTCCTCATTTCCACCTTGCCAATTACCTTCTGGCAAACGATATGTTAACGTACTTCAGCCTTAGCTGTTCTACCAATGGCTATTATCTCTGACTAAAGTAAGTCGGCGCTTTTCTTCCCCTATTGCATTGCTTATAATCTGCAATTTGAATTCTTAGGATGAACTAAACCTACAGTAGGCAACAAAGTCCAGGGTGTTGCAGAATTCAGTAATAGAAGTAGTACATAAGAATATGATCAAATGGACAAATGGTAGGGATGGGTGAAAGTTTAGAATAGAATAAAAGAGTTGGAAGGGACCTTGGGAGTATTCTAGTCCAACTCCCTGCTTAGGAGGAAACCCTACACCACTTAAGACAAATGGTTATCCAACATCTTCTTAAAAACTTCCACTGTTGGAGCATTCACAACTTCTGGAGGCAAGTTGTTCCACATATTAATTGTTCTAACTGTCAGGAAATTTCTCCTTAGTTCTAAATTGCTTCTCTCCTTGATTAGTTTCCACCCACTGCTTCTTGTCCTGCCTTCAGGTGCTTTGGAGAATAGTTTGACTCCCTCTTCTTTGTGGCAACCCCTGAGATATTAGAACACTGCTATCATATCTCTTCTAGTCCTTCTTTTCATTAAACTAGACATAACCAGTTCCTGCAACCGTTCTTCATATGTTTTAACCTCCAGTCTCCTAATCATCTTTGTTGCTCTTCTCTGCACCCTTTCTAGAATCTCCACATCGTCTTCACATTTTGATGACATTTTATTTATTTTTTTAAAAAATAGTTATCAAAAAGAAGAGAAAATGTTAGATTGATCCAGCTGCAATTATGCAACTACATAGGCAGCAAAGAAAGAGAGATGAGGCAGATCATATTGGAAGATGAATGCTTTAAATTGGAGGAATAAATTTCAATAACCTATGTTATGCTAATAACACTATTCTGAAGCTGAAAATGCAATAAATTAGAAACTCCATTAATGGAAGTCAAAAGGAAGAGTGAAAAAAATGGTACTAAAATTAAATACAAAGAAAACCAAATCAACAACAACAAATGCAGCCATCACGCTTACAACTGACAATTAAGATACCTTCTGCCTCTCAGGATTGACTATCTACACGAAAAGAACAGTCAAGAAATGAACCACAGATAGTGTGATGATTCCCCTGCCTGGACGCTTCCCTGAGACGGCTCTCCAGATGCTAGTTTGGAGGAAGGTCAGCTGGCAACTGAGGGTGACGAGCCATGAATGGAAGGGCCGAACACAGGGGAGCAGCCGGCTGAACCAGAGACAGGAGAGGCACAGCTGCAGCTGGGAAGCCCAGAGGCTTTGGGTGGAGAGGGTACACAGCTGCCCTCTGGAGAATAGGTTGGAGATGAAGAAGAACTGTCTCCTCCACAGGGGTTTGCTGCTGGGGGTTCGCATGGGTTTGGGTGATCCTCTAGTTAGGATTCTGTCCAGTTCGGCGAACCCCCAAAACCCCCAAATATTTTCCTACCACTCTTCATGGCATCTGCATATTTTATAAGCACTCTTTCTATCATCTAAGTCAGGGCATATCTGGCGTGTGGGACCATCCTAGAAAATGTAACAGCCCAGCCCAGCCCGGCCCATGTCACTTCACCCTGATCTACCCACATCACTTTGCCCCAATCTACCCGCATCACTTCGGCCCAGTCTACCCAATGCAAAGAGGAAACATCGGGCCAGTGTGGCTTCAGCCCAGTCTACCCGCATCACTTTGGCCCAGTCTACCCAATGCAAAGAGGAAACATGCCAGCAGTTTAGGGAATGGTGTCAATCTGGCCACGCCCATCCAGCTCTCCATGCCCACCCAGTCGGCCATGCCTTCCCAGCTCCCCAAGGTCAACAACAGCCCTGATACAGCCTCAATGAAATTGAGTTTGACACCCCTGATCTAAGTCATTTGTAAAAAGAAAAAAACAATGGGCCCTGGACAGAATACTGAGGTACACTGTATACACCTTTCCATATGAATATCGCCCCATTTAAGACTATATTTTGGCTGTGCTTGTTCAGCTCGTCTAGAATCCATCTTTTTTTTTTTTGGAGTAATGTTTTTTTTTTAAGACAAACAAACATTTAATGCATCAATCCTCCCTTCCCTGTGACATCTCGGTGTTATCTTCTACGCTTCTTCTCCATCTTCCATAAGTTTCTTCTATCTTCATCTTCATCCAAACCATTCTAACATTTCATTGCTAAAACAATATTGTAATCATCATTTGTACATAGTTATAATATTGGTCATTTATATCTCTTTTCCAACCAACTATAAAAATGATTCCATGTTTTAAAATATCCTGATTCTTCCTTATCCTTAATCATCAAAGTTAATCTATTCATTTCTGCACAATCTAAATTTTTTTTATTAGAATCCATCTATCCCGTATTGTTCCATTGAACATGAAGGAAGCTGTAATCTACTTCATCAATTTCCTTTCTAAAATCTAATCATGTACCATCCCTTTGTCAGTGATCATGTTAGAGAAAGAAATACCATATTTCAATGTCTTTTAACAAATCCATGCCAGTTTGTGTCATCACCTTATTAATTTCTAAATGTTTGCAAGCCCACTCTTTGACTGCCTGATAATTTATATTACTTACTATATTATTTACGGTAACTCAGTAAATCTCAGGCTGATAGGTGTGACAGAATGCTTAAAACAAAGATAAATACCATGTTAACAGGAATTGTGAGGAATGAGGAATGTAACAAAATGCCTAAAATGTATTGGTTTTATATTAACATGCAAGACATGTACGAGATCTGAAGGGTAGCAGCTAAAAATATAACACAAAATACACAAAGGAAGACAAATAATAGGTGAGAGGATTCAGTTGGGAATCAAAAGGTTAAACAAATAAGCTTGATAGAGTTGTGGAGTTTAAGAGACAGTAAACATTAAAAAAAATCAGGTTTCAGTAGATGGAATGTGAATGTGTTTATAGAGAGATACATGGAAATGATGAAAGTTGTGGAGAATAAGGGCTGGTTATTATAGGTTTGCACAAATATATAATTATACACCAGTTCAACATTTCAGATATATTTCTTTATTTAACAGAGAAATAGCCTGACAGTTATAGAATAGGTGGTATCTGGTTCAATACTAATAACTGCAAGAGGGATCTTGGAGTCCTAGTGGACAATCATTTAAATATGAGCCAAAGAAGCCAACAGAGTCCGAGGCTAAATTAACAGAGAGATAGATTCAAGTTCACTTAAAATGTTAGCACCACTTTATAATGCCTTGGTAAGATCACACTCAGAATATTGCATTCAGGTTTGCTCACCACAATATAAAAAAAGATGCTGAGACTGCAGAAAGAGTACAGAGAATAGCAACAAAGATAGGTAGGGGACTGAAGGCATACAAAGAACGGGTGCAGGAATTGGGTGTCTAGTTTAATGAAAGAAGGATTAAGGGTGACATCAGTGGTAGGATTCAAATTTTTTTACTACCGGTTCCATTTCCTCCTGATCAGCTGGGACTTGGGAGGCAGAGAATAGATGGGGGCGGGGCCAATCAGAATTTTTACTACTGGTTCTCCAAACTACTCAAAATTTCCGCTACCGGTTCTCCTGAATTGGTCAGAACCTGCTGAAACCCACCTCTGGTGGTAGGGATACATTCACTTCAAGTCATTCTTTCAGGTAAAAAGGCAAGCTGACAAATTTTATCTAAATGTGGAGCTGCCCAGCAGGGGACTTAGAATAAAGTACTACCATGGATATCCCCATGTCCTGGAAATCCATTAGGATTGTTGCTGTACAGTAGTGGCCAAAATTGTGGAAGCCTTTTGGGAAAAGTGTATTTTTGAGGTTTGATGGCTAATAGCACCCCTCCTTTTTTTTTTTTTTTGGAGTGTCAAGATAATCATATTCTACTGCTGGAATGGCCTGGGAATAGCCCAGACCTTAACCCAATTGAAAATCTATGGAGCCGACTAAAGAAACTTGTTAGGCAGAGGCGACTCAACAATAAAACCCAGTTAATAGAAGCAATCATTCAATCTTGGTTTCACATTATAACAGCTGCAGAACTAAAAGACTTGGTTCACTCCATGGGAAGACGTTGTAAGGCCGTAATTCATGCTAAAGGTTACCCAACTACGTATTAACTGATAATTTTTGTATATCTCATTTTTTTCTATGGTGATAATTTTTGTATATCTCATTTTTTCTATGTGCTTCACTTTTCTTCTTTATACTGTCACTGCTATTCTAATAGCAAATTCTTCATAAAAATTATTGCATTACATTCTAGATTAAATTATCTTTCCATTGATATATTATTTTATGGTACTACTAAAAAAAAAAGTGGTGTTATTAGCTACACTTTCCCAAAAGGTTTCCACAATTTTGGCCACTACTGTATGGATAGCTCTTTCCCATAATTCCAAGAGTTAGTGCTGTTATCCAATTGTTCCAAAGAATAAAGATATTTTTCCCTAAATCCTGAAGCTTTTTAATCTGTGATGTTTTGGTCAGAGGTTTCTTTTTTTGCAGAACATTGAATGTGTGTTTTAATGAAGGGAAGAATAGAACGTATAATAGCTAATCTTTTTTTTTGAACCTCCAATGATACAAATCGGATAAAACTTTAGCCCTTTTTTTCCACCTGAAAAAAACAAAAACAAAACTCATTTTCTCTGTTCATTATTTTTAATAGTACACAGAAAAAGAGGTCACAGATAAAGAAACAATCCTTTTTTAGAATGCGTCTTCTGAAGGAACTGGTTCATGTTGATTGATGGCAAGGCCACCTCGGAAGAGAAGTTAACCATAGTCATCAATTGTCAGTGATCAGCTTCACTCCAGTTCTTAGCCTTAGCCCCAAAGAGGCAAACTTCTGGCCTATTTCACTCTGAGGCATATTGCATTAACCTCGCAGCGATACAGAAAACGAAGAGACAGAAAACAAGTGGAATTTATCGTGGACAAAAATGAGTGAGGCAGGTATTCTAAATTAATGAAACAGCCGCCCAGAGTCCCTTGAGAGTTGGGCGGCATAGAAATATGATTAATTAAATTAGTTGAGAGATTTTTTGAGCTCTCTTTGTTTTAGGATCCGGATGGTAGCTCCGAACACACAAACATATAAACATACACACAGTAAGGAAGGAGAAAGAGAGGGAGGGAGGGAGGGAGGGAACTACATACCGTATTTTTTGGCGTATAAGATGCACCTTTTTGCCGCCTAAAAGGGGGTGAAAATTTGGGTGCATCTTATGCACCGAATGCAGCCCCTCCCACCCACTGGCCCCCACCCTTGGGCCTCTGCCTCCCAGCAATTTACCTCCTTGCAGCAAGCAGCAAGAAGAAACAGCCCATTTCAGCTTCAGCTTCAGCCTAATTAGCACAAGATGATTGTCCCCGACTCTAGCTGTTTCTGGCTGCAGGGATTGCCATTGCCTATTGCTGCACGGGCCTCTGCTGCTTGCTGCAAGGAGGTAAATTGCTGGGAGCAGATTTTTTTTTTTTGCACTAATCAAACTATGCTGAAAACGAAAATGAAAGTAAAATAGGCTGTTTGCTGTTTGCTGCAACGAGGCAAAATTGTTGGGAGGCAGAGGCAGATTTCTTTTTCTTGTTTTCCTCACCAAAAAAGGTAGGTGTGTTTTATAGTCCGGTGTGTCTTATATTCAGAAAAATACGGTATTTTTCTACTTGCCAGCATTAGTCATTTCTAGCCTATTAGTCATTTAATATATTGCAGCCCTTGAGAATACATAAAGGCACAAGAGGTTTCTACACCTGCTTCCCTGGAAGTGATTGTTAGGATCACTTGCCCCATTATACTTATTTACTTCTCCCTCACGGCTTAGAGCTCTAGCATTTAGCCTGGCTTTTTGCTTCTTGTGTAGTGGAAAATTAGTTCTATGAAACCAGGCAACGGAGCATCAAAGCATCAAGATATATTGGTGTTATTAACAGGGTCAATATTATTATGTGCTCCCACCAACATTCCAAGCTCCACTGTGTCTTTATAATCCATACAGTAGTGGCGAAAAAGATGGATTTTCCCAGAAATGGTATGATGTGAAATATCTATCCCTGTTGCCTCACGGTGTCATGATCTCTTGCAATAAATCTGTTTTGGATCTGATTTGGAACAAGTATTCTGGAATGCATGGGAGCACAAATGCAGACAGTACCTGGGACTCATTAATGTGGCTTCATCTGTTTCTAGGAACCAGGCAAAAGGCACAGCTGGTTTAATGAGTCAAAGATACGCACTGCATTCACCTCCTAGACCAGGGGTGTCAAACTCGCATCATCATGGCATCAACATGTGACATATTGTGACTTTCTCCCCCCTCCACTAAACCAGACGTGTGTGGCCAGCATGTGATGCATCCAGCTCATAGGCTGCGAGTTCGACAGCCCTGTCCTAGATGTACCTCTTCCAAATTTAATTTGAAACACTGCATCACCCTACTAAAGTACACAACTTTTAGGCAAAGGGCTGGCTCTGGCAGAAATGGAAACCGTTCCAATTGGATAGGTTATATTATTCTCCTTTTCTCTTTTAAAGCTATAGAGTGAACGTTCCTAGCTTATTTATGGCGATGTAGTGAATTTGTCACTGAGGATCACCAAAGCTTTCATCTTCGTAGCCTTCAGCACCATAGGATAGAAGAATGTGTAGATTCCACAACCTTCTCAGTACTGTGGAAAGCATAGATTCACAATTTTCATTTCCAACTATTTAGGGGGCTAAACCCAATATGAGGTGCAATGAATCCTTGACTTGAGGTGGCACAGGAGACAACTCCAATACTTAATCAAGTGGAAGGGCTACCCCTTATCAGAGGCATCCTGGATAAAGAGTAGGAACGTCCAGGCTGACTGCCTCATAGCAAAATTTCACGCAGACAATCCAAACAAGCCTTGGGGGCTGGTCACAACCCTAAAATCTATACCTGTACACAAGTTGTTTTTGCTTTGCACAGGTGAGGGGAGCCAAATGTCAACACACAAAGCATCCCTGGCCTTCTCTCGAGTTGCCATAGGCCAGGGGGGATGGGAAACCAGCAAAACAACACGGCAACCAAAGACAGATGCACATTCCATGCTTATCTCTCTCAAGGCTTACCCACAGCAGCCGGAGAGGAGTGACCTCTACAACCCGCGAAATTGCTCCGTTGACGAATGTGATTGATGACACATCCTGGGAGGAGGGGGGAAACAGGGTCATAATTGGGGCGTAAATTACGTACGGTCAGAGCTGGCTTCATCTGGGAACGTGCCAACATGAAGCTCCTAATAAATAACTGGATTTCTTTTGAAGCTTGGCTCGAGGCTCATGATTTAATTAGGGCATCCGTCGGAACCCTGACACTATTATTCATTTACTACCTTCATATCATATTACTTTATCACAATCTTTTGAGTTACATAAGGCAGAATTTTAAAAAATGGGCTCCTTGGTGCTCTCTGAGCTTGCTTGTTTTCTTGCAGACATTTCATTATCCAAACTAGGTAACATCTTCAGTACTGATGATGTTACCTAGTTTTGGTAATGAAAAATCTGCAAGAAAACAAAGAAGCTGAGAGTGCCAAATGCCAAAGATGCACGGAATGGTGTTACCTTCCCACCAAAAGTGGTCCCTATTTTTCTACTTGCATTTTTTATGTGCTTTCGAACTGCTAGATTGGCAGAAGCTGAGACAAGTAACAGGAGCTCACCCCGTTACATGGCACTAGGGATTCAAACTGCTGAACTGCCAACCTTTCGATCAATAAGCTCAGCGTCTTAGCCACTGAGCCACCACACTCCTTGGAAATTATTAAGGATAGTAAAATAGAAGTGGTGAACTAGCCTCCTAAGGGATGCCAGTCTTCCATTAATTCATCAGGCATTTGCTGAGTTGCCTTCCTTTCCTTTATTTATATCATAGAAATAAAGGCCTCAGAAGATGGGATGTTGGCCAGCTCTTCTTGTGCTATTGAAGTCTCTCAAGGGCCTATCCTTCAACTCTCCTCTGGTACAGAAAGATTTAGAGAGATGATTTGCTTCATCATCCAGCAGTGAGCTACTTATCCTTGCTCCTTAATGCTTGTTGTTTTGTTTGTCTTTTGCCTCCACAGTATCTTGGACTACAGAAAGAACCCTTAAAAGAACAACAGAGAGAGCCGGTGCCGAAGGTGATCTGTCTATCTCTTCCTTCTATCTATTTCCCAAAAAAGAGGATATTCGGATCTAAATGTAGAAAGCATCTGTGTTCATAATGACATGAAACATTGAGAGAGAACAGAAAAATGAAATGAAAAAAGAAACACACACTGTTTTGCATGCTACCTTGGAATACTCTCATAATAAATTGAGATAACAATATTTCAAGGAAATGGAAGAATTCCGCGTATCTATTGACATGTAAGAAGCAATCACCACTGTATAATCTTGTTAAAAAGCTTGGCTCGGCAACAATGAAAATGATTAGAATGAAGGTTGATTGGCATGTTGTTGCCGATAATGAATACGCAGGACTCTCATCTCGGAACAAAGACACATTGAAACTGGTGTGTATGTGTGTGTGTGTGTGTGTGTGTGTGTGTGTGTGTGTGTCTCCTATGTGAATAAAAACATGTATTGAAATATACTACCCTAGAATTTAACAAATGACTTTGTAAAAGATTTATCTAAACAATCACACTGTTTCTCACTTATGAATCACAGGAGCAAACGGGATACTTTTGCACTGCAAGGAATTATATCTTGCTTTCTTGGTAAATTAAAACGGCAATTGTAACTCTGAACAAAGTTCTACCAAAGAGGATTGAAATAGAGGAAAAGGGTGGTACTCAAATACCAGAAAAGATGCAATATGGAAGATCTGCTGTTGTTTTTTTAAAAAAAAATTATGTTGGCTTGCAGAATTGAAGATCATGTATTTGTTAAAAAGAGGAATTCTAATTAAATGTTATGGGGGGGGGGGCGGGGAGAAGAACGGCACCCTGATGGTGGAACCATTTATATGAGAAACAATTTGTCATGGCTGCTTCAAATTGGATTATTGAAAGGAGTGTTCAGTTGGAGTCAGAAGTTTAGATCATTGTTTTTTGGTTAGGGAATTCTGGAAGTTGAAGTTCTGTAGAGATTAAATTTGTTGAGGTTGAGAAATACATATCTAGATCTGGGGTCACCAACCTTTCAGACCTCAGGGACCACTGAATTCATAATTTTAAATCCCGCAGACCACTAATATGATCTGCCTAATGACTGGCTGGGTGCGCGTGGCTAGATGGTCATGACTGTGACTGGGTGGGTGTGTTATTCGATATTACTCACATCGAGGGATGCCTCACTGGCCTCTACTCACTCCTCCCCTCCCAGCCACTCCTCGTCTCCCCGGCCGGGCTCCTTAGGGCCCCAACAGGAAACAGTTGTTGGAGCTACGCAGCCACCACAAGAAAGAGTTGGTAAAACAGCTGGCTCAGTTCAGATTGGATCTGATGGAGAAGGAGGTTCAGCAGAAGCACCTGACTAAGGGCTAGGAGCATAGGCTTTCTAAGCAGAGGGAAGACCTGCCGGAGTTCAAGGCCAAGTACCGGCACCTGGAGGCTTAGCGGGCTGAGATGGTCAACCAGTTCCAGGCCATGATGCCGTCCCACTGGAACAAGGTCCTCTGGCTCTTTGCCACCAGCGGCATTTCCCTCCAGCCTTCGCCCAAAGCCCCGCACCAGGAAGTTGAAGCAGACCCCAAGTCAGAATTTCTCCCCCTTTCCGACCCCTACAAAAAAACCCCAAAGGGGGAGACTCTTTGCAGCAACACAAACATTCATTGCACGTATTCAGCCCAGGGGCCGTAGTTTGAGGGTCCCTGATTTAATGCAATATAAAAAATGCAAACAATTTTTCTGCGGACCACCAAAATCTTCTCGCAGATCACCAGTGGTCCACGGACCACCGGTTGGTGACCACTGATCTAAATGATTCCTACTAACTGTACTTTCTGGAGCCTTGGGAGAAAAAAAAAGTTTCTAGCAGGTGCCAGAATTTAACATAACTGATTATTGATAGGTAACACTGAAAAGGTTTGTAAAGGAGGTACCAGACAATATCTTTGGGTTGATCATCAGATAACTTTGTCAGAAGTGTTTTTCCCCCTTGAAGAACATGAGAAGAATCGTAAGAAAAGTAAGATGTCATTCCAAGACAAAGTGATATATTAAAAGTGATTGAATTATATAAATGTTTGATTATCTTATAATGAAACAAGCCTCTGAATTAGAATGTCGAAAGGAGGAGAAGTTGCCTGCCTAATTTGTTATTAGCATGGCTACTGGCAATGATCTGGGGCTGGAAGAGATAATGTCAAGAACATAAGAGGAGGGGATTAAGAATAAACCTTCTTCTGTAGTTATTCTGCAGAGAATAGGATGCAGCCATTGTTATCAGCTGTGATCCTCTAGATCAGGCTGGGGAACCTTGGCCCTTTTAGGAGTTGTGGATTTGTGGACTTCAACTCCCATGGCTGGCTCAGGAATTCTGAGAGTTGAAGATTAGATTCACAAAAAGGTATTGAGCACAAATCCCTCAAGTGGCATTTAATCATGATTAGGATAGATCCAGATAAATACTTTAGCAGACTCTTAATGAAATGGAGCAACTGAAGTACTGATGCCAAGGTTCTTGAACTGATATTTTGCCTTCCAAGTACGATTCAGTGTGTTGGCTGTCACTTTCAAAGCCATTGGTGGCTCAGAGCCTGGATATCTCTGGGACTGCTTACTCTGAGGAGCTTCTGCCCATCCAAAAGAACCCAGTATATCAGGCTTGCTCTGATCCCCCTTTTCAAAGGGTTATTACCTATAAATCCCATAGTATCAAGCAGGGGTGAAATCCAGCAGGTTCTGACAGGTTCTGGAGAACCGGTAGCAGACATTTTGAGTAGTTCAGAAAACCAGCAAATACCACCTCTGGCTGGCCCCAGAGTGGGGAGGGAATGAAGATTTTGCAATATCCTTCCCCCAGGAGTGGGAAGGGAATGGGGATTTTGCAGTATCCTTTCTCTGCCATGCCCACCAAGCCACACCCACCAAGCCATACCCACAGAACCGGTAGTAAAAAAAATTGGATTTCACCACTGATATCAAGACTTCGATTTTAAAAGGTCCTTTTTGGGGGGGGGGGGTATGTTTACCTCCTGAGATTAGGCTTGTAGTGTTTTACAAAAACCAGGTGAGAACCAGTTTGGTGTAGTAATTAAAGGCCCTGAATTAGAAAGATGGACGTCTATTTGAGTTTTAGGCATGAAAACAAGTGGGTGACTTTGAGCCAGTCACACTATCTAAGCTATAAGACAAAGGCAATGATGAACCATTTTCAAAAATGTTATCCAGAAAAATACATTTACTCAAAGGCACAAAAATGAATCATTGCTCATGGGCATTATAAATGTTTTGAGGTGTCCATAAACATGCTTTCTTTCAAATCTAAGTATAATGAGTAAATGATATTGCTGCTGCGTTTCTTTCCCTAGTTGTCTTTAAAGCACAATATTGTAAATCATAAATATATTGAATGCTATGAGGCTTTGTTTATTATAGTCATTCCGCAGAAAAAGGAGAGAGAAAAAAACGCATCCTTTGTCCTTCAGCAGTAAGGGGGGAAAACCCACTCTTGATTCTTCTTCTTTGGATGTGGTTTGAATTACAAACTTATTTGTTTTTTAAAAAGTTTTATTAAAAGGGAAAAACACTACTGAAAATTAAGGCAGAAGTTTGTATTCTCAGACAATGATATCCAGGAAGACATACTGATTTGTTTTTAAAGCAAGGAAAAAAATATCTTATTGTGTATATAACTCTTTGTGTTCATACCAAATATATGTGAAGAGAACTACACTGCAAGTTCTTTGAACAGTATGACTTTTCTCCTGTTTAGTCCAAATGGCCATTATAAATCTGGAAAATGAGTTGTACACATGTATCTGTGCATTAAGAAAGCACTTCTTAAGTTGAAAAAAAACCTCATGAAGTGTAAATTTCATATTCATATATATATAATTACTCTCATTAATGTTTGTTGCAGTAGCATTTGGAGGAGGAATCAAAACAGGCAAAATTTCGCAGTGGTGGTATTCAGCTGGCTCTATCCGGTTCGGGTGAATTGGTAGCAGTGGCTGCGAAAGGCTCCATCACCCACCTGGATGTCATCACGTCACATTTTTGATGCTCTATGCATGCGCGGAAGGCCCTGTGCATGCGCCAAGGTGGGTGCTCCCATTTGCGACTGGTAGCGAAGGTAAGTAAATACCACCCCTGAAATTTTAGATGTGGTATTACAGTCCAAGCCCCATATCTTTCATAGATACATCTACTTTCCAAAAGGATCGTGACTGGATCACGATGACATACCTGCCAATTTGCATGTCTGCAATTCTCCCCTGTTCTTTTAAAATATGAGGGGAAATTTTTTTTGTTGGTACCAGGAGAAGCTTTGTGGCACTCAGAACTCTTGAATTCCTTTCTGAATTCACCTCACGTAAACTACCTTTTCATTTTTAAAAATTATTTCAGTAGAAAAGGATATTTGTAGCTCAGGGTTGAGCTATGAGTTTTTCATGACATCGGAGCGTAGTTCTTTGTTTTGTAGACATTTTAATACTCCATGTTTGCAAATTCCATTTTCACCCACACTGATGATGCTACTTTGTTGGGTTAAAATTATTTCTTCTAGCAATTTTAAATGTGACATTGCAAGCATAAAGGCTTCATACCGTATATTTTGTTACAAGGATCTTTTGAGTGTGTTCTTTTTAGGGCGTAATAAACTCACGTACTCCTCCCCACTTTCTGACATAAGTATTGTAAGAAAACAGCTCTTTTTATTCTGAGTCAGTCTTGAAATCACTCTCCAAGCCAACCTAGAATCCATGCCTATGAACCTCCAACGATCCTACTTTGAAATATGATGCCCATTGATAATTCAGTGTCTTGGGATATGCATACTTGAATGTTGCCTGTATAAGAGGGTGAGAGACAGGTAACTCAGTCTATATACCAAACAAATGACCTATATCAAAACAATTTACCTTATGTGCAGCCAGTATCTGAAAATAACATTTAACACAGTGCAGTGCTTAAGCAAAAATGGTTTGGTTGAGATCAGCATATATGGGATTGATTAGGGTAGATTGTAGGGGTGATTCAGAAATATAATTTTATCATATTTTATCTATCTATATTGAAGGGAAACAGTAATAAGGATATAATAAAAGATACTAGAATATGATATAATAGTATACTAGAATTAGTAGAAACTTGTTATTCTGTAACCATTAGGTTCCTATAGCCTTTGTATATGTATAACAACCTTTATATCTGTAACACAAATATGCCTTTGTATTTGTATCACATATATTATGCCTTTATATTTGTATCTCCTGTAACAAACATATTCTGTTATTAGGCCTCTGTAATGTATCTGGTGTTTGTCAAACATATGTTCCTGCCATGGTAGTCTGACAACAGCCAATAGAATAAATGTTCTTTCACAGGAACAGGAAGCTCAAGTGCAAAGCTCAAACAAGGTATAAAAAACCCCTCACTCTCAAATCCATTTTAGCAGCTGCACCAGAACCAAGCCCCTTCATTACATCACCCAGAAAGGTTCAACCAAACTCGATTCAGACAAACATGACTCCACATGGGAGTCTGTAACCAATAGGACACCTGCCCTTGCCACAGGAACAGGAAGCTCAAGGTCAAAGCCCAAGAGAAAGTATAAATAACCCTCTCTCTCAACTTCATGTGCTCAGCTGCCCAGGACCTAAAACCCATGTGGTCCTGTTCACAATTGAACCATCCTTCCAAGCAGCCTCCATGTTTCCAGTGTCTTTCTCCCCACTTGGAACTGAATCCAGATGGACATTTCTTCCAACAATTGTAAACTGCATCCATACAATGGTACACATGAATCTATCTAGTATGCTATGGTTCCCAATGTACAGTCATATATCAGAGGGACAAACCAGTTGAAATTCACAATTCTGGCCACTTCTGTATCACATATTTATGCTCATGTTCATCAGACAGTAAACAAAGCTCACATAGTACACTGTAATATGCAAGGTAATGAGATGTCAGTGTTCTTTAGGTTTTTAGGTTTAGGTTTTATTTGATTTATATACTGCCCTACTCCCGAAGGACTCAGGGTGGTGAACAGCCACAAGATAAAACACATCAATACAAAGTTTAAAAGCAAAATAAAACTGAATTAAACAATTTGGCCGAAGACAGATTTAAAACACCCCTATAATTAAGAACAGATTAAAATTTGCATTTTAAAAAGGGAAAAAAAGGAAAAAATTAGGCCAGGCCATCCTGATGGAATAAAAAGGTCTTGAGAGTGCAGTGGAAGGTGCGTAGATCCGGGATCCTCCGTATCTCCAGGGGGAGCTCATTTCAGATAGTAGTTGCCCCCACAGAGAAGGCTCTCCCCCTGGGGGCTGCCAGTCGACATTGTTTGGGCGACGGCACCCGGAAGAGTCCCTCTCTATGAGAGTGTACCGGCCAGTGGGAGGCTACTGGTGGCAGCAGGCGGTCCCGTAGATAACCAGGTCCTAAGCCATGGAGCGCTCTAAAGGTGGTAACCAAAACCTTGATGTGCACACGGAAGACCACCGGAAGCCAGTGCAGCTCGCGCAGGAGAGGTCTTACATGGGAATGCCATGTCGCTCCCATAACCACCCGCGCAGCTGCACTCTGCGCCAGTTGGAGCCTCCGGATGCTCCTCAAGGGGAACCCCATGTAGAGAGCGTTGCAGTAGTCCAGGCGGGAAGTGATGAGGGCACTTTAACCTAGTACAGTACTGAGAATTTCCTACAACCTATAGTATTGCACAGAAATATCTAAGAAAATAAGAAATGTCTGCATATATCTCTATTGCCCATGTTTTAAATGTATGTTATGGAAAGCAAATACGAAGCTACATTTTGCTATCTAACATGCCACTGTGATTGAACAAAATCTCCACAGCATCTTTTTGCTTAATTAAACAATCTCAAGGGATTGTTGTTGATAATAATCTGATATAAATACAAACAACTTCAAAATGAGCTGGAAAATTGGAGAGCTCTTTTTTCTTCCTTCGGTGCTGTGCACCTCTGTGAATAACTCAGCCGGTGCTCAATGGCTCACCTTGCAAAGATGCAATGTTACATTGAAATAATCCTTGTTTGCATCTACAATTAATGTAATTATTGGACTTCTGGGAAAAAAGAAAAACATATTGCACCAATACTCTGAACAAACAAACACACATCACAAAAATCTAGCTTGGCTGACCACATAACTAGAGTTTGCACAGAAGCAAAAATGTAATAGCAATAGCACTTAGACTTATATACCACTTCATAGTGCTTTACAGCCCTCTTTAAGCGGTTTACAGAGTCAGCATATTGCCCCCAACAATTTGTGCCCTCATTTTACCCATCTCGGAAAAATGGAACGCTGAGTCAACCTCGAGCCTGGTGGGATTTGAACTGCCAAATTGCAGGCAGCTGGCAATCAGCAGAAGTAACCTGCAGTACTGCACTCTAACCACTGTATCATCAAGGCTCAATAGTTGATCAAAGTCATATACATTAAAAAGAAAGTTCTTTTTATTTTACTGGTTATGTAGAAGGGATGGGAAAAGCACCTCCTCCATCAGAAAGAAGATGGTTAAGAATATGTACTGTAGCTCTTTAGAAAATAGGACAGCTTTAAAACACTTAAATGTTAACAACGAACGTCTAACCTTAAAGGCATATCAATGAATACGTGCAAGGGAAATGGAAAAGGTTGGGTGAATTTAAAAGACAGTATAGCATTTTTATGTAATTTGATTATTATTACTTTTTGGTGAGTTTTTTGCCAGTGATGACAGCAAGGAGTCATTTAGTTAGATCTGAACAACATTAGTTTGATTTGGAATAAATGTATGACAAACTGCAGAAAACAGGTTTCAATTGCACACTTATCTCTGACTTGTGGAATAAGAGATAGGTGATTTTGCTATTACCTACCAAGTCATAGTTTGTAATTATCTTATAGCATCCCACTATAATCTCAGTGATTACATCCTGGTAGAATTTTCATGCCCAAAATAACAATCTATTTTTACATATAGATATAATGCCCATTTTATGTGGATTGACATTAAATGAATTGAACGAATTCATGTTAGTGCTAGACACAGATACCTCATGAATTATTTCAACCAGTTCCAATTCAATCTAATGATAGAAAAATAACTTTTCTGAACTTATTGTAGCTTGTATCATATATGGTACATGCACTTGGGTTTTCCTTCTACGTATCAAGGAATATGAATAAATGTCCTTTCATTGCATACTTATCAATAATTGGTCTCTACAAAATAAAAAAATTATTTTGTATTTGCTCTGGGAAGTCGGGGGGGTGGTTGGGGAGGGGGGAGAAAATGTATGTAAAATTTTTAAAACTTTTTCAATAAAAAATAATAATAATTGGTCTCTAATCTTTTTGGCTTTTTCCACTTCAAGTTAAATGCCATGGGGTGCCATCATGATAGTTCCTCTGATGGTCTTTTTTGTTTTAGGAGTCATCCTACTATGACTGCAGAGAGGTATATTTGCTTTGAGGAACTGATCGAATACTTTACCCACCTCTGGAAAAAATTCAAAGAAATCACACCCCTATTTCTCTGCCTACTATTTTGCTTGCAAGTTCAAACATTTGTTCTGGACTTTAATTATACAATTTAGTCATTGGATAGGCCTTAAACAGCTACCATTTGCATGAACAAATGTTCTTAAATGTGAAGAGTGTCAACTCGTAAAGCGTTCCAGGCCTGCTCTCGAGTTGCTATAGGCAAGAGGGGGGAGAAACTGATGGAGCAGCTCGGCTGCCACGACCAGAAGCAAATTCCATGCATATCTTTCTCCAGATTGTTACCAGAGCCAGCAGGAGAGGTGTGTTTTCTACAGCCCGTGAAAGTGCTCCGTTGGAGAATGTGATTTATGACACACCCGGGGAGGAGGGGGGAAACAGGGTCATAGTGGAGCCATAAACATGACGGCCGTGGCCAGGGGGGCCTTTTATCAGGTTTGCCTGATCCGCCAGTTGCGTCCCTTTCTGGATCGGGATGCCTTACACACAGTCACTCATGCCCTAGTCACCTCCCGTATGGACTACTGTAATGCTCTCTACATGGGGCTCCCCTTGAAGAGCACCCGCAGGCTCCAGCTGGTCCAGAATGTAGCCGTGCGGGTGATTATGGGCGCAACTTGTTACGCCCATGTAACACCTCTCCTGTGAGAGCTGCACTGGCTCCCGGTGGTCTTCTGGGTGCGATTCAAGGTGTTAGTCATCACCTTTAAAGCGCTCCATGGCTTAGGACCTGGGTACCTACGAGACCATCTTTTGCCACCAATAGCCTCCCACCGACCAGTTTGTTCTCACAGGGAGGGACTACTCAGGGTACCGTCAGTCAAATCATACCGACTGGCGACTCCCAGGGGGAGGGCCTTCTCTGTGAGGGCTCCAACCCTTTGGAATGAATTGCCCCCAGAGATACGGAATATCCCTGATCTCCGTGCTTTCCGCCATGCCCTCAAGACCCTGATGTTCCAACAGGCGGGGCTAAACATATGAACATGTGAATGATCTTTTAAAATGTACACCGCCTTGAGTCCTACGGGAGAAAGGCGGTATAGAAATATAATAAATAAATAAATAAATAAATAAATAAATAAATAAATAAATAAATAAATAAAT
>WNWU01000007.1:33137020-33160474 GCA_012654045.1 Ptyas mucosa
AATAAATAAATAAATAAATAAATAAATAAATAAATAAATAAATAAATTACATGGGGCACAGCTGACTCCACTTGGATAAGTGCCAACATGTTGCTCCTAATAAATAACTGGATTTCTTTTGAAACTTGGCTCAAGGCTCATGAATTAATTAGGGCATCTGTCGTAACCCTCACAAAGAGATTATGAATCGCCACTTTAGGTGGGGTTCAACAGTGAGTTGACATCAGAAGAATTTTATATTTTATCTCATCTCCTAGAGTTCGATGCCTGGTAAAACCAATGGAAGTATAATTTTTAACTACCTTCAAATTAATCCAGATATGATTTATTTTCAAAAGGAAGCAAGCAAGTCTTCCTATCTAGTAGTTTCTAAGTCATTTGACTCTGTTCCTAATCAACAGACACTATGAAGTTATTCCATTTGTATCTCCAATGTTTGTATTAAAAATATATTTCCCAAGGAATGGGAAAATACAAAATAGCTACAGATTGAAGAAAGAGCTGATTCTCTTCCCAGATTCCAGGAATGAAACAAGGCAACTGCCCAAGTATAGGTAGTCCTCAACTTACAACAGTTCATTTAGTGACCATTCAAAGTTACAATGACACTGAAAACAGTGACTTATGATTGTTTTTCACAGTTACGATCTTTGCAGCATTCCAATGATCATGTATTCAAATTTCAGATGCTTGGCAACTGGTTCATACTTATGACTGTTTGCTGTGTCCCAAGGTCACATGATCCCCTTTTGCAAGAAAAATCAATGGGGAAGCCAGACTCACTTAGCAACCAAGTTACTAACTTATCCACGGCAGTGATTCACTTAACAACTGTGGCAAGAAAGCCGGAAAATGGGGAAAAATTCACTTAACTAATGTCTCACTTAACAACAAAAAATTGGTCGTAAGCCGAGACTACCTGTACTTTTTGTGTGAAATTTTTCAGAAATGGAGAAAGTACACACACAAAACACTTACAAGTTACTTTAGTTACTTTGGTCTCCCAATTATTGCTTTCTCCCCTTAAAACTGGAAAATAAACAAGCAAAACTTTTGGGCATGAGGTGCCTGGCACGAAAGCCAAACAATCCATTATAATTTAAAGCCCAAGCTGTTTAAATATTAAGATATACTCCCAACTCTACAGCAAGTGCCAACAGAGAAGTAGAGAGAAATGTTAAATCTGGCAACGCTTCATCTCGGTGCTCGCCAATGGTTCACAGATGTCAATGAAAGGTCTTATTAATAAGAACAATAATTAGTCAACACCTCCAGATTTAGGAACTGTAAAAACTGCCTCTTACTCAGAAATTTAGAGAGCATAGAGCTGTTTAGAACAAAATGAAGAAAGATGAAGCATTAAAAACAAGCACATTATACACTCTCTGCAGTTTAGATCCTGAATGAGATAATTGCTTTAACATGGTTCTAAGGGGAGAAAAAAAAAGTCTCCTTAAGCATAACCTTGCACATATATATACAGTATATATTTGCTTCTTCGTTTAATAGCAGCTACAACTCTTATAAATATTCATAAAAATGAGGATGGCAAGGGTAGTAACAAGGTTAACAAATGAAGCCCTACACTGACATAGGATATAGTCTCTCTAAAGTTGGTTATACTTTAGAGGTTTAATGTAAATAGGGCAAGTTCTGGGTGTGTACGTGCTAATTTGTAGGGGGGCAAACTGTAAAAGTCAACACTGACAAGTTTATATTTTATTTGTATACCAATTTTTCTCAGGGGGTGATCTACATATTTCTAAAACTCTTGTTGTCCTGACCTTTCACTGAACAAAATGGTGCATCGTAGATCAGTCAAAGTACCTCAAATGGGCTAACATAGAGAATGTGTCCAAAATCTGGGACCCACAATTCTTGATGGAATGAAATTTGGGGAAGGTTGTGGATGGTTCAGTGCTACTGTCTGCTGTGGCACTGTGAGGCTGTTGCTGTGGCTACCACAGTTTCATTTTCAATACTGTGTGACAGTTTCTTAACCGGTTTTGTAATCCATCATTCCACCCGGCAATAGCCAATTACCTGTCCAATGTGAAGGGAAGGGAAGTCACGTGATTGTCGTTTCCAATACTCTTTGCCACATTCCCCTGAGGAAAGTCAACGGGGAAGCCAGCAGGAAATCAGAATTCCCCACCGCTCCCAAAAACATACACTGTTTTTTTGCTCATCCTTATCCATTCTGTTTCTCTGTTTAAGTAAGTACATAAAATGTACTTACTAAGTACATTTTAAAATGTACTTAAAATGATGACCCAAACAGGTTATGTGTATAGTATGTTATTAATCCTACCCCACCATTTTAGCCTACCACAGATCTAGGAGGCTATCTTTGAGAGATAATAATCAGCCAAGGAACGGGCCTGGGAATTCTATGAATCTCAACAAATTCTCCAAATATATTATATGTTTTTGCCAGATATTAGAAGCTTGGGGATTCTTGACTCTGCCTACAAAGTTTCTTTGCACATTAGAAAAGGTGATGTTTTAGAAATCATCATTATCCAGGAGTTTATTTGGAAAAAGAAAATAATAATTCAGAAATGTCATGCTTCCTATCGCTTCAATTCTGCTTCAATTTTCTAGACATTTGAATGTATGCTTCCAATAAAAAGGAAAGATTAGAGGAAAAAGCACCTTTGGGACAACCTTGACCTGGATGACTGAGAAGCTCTACAGAGTTTTAGCTGTACAGTTTGGGATGAAAACCCTTTGAGTCCTGTGGGAGTAGGAATGGATTTCCAGAGGAAAAAATATTGCAGACTACAGGAACCAGGAGCACTACTCAGGTGACCCTGAAGACACAGATTAACCTCCAAGTGCTTCAACGACCCTTTAAAACAGGGCTGTCAAACTCCTGGCCTATGAGCCAGATGTGTCATGCTGGCCATGCCCACCGCTGGTTTAGCAAAGGGGAAAAAAGTCCTGATATGTCACGTGACACTGCCATGATGATGTGAGTTTGACACCCTTGCTCTAAAAGGATGCAGATTACCAGCTGTCTGCAAGAAATATAAATCCTCCCATTCGCCACTATCCTTTCAGAGATGAAGAAGCTTCTTGGATGAGAAGCGAAATGTCTTCAAAAGCAAAAACAAGAAAGTCCAACTGTCTCCTGAAAAAGCACCTTTGGAACGACCATGACCTGGATGACTGAGAATCTCTACAGATTATTAGAGTACAAGTGCTTTATTGAACAGTCTGGGAACATTTCAGCCAGTGGTGGGTTTCAAGAATTTTTATTACTGGTTCTGTGGGTGTGGCTTGGTGGGCATGGCTTTGTGGGCATGGCAGGGGAAGGATACTGTAAAATCTCCATTCCCTCCGTACTCCAGGGGAAGGTTACTGCAAAATCCCCATTTCCTCCTGATCAGTTGGGACTTGGGAGGCAGAGAATAGATGGGGGCGGGGCCAGTCAGAATATTTACTACCGGTTCTCCGAACTACTCAAAATTTCCGCTACCGGTTCTCCAGAACTGGTCAGAACCTGCTGAAACCCACCTCTGATTTCAGCCTACATTTACTTGAATGCCAAAGTGGTGGTAGTGGGATCATGTTATATATCTTAGCACTATGTCTAAAGCCAGACTACTATTCCTTGTTCAACAAACTATGAGTAGAATAGACTGCACTTTATTGAATATTGAATTTGGTATTTCTACAAGGTAAATCTATAACAAACATAGTAGCTGTGTTTGCATTTTTTTTTTTTTGAAACAATTAGAAACAGAAAAAAACCTACACGTTTCCAAATGAAATCTCAGGGATTTTTTTATATGCCAGTTCTCATTTTGTGGCTCCTGAACCACAGTATTAATCTAGTAACCAGAAAAATAAATTTAAAAATGGGCAAAGTCTATAGTTAGATTTTCTAGATTTTAATTTTATTTATAAGAAAAATGTGATCAGCTTCCTGACTTTGCATATGTAAACTTCCCCCTTTTTTTAAAAAAAAAAAGGCTGAAGATTTCTGGTATATTTAAATTCATGAAGCTGCCAATCAAGTTCAGCATATGTAACAAATAATCTTGACTGATTAAACTTGATTTAGCCATAGAACCCAGCTTCTGACTCTGAATTACAGACAGTACTAGGACTGTGTAGTTTTCCAGATCTGATTCCTAAAAGATTCTTCAGTATGGATAGTTACTCAAACATAGCCCCATTTAAAGCATCTGTAGCTTTTCCTAGGAATATCAGTGGTGGTATTTAGCCAGTTCTATCCTGTTCGGGCAAACCAGTAGCGGCAGCTGTGGGAGGCTCCGCCCACCCACCTGGACATCATCATTGCCTGTTTTTGACGCTCTGAGCATGTGCGGAAGGCTCTGCGCATATGCGCGCACTCACATTTGCAAACCGATAGTGAAGGTAAGTGAATACCACCTCTGAGGAACATGAAAAAACTGCAGGCCAGAATTTGTTAATGAGTCTGTGCCGAAGAAAAGTAAGAGCTAGAATATAAAAAGTGACTTTAAAGAGGTGACATCAACATTGGTAAAAGGTTGAAATCATGTTTTTAATGATAGCGGATGAACAAATTTGTCACGTTTTATTTTTTTTCCCCCTCACATATTTTATTATGAATTATCTTTTTTCCATTTCTCTCTCAATCAGTCCACAGTTCCTTTGGGTACCTGGAAAACAGGGTCTCCAAAATAGTAATTTTTGTATGGAATTTAATAAACTCAGGAGATAAGTAGACTATAATGAAAGACAGTTTCCATTCATACGCCTTTCCACCATCTCCTAAAATATACCTACAATTCAACCCCTTCCATCAGAAAGTCACTAAGGATGTTTTATTTTTGAAATAAATTTCCAGAGCAATTTATTTTTCCATCAAACTGAATTAAAATGATATAAGAAATGTTTGACATATCCTAGTTGCACCGGTCTGGTTATTTCATTGCCAAACATGAAAGACTGTTTTCTCGCCTTCCCCCCTCCCCCTCCCTCCCTCTCTCTGTCTTTCAAGACAAAATATTCAAAGTCCTCTAGGTAGGTGGACTAATCTCTCACTTTTGATTTTCCCCAGAAGTTCATGTTAATCTCAGTTTGTTTCTTCATGAATCAGGAGGAACAAATTTACAAATAGGGAAAATCAAAAACTGCAGAACTTGAAAACTGATGATATAGTACAAAACCACAATTTGTGGCCAAGAGGCACTTTGCAATTGTTAATATAACAGAAGAATAGCATTATTATACGCACTGGGAGCAACCGTATTAGCTGACTTTAATTATTATTTTTTTATTAAAAGTCAAATTTAATTTTTTTTCTAGCCTTGCCATTTTTTTTATGAGTGTGCCTTAAAACTCAACAAACGATGGCCCCCAGCCAAAAAGATTTGCACATTGTAATGTGTGGTATGATCTCAAACAAACTTCTCCATGGAATTATCCATGTGAAAACTTTTTTCTTGTATAGCAGCCTCTAAATCTTTATTACAAAGAACTTTATGAATGTTTCATAGGCTTCCTACGGCATGTAGAGAATATGGTGACAGCTCAAAGTAGAGAAAGAATGGGCTAATCATCCAGTTTTAACCCATCTCTCTCTCTCTCTCTCTCTCTCTCTCTCTCTCTCTCTCTCTCCCTCTCTCTCTCCCTCTCTCTCTCCCTCCCTCCCTCTCTCTCATCTCCACATGTGTTAACAGAAGTCCTGAACAGGAACCATCCTGGTGTTTGCTTGAAAATGATATAGCAACTGGTTTAATCTAGAATCTTCTCTGTTATAGTCTTGGATCTCATTGAGAGCTGTACAGGTAGTCCTTGACTTACGACCACAACTTTGTCCAGAATTTATCTTGCTAAGGGAGAAATTTATTAAGAGAGTTTTGTCCCATTTTATGACTTTTCTTGCCACATTTTTTGCTACCAACCTGCCTTCCATTGAGGACCTGTATACTGCAGGAGTCAAAAAGAGAGCTGTGGAAATATCTATAGAGCCCTCACATCCTGGACATAAATTGTTTTCAACTCCTACCCTCAAAACAACGCTATAGAGCACTGCACACCAGAACAACTAGACACAGGGGCAGTTTTCCCCCCGAATGCCATCATTCTGCTTAATAACTACTTCCCCCAACACTGTCAAATAATTTACTAAGACTGTATTACTATTATTCTTCTTTTCTTTACTAGTATCTATCTCTTCCCACTTGTGACTATAACCATGTTGTCATGTTCAAATATATTGTTTTTATTTGTTTCCTAGTACGATTTGATAGCTTATTAGTAACCTTGACTATCACTAAGTGTTGTATCTTTTTATTCTTGATGGAATGTATTTTATTCTCCTTATGTACACTGAGAGCATATACACCAAAGACAAATTCCTTGCGTGTACAATCACACTTGGCCAATAAAGAATTCTATTCTATTCTGTTCTGTTCTGTTCTGTTCTGTTCTGTTCTGTTCTGTTCTATTCTATTCTATTCTATTCTATTCTATTCTATTCTATTCTATTCTATTCTATTCTATTCTATTCCTATTCCATCCCATCCCATCCTATCCTATTCTATTTGTTACATGTATCACTGCACTTGTTAAATTATTAACACGGTTGTTAAGTGAATCTGGCTTCCCCATTGACTTTGCTTGTCAGAAAGTCGCAAAAGGGGATCACACTGCAAACAGTCATAAATATGAACCAGTTGTCAAGCATCCAAATGTAAAATATGTGAACCATGGAGATGCTGCGATGGTCGTAAGTGTGAAAAATGGTCATAAGTCACTTTTTTTCCAGTGACATTGAAGAGTGACTAAACACACTGTTGTAAGTGGAGGAGTACCTGTAGTTCCTTTCATATCTATGTAATACACCTTGCCTTCAGAAGTCCTGGTTGGAAAGAGGCTACTCAGGCTGTAAGAATGATTCCCTTACCTCCCAACTTTGAGGGCTTCGTATAAATCCTTGAATAAAACTAAATCTGACAAAATTAAAAATGCTACTGGATTTCTCCATGGAAACACACCTGTTTAAATAATGATTATTGTAGAGAGACTAACGAATTTCTCTTTGAAAAGTTGTGGGACGAACTCACTAGCAGGGAGTATGTGGGAAGGATTATTTCATGCTAATTGTGATGTATTAGTGGGGCTAAATATTGGTTTTAAGATGTATTGGAGAGGAGAAATAAGGGGTAGATATATTTACTCTCTTTCTAGGCAAGGCTGACTTGTGTGTTCCCATGGAAATACAGCAAAGGGCTCTCCTAAGGCAGCTGCTGATTAAAGTTTGAATGTCATTTGCATTCATGATTAAGGAGAATTATAAAAGGACTGAGGTACAGAATTTTTTAAAAAATAAAAGGATAAAAAGCCTTTCAATCACTGTTCCTCGGTTCTTTTAATTTAATAAAGAGGAGAGGTACTAGAATTCCTTCAAGTTTTATTTAATGGTTGGGTGGCTGCTGCAATGCCATTAAAATATTATTTTGAATGAATCTGAATGGAGATCAAGTAAACAACCAGATTCCTATTAGACAAAACAAACAGGTAGGTCATCTTCTTTTTTTCCCAAGTGTTCCTGATCCACATACCTTAGTAATACAACTTTCAGGATTGAAATTCATGTAGAGAGAAGTTCCTTTCTAATTACTATTGAGCCATGTTATTGCCCAAGCATTTAATTGTCTCTGTTAAAGAGTGGAAGTTTGTCTTCCCATGGAAGGACTCTGTCTGGTCCTCCTCCTGCCTGACATTTTGGTTGTCTTGGTAACTTTGGCAATTTTAACAGTACTGACTCTCTTTAAATGAGATATTTTACTTCCTGATATATTGCTCAGAAAAGTTAGTTTCCTTTACAACGAGAGCTTCTAGTTCTCCCCATGCCCTATCTACTATTCATTGTAGGCTAGAATAGAATAGAACAACAGAGTTGGAACGAACCTTGGAGGTCTTCTAGTCCAACCCCTGCTTAGGCAGGAAACCCTACACCACTTAAGACAAATGGTTATCCAACATCTTCTTAAAAACGTCCAGTGTTGGAGCATTTACAACTTCTGGAGGCAAGTTGTTCCACTGATTAATTGTTCTAACGGTCAGGAAATTTCTCCTTAGTTCTAAGTTGCTTTTCTCCTTGATTAATTCCCACCCATTGCTTCTTGTCCTACCCTCAGGTGCTTTGGGGAATAGCTTGACTTCCTCTTCTTTGTTGCAGCCCTTGAGATATTGGAACACTGATATCATGTCTCCCCTACTCTTTTTTTCATTAAACTAGCCATACCCAGTTCCTGCAACTTCATATGTTTTAGCCTGCAGTCCCCTAATTATCTTTGTTGCTCTTCTCTGCACTCTTTCTAGAGTCTCCACATCTTTTTTACATTGTGGCAACCAAAACTGGATGCAGTATTCCAAGTTTGGCTTCACCAACACATTATAAAGTGGTGTTAACACTTCACGTGATTTTGATTCTATCCCTCTGTTTATGTAGCCTAGAACTGTATAGGCTGATAGAACAAAAAGGGATTCCAGAATGCCAAGGCAGAAAACTACCCACTTTAAGATTGTTGGTGTTCAAAAAGAGCTATGGAGAATTAAAACAAATATTAATTGAGCACCATTTATTATAGCAAGCTTTTTTGCTTGGTGTTCTTCAATGTCAGCCTGTCCCTAGCAAACTAGCTAAAACACCTACAAATACGATTGTGTTCTTTGTATCTTCTGGAATTATGACCATACTGGATACTTAGAGCCCAGACCATTCCTAATAGTTGCGACAATTGAATCTAAATGTTTCTTTCCTATTTTCAAAACTATTTCAGCTTAATATATTACTAAATTGAATTGTATACAAATTCTTCCCGAAGCTGATTAAACATGAACTAGTACCCGTTAATGAGTTTATTTGGGACCAATCGGAATGGCAAAGAAGGATCTCTTTTCTATTTTATTAAATCTTCATGGTTGGTAAGGAATCTATTGCAATCTGGTTCCAGAAAAATGAAGAGTTGTATACACAGTGGCATCTAGGACTATAAGAAGATAAAATGGTATACATTTGTCAGAACTTAAGAGTTTAATAGAATAGAATAGAATTCTTTATTGGCCAAGTGTGATTGGAAACACAAGGAATTTGTCTTTGGTGCATATGCTCTCAGTGTACATAAAAAGACAAGATATATTCATCAAGAATCATAAGGTACAACACTTAATGATAATCATAGGGTACAAATAAGCAATCAAATCATTACTAGGAAATAATCAATATAAATTGTAAGGATACAAGCAACAAAGTTACAGTCATGCAGTCATAAGTGGGAGGAGATGAGTGATAGGAACGATGAGAAGACTAATAGTAATAGTAATGCAGACTTAGTGAATAGTTTGACAGTGTTGAGGAAATTATTTCTTTAGCAGAGTGATGGCATTAGGGAAAAAGCTGTTCTTGTGTCTAGTTGTCTTGATCTGCAATGCTCTATAGCATTGTTTTGTAAATATTTTCACAGTCCTCTTTTTCACTTGTGCAGTATACAGGTCCTCAATGGAAGGCAGGTTGGTAGTAATTGTTTTTTCTGCAGTTCTAATTATCTTCTATGTAAATGTAATCTGGTTCAATTTTATTGGTTAAGGTAACATCACACAATTGAGTTCAGCTAAGGACAAATTATCACAAAGAAAGAAGAAAAGCCAGAATCAGCTGTGAAAGGAATTTCAGGTAAAGAAAAACTTTTAAAAAATGGGGAAGGGGCAGCTTTGCTAACTAGCAATAGCACTTAGACTTATATACCACTTTACAGTGCTTTACAACCCTCTCTAGGTGGTTTACAGAGTCAGCATATTGCCCCCAACAATCTGGGTCCTCGTTTTATCCACCTTGGAAGGATGGAAGGCTGAGTCAACCTTGAGCCTGGTGAGATTTGAATTGCCAAATTGCAGGAAGCCGGCAGTCAGCAGAAGTAGCTTGCAGTACTGTACTCTAACCACTGCGGCACTGAGGCTCAAATATTACTGTTGATTCTCCAATTTCCTTTAAGTTATCATGTGTCTGTCCGACCGTCCGTCCATCCATCCATCCATCCATCCATCCATCCATCCATCCATCCGTATCAATTTCCTCTTTTTCCTAAATGTAAAAATGTAAACTGACTTGGGGAAAATGCATATCAATGTTATTTGTCATACAGTTGGGACTGTGGTAGGCAGTGCAATACAATTATTTTGCATTAGCTAATCAGACATAAGTGACTTGCTTCCCAAACTTAATGCCAATCACAACAACACCTCAAATCAATGGAGTTTCCAAATGTTTCCAAATGTCTGTTTCTTTCCAGATCTCCACAGTACCAAAACACACTCAAAACTCTGGAAACCTCTATTGCTAATGAGTTGCCTCGGGCTCATGATAAAGCTACAGCAGATGGCTTCTCAAATTCAAATCCAGTTCTTTCACTACTAGGCCATGTTGACTCTGAACTCTATAGTCTTTCATTTTTCACCCCAGTGTGAAGAGAATGCCACACCAGTAGAAACAAAAATATTTGACGGCAAGGAAAGAGAAAGCTGCCTTTTGGGGGACAAAGCTAGGTTTCCCACGTTTAATTTTTGCCAAGAAGTCTTATCCTCTTAGAATTAGACAGTTCAATCAAATCTTAAGGCTGCAGGCAGAAACATATTACGATGTAGGAATTCTTCTGAGCAGTTCTTAAAATGCAAGGCTCTTTCTGGAAAATGGAAAAATAATGGGACTCATTTATCTTTGTAATGAAAGACCTCGTAGAGATGGAATATACAAGATAAATGAAAATAAAAATACTAAAAATAGCAATTATCATTTCAGGTAGATATTTCAAAGATAAGATCAATATTAATCTATATCTTGTACAACTATGTATTCATATTCATAATTTAAAATAACACTAAAATATCTAGGCCTCTGAAATAAATATAACATGTGTATGATGACATGAAGCTCCCAAGAGATTAGCAGGAAAAAGCATTTATTATTATTATCTCTTTTATTCATTAAACATGAAACTCAGTCAACTGAACATTTAAAAATGTATCACAAATATAATTGGCTGGCGCTGACGGTTGATATGGGTTGCTGCCAGCATCCTAGGTATCAACCAAGTATCTTCTTAAAATTTATGATGATGATGATGATGATGATGATGATTGACAGCAGAGAAAAGCAGTTGTCCCAGCTTAAAAAGTGCCAAACTTTTTAAGGTCTATGATGAGTAGTTTCTTCAGCTAAAATTCCACTGCAGACCTACTTAATGTCATCTACTGAACGAAAAACATCTTCCCGCTGGCTTACATAACACTCTGGTTAATCTAACTGCTACATTTATTTTTCTTTTTTCTTTCCAATTATAATGTCAAATAATTGAATTTTTTACAACTATGTATCAACTGTTCAACTTATCAACCACTAGCGACACAAAAGATTTAGAGCAGGCATGTCCACCTACAGACCCTGGACAGCTACCGTGTTTTCCCGAAAATAAGACCCTGTCTTATATTTTTTTGAACCCTGAAATAAGCGTTTAGCCTTATTTTCAGGGTGATCTTCTTATTTTGGGGCGCATGGAGCTCCTCTTGCAGTCTTACCTGATTTTCAGCTCTGCATTTAAATATTTTTGGGGACGGTTTATTTTTGGGAGGAAGCTTATTTTAGCTCATGCGCTCAAAAGCTCGATTGGGCTTATATCAGGGGATGTCTTATTTTCGGGGAAACAGGGGTAGTAATGCAGCCCCACAAGACTGTAAACTTTTAAAATTATGTGATTTATATACATTAACTATATTATATATTTGATACAATATGCAACCCAAGACAATTCTTCTTCACTCACTGCAGCCCAGGCAAGCCCAAAGATTGGATGTTCATTGTTTAGAGGGGTTTGCAAGGGTTTTTTTTTTGTAGTGCTTGGCATTGAATCATCATCCAGTTTTGTGGAGCCAAGATGCAACCACTGGATTTGTTGCTGAAAAGATGGAGTTGGACAAATAGCTTTTCTTTGGGGGGTTGATGTGGGAAATATCAATCACTCTTAAAAAAAACCCATGTGAAGAAAGAAAGCAAGAAAACAGAGTTTCTCTGTGAACACTGGCTCTAAGGAAATTAAACGTCCAGTATGCAAACTACAGAAACACAATTGCCAGTTTCTTTCAATTATACTTTCAGTGACATGCCTTATGCTAGAAAATTCTAAGGGTTAGTCAGTTCCAAAGATTCAGCTCTCTAGATGGACTGATCAACTAATTGTTTTTTTTCTGTTGAGGATGTTGTTGTTGTTGTTTAGCAAAAGTGATTGCAGAAACCAGAGTTCCTGTTTTTGTCTTAGCCACACCAGTACTGCAGAAGGAAAAATAAAACCAGAGATTTCTGGATGGCTGCTCCAAGCATGTCATCCCAAATGTCCTCCTCTAGGCAGTATGGGTTGTCCAAGATAAGAAAGAAAATCCAGAATGGGTAACTAATTACAGACCCCTTCACATCCTGGACATAAATTGTTTCAACTCCTACCCTCAAAACGATGCTATAGAGCACTGCACACCAGAACAACTAGACACAAGAACAGGTTTTTTTCCTGAACGCCATCAGTCTGCTAAACAAATAATTTCCTCAACACTGTCAAACTATTTACTAAGTCTGCACTACTATTAATCTTCTCATCGTTCCTATCACCCATCTCCTTCCACTAATGACTGTATGACTGTAGCTTTGTTGCTTGTATCCTTACGATTTATATTGACTGTTTCCTAATATGATTTGATTGCTTATTTGTACCCTATGACTATCATTAAGTGTTGTACCTTATGATTCTTAACAAATGTATATTGTCTTTTTATGTACACCGAGAATGTACGCACCAAGACAAATTTCTTGTGTGTCCAATCACACTTGGCCAATAAAATTCTATTCTATTCTATTCTAAAGCTGTCCTTGGTTTGTCTCTGCTGTGAGTTGATTATGTGATACAGGTACGGATGTGAAGTCATGTCTTAGAGATAGTTAATGGACTGTCTTCATGGCGCAAGGAGGTTGTATAATTGTGGTCTTAGAAGGAATTAGATAAAGCCATAAGTAATGAGGAAATGACATCAGGCAATGACACCCACTTGATACTGCAGTACCAATAATAACAAAAATTTAAATTAAGAATGAGAAATGCAATTGTTAGATTGTGTCTTGTATCCAGTGCTGGATGGAAATGCACAAATCATGTAGTTTGCATTGTGATATCACAATGTGCTTTTCCTTGCCCCCGATCCCTGCAGATGCTTATAGTAAAGAACATAAGAAAAAAGTAAAGGCAGGGTGTGAGAAATTATCTGCTGGATTTTCCTTTTTGGTCAACCTTTACAAGTTGTGTATAGAATTGAAATTAGTTATTGATCCAGTTGCTTGCTATTTATATAGGAATACGTTTTGAGTCAGAGACAGTTAGCATGCACACATTGGTTTGAGACACCGTTTCCTGTTGATTTTACATACCTCTGTATAATGATCACATGTTTTTACACTGCTTCTTAGTAAAATATAAGCAAATCCGTGGAAATTCCAAGCAGAGAGGGACAGTAGATTGATGGATGAGAAAAATCCACCCCTTTTTGGAATTTTTGGCAGTATGTTTACCGTATTTTTCAGACTATAAGACGCACTGGTGTATAAGATGCACCAAAATTTCGAAAAGGTAAGTAAGAAAAAAAAAAGTTTTTTGCCCTCCACAGCCCCCAGAAGCACTCTGCAGGCCTCCCAAACCTTCTGCACACCCTGTTTTTGCGAAAAACAGGCCCATTTTTCAGAAAAATGGGATGAGTGGGATGGGGCTTCGGGAGGCCAAAAATGGCTGTATTCAGTGTATAAGGCGCACCAACATTTCCACCTTCCTTTAGGAGGGAAAAAAGTGTGTCTTATACTCTGAAAAATACGGTATTTAAAATGAATTGCAAAGAAGCTGAAAGGGATCCTGCTGAGAGGCCCATATGGATCCAGGTGAGTACCATATTCCATGATACAGCAGGTGCTACATAAATAACCACACAGGCAAAACTACAAAAACAATAAAAAAAACCCTAGAGCTCTCACAAAAATTAATCTAAGGTTAAAAATGTCCATATAAGTGGCTGAAAAAGCAACCTGCCACTTTAAAGTAGGAGCTTTGGTGGTGCAGCAGATTAAAGTGCTGTTAAGTAGCATTTGGCTGCCATCTGCCTGCAATTACTGTGAGTTCAAATCTCACCAGGCTCAAGGTTGACTCAGCCTTCCATCCTTCCGAGGTAAGTAAAATGAGGACCCGGATTGTGGGGGCAATAGACTTTGTATAAAAAAGAACACCGCTTGGGGGGGGGTGAAAGCCCTACTAACCAGGTATATACAAAAGTATGAAGGCTATTGCTTAACACATTGTAAGCCGCTCTGCGTCTCCAGAGAAGGGTGGCATATATATCGAACCAATCAATCAATCAATCAATCAATCACAAATAAATAACTGTCAAGGGTTAGGAGTACAGCACATTGTCCCAATATTCAGTGGATGGAGTGGCCCAACCACACCAACAGCTGCCTGTTTGGCAAAGAGCAAAGGCCAGGGATGTGCTAGAGCTCACCAATGGATGTAGCATTTCTGAAGAAAGGGAGCATTTATTTTTGCTCTCCCGAAAATGAGCTTCAAGCCAAATTTGTGTGATTCGGTGTTAGCAGAACCACTACCAAGGAGATTTGACTATGTAAGTGAATGATTGGGATGAGTGTTTGTTGTGAAAATATGTCCATAACATGTTTTTTTTTTTGAGGCAGCAAATGATACTTACGTTTCTTAGAAGTAAATATCCACGAACCTTAGTAGAGAACCTCTTTCTGAGAAGAAATCCACTGCCTCTATTATGTACAGATGTTTTCAAAATTCCAGGGCAATTTCAAAAGCAAGTCTCCTTTTAAAAACGTGATAATGGAAGAGTTTTCAAAGAGCTAAATGCCATGCAGTGAAGCACCCTTTATAATCAGTTGCAGTTTGTGCACAGACCTCTCATGTAATTTTTTTTTTCTCCCAGAATTCGTAAACTTAATTGCCTGTTTTGCTGGCGCACATAAGAACAATATACCTTTGGAAATTGGGGAGGTAGATTAAAATTAATAGACTAGATTAAAGCGTATGGTTGTAGCTTGCCAGCATGCTGCAGAAGGTCCCAAGTTAATTACAGCAGTTTGAGCAAGATTTTCTTTTTTGCAATAGGTGGTTGAGAACCTGCTGCTAGTCAGTGCTGGCACCGCTCAGACAGAGAGGTTCATTACTGGACTTGGAACAAAGCAATTTCCTGTATCGTTTCATTTCTGAATTGATGGCATCTAAACGGAATGACAGGGTATGCGGTGGCTCAGTGGCTAAGATGCTGAGCTTGTCGAGCAAAAGGTCGGCAGTTCGAATCCTATCATAAAAATGCTAATTATTAGTATATAATTGTATGAAGCGGGAAAGTTAAAATCATTAACAGCTCAAAAGGACTGAGGACCCAGATTGTGGGGGCAATAAGCTGACTTTGTATAAATATACAAAAGTATGAAGGCTATTGCTTAACACATTGTAAGTCGCCCTGAGTCTCCGGAGAAGGGCGGCATATAAATCAAATTTAAAAAAAAAAGAGAGAGAGAGAGATGCAGTAATAATTTCTGTAGTGCCTTCTTTTTCTGGGGTGTCATTCTCTTAAGTAGCCCTTAAATCAATACACATTTTATTTATTGCTAGAATAAATAGAATGCATTTATTCATTCAATCAGTCACATTTGTACAGCTGCCCATCTCACACAGTGATCTGGGAGGCATACATAATAATAATAATCAAAAGTGTACAAAACCCACTAAAACAACCAATTTGAATTAAAAATAAAGACCAAAAATAAAATAGCAGCAAAACCTACAGAATTGTTCAATTAACTCTCTTTTAACTATCTAACAGGTTCTCCTCTATCATGGGATTACTAAACTGCTTGACAAAACCATATTTTAAGGACTTTCTGAAGCACCGGCAGGTTTGGGCTCAATCTCATCTCAAGAAGATTGATAAAGAAGCCTGACTTTATATTATATAACTCCAGGGGGTGCACATAATGCTTTTGTCTCCCTTCTTCGCCATAGCAACGATCCTGTGAGCTGGCTTTTACACTTGAAGGGAGGACTAGAACTCTCACGCTTCCAAATTTCAGTCCCGTATTTAATCCCAACATCAAACTGACTCTTGTGCCTCTTGATATGAGATTCAATCCATAAATATACAATCCATAGTAAATAACGTCAACAGAATGAAAGCATGCTCACCGCGTAGCATGAAACATTAGGTCCAATTCAATACTCTCCTTAAGAGTTTTATTTAAAAATTGGTATCTTCCGCTTTAACCTTCCCAGTACAGCAATTTTATATACCCGGTTGTCTGGCTCCTCTTTAAATGTCGTGGTCCGCCAGCAGCCTGCGGATGGCAGCAGAGTCGGACAGTGAGGAGGCTGGGGAGGAACATGGGCCAGTCCTGGAGTCTGGGAAAGGCTTGGATGAGGGCTCTGCGTCGGAGGCAGAGATGGGGTCAGGGCCATCTGGGAGTTATGTGCGGACTCCGGAGCCTCCAGAGTCGGACATCAGAGAGGCAGAGGAACAGGGGGAGCCTGTTCCTATTGCACGCATGTGCAGAGCTGACAAAAGGCAAGAACAGTTAAAAAAAAAGGGACGACTTGGGAGTAAGGCTTGGAGATGATTGGCCCCTCCCATAAGACATAAAGGAAGAGCAAAGGCATGTGGGCCTTTGCAGGAAGCAACGCTGTGGATGGTGTCGGTTTGTACTTTGAAGCCTCGTTTTTGACTCTGTGTTTCCATGTGGCCTTGCCAAGATAATTGCCAGTTAGGTCTTTGGTAGCGTGTCAAAGAAGATAAAGGTGGGTGTTTACCAGCCTTTTTTGGTTTTATACAAGGGAGACAAATTAAATAACATTTAGTAGCAAAGTTTGAAGTCTTTCTCTTTTGATAGTGTTGCAGCGAACATTTACACCAGTGGTGGGATTCAAGTAATTTAACAACCGGTTCTCTGCCCTAATGATTTCTTCTAACAACCAGTTTTCCAAACTGCTCAGAAAGTTAATAACCGGTTCTCCCGAAGTAGTGCGAACTGGCTGAATCCCACCACTGATTTACACGGTATGCGTTTGAAATGAATCTGGATGTAAGAATCACTTACATGGATGCTGGAAGACCTGAATAACCTCTTCAACCTTCTGTAAAGCTTCTTTCATTGCCTTTCTACGGCATTCCCTTCTAGTCACCCATTCAGTGGTAATTCACAATCTGGAGATCCTCTTAGATTCACAGCTCCTATTCCACAGGTAGGGTAGCATCAGTGGCATGAGAATTTTCACACAATTACATCTTGGGCACCAGCTTCATCCATTCCTAGAACAGACATTCTGCTTATAGTCATTATCCCTTAATCACTTTTCACTTGACTGGTGTAACAAGCTCTATGTAGGAGTGGCTTTGAGGAACATTTGGAAGCTTTAGCTGGTACAGTCCTCTAGGCAATTATGGAAGTATGGCAATGCAGCCAGATAACTGTTTTGGGAGTGCATCATTTGTCTTCTGGGTGCCATTCAAGGTGAAGGAAATCACCTTTAAGTTGGCCCTGAGTTAGTTAAGAAATAACTTCACCTGTATTCATTTGTCTATCCAACTACAATACGATAAACTCCTTCAAGGTCCTTTCTTTACAAGACTCAAGAGAAGTCTTTATAAGACCACAAATTTTTTACAAGAAACTCAGCACTGGGTTTTTTCTATAGCTGCCCTCAATGTTAGATTTCCTTCCTGTCAAGATTTGGGCAGCTCCAACCATACTAGAAGTCTGTAGAGATTCTCAGTCTTCCAGTTCATGGTTCTCCCAAAGGTGCTTTCTCTGGAGGCAACTGGATTTTCTTGTTTTTTCTTTGAAAACATTTCACTTTCCTTGAAGAAGCGAAACATCTTCAAGGAAAAAAAAACAAAGTCCAGTTGCCTCCAGAAAAAGCATCTTTGGGACATCCATACTGGACTCAGGGGTGTCAAAGAAAACTATCAAGACCATTTGGTTCTAGCTAGCACAAGATGAGAGTAAATTATGATTGAAGACTGAATTTAGGAGCACATAAATTTTGTGTTCTGGTTTTATATAACATTTAATTTCATTTTAACATTTAATTTCATTTTAATATTTGGAGCCATTTTTTCCTGACTTTATGCACATTATTTTATGATCAGACTGGCCAGCAAATGAAAGTAAACAATCAATAAAACTGATGCTGTAAAATATCTGCTTGTAAAAAAACCTTCCAAAAGTGTCAAGATTATGCAATGTTTACAATTATTGCTTTTCTCAGATGTTTGGGGCTTCGACTTGCATTTCATTGGCACTTCTCACCTTATATTTCATTTTGAAAAAAAGTTGAGACAAGAAGCAATTCCTTATTTCATTTCCTTATTTATCTACCCAGTTTAGAAAATTAATGTTTTATATGAGATTACGATTGATTTATGAAGTGCCATTAAGTCATGTCATATTTTCTCATACGGATCTGATTGCCACTTGGGCCATTTATATCTCTTGTTTGTATACTCATTGCGATCATAATCAACTCCATCCACATTGCTGCGGGGCCGTCCTCTTTTTCTTTTCCTTCAACTTTTCCAAGAATCATGGATTTCTTAAGGGAACAGAATGTCTGCATGTTGTGTCCAAAATACGATTTTTGTGAAGTTTGGTCATTAGCACTTTGAGTGAGAATTCTGGCTTGATTTATTCCTGACTGTCCAATGCATCAATATTTTATTTATATTGGGGGGGGGGTGTCAAACTCAATTTCATTGAGGGTCGCATTAGGGTTGTGTTTGACCTCGGGGGGCTGGGGGCGTGGCCAGGGTAGGCATGGCCAGCTCGACATCACTTATCAACACTCTGTTTTCACTCTGCCAGCAAAAACAGAACCGAGGTAGGCCGCGCGCAGCCTACCTGAACTCCATTTTTGCTGGCAGATGGTTGCAGTAGGCTCTCGCAGCTGAAAATGGAGTCTGGGAAAGCCGCATGCAGCCCTCCTGAGCTCCGTTTTTGCTGGCAGAGGCACAGCGGCCTGGTCCTTCGTTGTTTCCAGGACGGACCTGTGGGCCAGATCTAAGCCTTGACTTTGACACCCCTGATCTATACTGTTACTTCCAACTGCATGTTTCACATCTGCAGAGGGATGGGTTAGGCCAGGGTTAAAAGAAAAAAATCAGAAGCAAATAACTTTAATTTTTGTTGGAATAGACCCATCCTGGGATTTGAATCTCCCCAAAATAAAGTTATAAAGGGCCTCGGATCCCTGCTGCAACACTATCTCCGATTTAACAGTTTTCTAGATGTTTGCTGCCAGATCTAGTATTCTGGGTTAAGCATGTTGTGTAAACAAAGCCATTGTCTTGCATTAAGTTCATAAGTAAGTGAAATCAAGCAGTAGTGGGCATTTTCCGTTCTTCGTAAAGATTTCATGTTAGATTTTTCTCCTCATTTGTTACCAACGTTCAATGAGGAGGTGTTTTAGTGTTAAATTGGGTGAAAACAGACTGTACAGCTAGTTAATTAAAAAAGGGGAAAAAAGCTAAATTATGATAGGGTTAGTAAAGAGTTCCACAGATTTATAACATCGGGGGAAAAGATTTTTCAAGATCTGTAATTGTAATTCGTATCAGGTTAAACTACAGAGATATTTTAGAATTCATCTTTCACCTTTTATATGTCATCTAGTCCTTCTTTTCAAATGCCACACACAGTGATGACATAAAATTGCTTTTACGGAATGGTTGATATAACTGGTTCAAATAATTGGACTATTAAGAGAATAAAGTGGGTAAAAGTGGCTAACTGTCTTGTATTATAATAGCAGTAGCACTTAGACTTGTATACAGCCCCATAGTGCTTTACAGAAAGGATCTCAATCCCCAGGCTATGGACTGGCACTGGGCCACAGGAAGACAGAAACCGGGCCACGCAAACAAGCGAAGCCCCATCCGTGGGATGCAGGCAGCATACAAAACTATGCCCCCTCTGGTCCGTGGAAAAAACTTTCTCCGTGGAACTGGTCCCTGTACCCAAAAGGTTGAGGCTTCTGCTTTAAAGCACTCAGATTAAGCACTGAGTTGGAAGGGACCTTGTAAGTCATCTAGTCCAACCTCCCCGCCCAAGCAGGAGACCCTACACCATTTCTGCCAAAAGCAGTCCAATCTCTTCTTAAAAACTTCCAGTGTCGGAGCGCCCACCACTTCTGAAGGCAAGCTGGTTGATTGTTCTCACTGTTAAAAAAATTCTTCCTTATTTCTAGGTTGAATCTCTCCTTGATCAGTTTCCATCCATTATTCCTTGTCTGGCCTTCAGGTGCTTTGGAGAATAGCTTGACCTCCTCCTCTCTGTGGTAGCCCCTCAAATATTGGAACACTCCCATCATGTCTCCCCTGGTCCTTCTCTTCACTAGACTAGCCATGCCCAGTTATTGCAACCATTCTTCATATGTTTTAACCTCCAGTCCCCTAATCATCCTGGTTGCTCTTCTCTGCACTTTTTCTAGGGTCTCAACATCTTTTTTTTATAGTTTGGTGACCAAAACTGGATGCAGTATTCTAGGTGTGGTCTTACTAAGGCTTTTTAGAGTGGTATTAGTATCTCTCTCTGGGCAGTTTACCATGTCAGCATATTGCCCCCAACAATATGGCTCCTCATTTTACCAATCTTGAAGGATGGAAGGCTGAGTCAACCTTGAGCCCATCAGGATCCTACTCAAAGCTGTGGGCAGAGTTTTCCTGCAATACTCATTCTAACCACTACACCACAAGGACACCTTGAATTACAAAATCTCCTGCCCTCATCTGGACCTCGTAGAATACCCAGATATCATCTATACCAGTATTTCTCAACCTTGGAAGCTTGAAGATGGGTGGACTTCAACTCCCAGAATCTCCCAGCCAGCAGTTGAAGTCTGGGAGTTGAAGTCCACCCATCGTCAAGCTACCAAGGTTGAGAAACACTGATCTATACTCTTATACTCATTCCCATGGGGCCAATTCTTGTTCCCATTTTTCCACCACTGTTTTACAATCTAGTTTTTAAATACAGTCCTTGGTCCAAAGAAGCCCTTTCTCCCTTTTGCTAGTGTTATGTTTATATTTATAAGATGTAATGAAGTAACTTTAAATAGTTGCAATAAATTCATTATCATGAATAATCCGTGTTGTGGTCCACCAAAAGTGTGCAGAGCTGGCAGCAGAGTCAGACAATGAGGAGGTTGGGGAGGAACATGGGCCAGTCCTGGAATCTGGGGAAGGCTCGGACGAGGGCTCTGCGTCAGAGGCAGAGAGGGGGCCAGGGCCATTGGGTAGTTATGTGCTGCCTCCAGAGCCTACAGAATCTGACATCAGCGAGTCAGAAGAACAGTGTGAGCCTGTTCCCAGTGCGTCCATGCACAGAGCTGCCAGAAGGCAAGAACAATTAAGGAAAAAAGGGTGACTCGGGAGTAAGGCTTGGAGACGATTGGCCCTTCCCATAAGACATAAAAGAGGAGCAAATGGATGTGAGCCTTTGCAGGAAGCAATTAGTTCATATAGTCAATTCAAGCTCTGAGAAATCCATTTGACTCTGTGCTCCATTTGGCCTTGCAAAACTAATTGGCAATTAGGTCTCTGGCCGCATTTCAAGGAAGATGAAGCTGGGTGCTTATCAACATTACCCTGAAAGACTGTGTCAACTCAAGCAGACATCTGTCGGAATCTTCATAGGCTGTTTGTGAATCCTTACGGGCTGTGCATGACCATAATTCACAGCCCTCTCAATAAAAGAGTTTTTTGGGGACTAAAATTGTGTTTTATGCTTTCTCAGGAAGCCTAGGTCAGAATAACCCGAAAGACATGCTTAAAATGGTTTAAAATTCCAGACTGAAAAACCTGTGGAGTCCTTGGTGCTCTCTGAGCTTGGTTGTTTTCTCGCAGATGTTTCATTACCAAACTAGGTAACATCATTAGTGCTTGCACTGATGTTATTACCTAGTTTGGCAATGAAACATCTGCAAGAAAATCACCAAGCTCAGAGAGCACCAAGGACCTTCACTTCAACCCTGAGCTACAAATATTCTTTATTATTACTATTTAAAAAAACCTTTCTATGTGTGTTTTTGTGTCCTATATGTATGTATATACTGTACAAACACTTTTGGAGAAATGTATCACTTTTACAATTAAGCTGAGGTGAAAAATCTTCTCTTTCAGTTAAAAAAAAAAAAAGAGTAGAAGAACAATTTGTTTTGTCCAAAACCCTGACTTCATACATATTTTAAATACATCACAGTCAGCTTATTTATCTGTAATATTTAAATTCATATACAGTATATTGATGGAATGCTAAAAGAGGAATAATATAATAACAAGCTCTATCAAAAGCCATTTACACATTTGATTTTCATTTTCAAATAGTTTCACAGTCTGTTCTTTTTTTCATCCCGATAGTGTTTTAACTGCAAAACAAACAGTTTGGGGGGGGGGGAGAGGTTAACTGTTTATTTTGAACACAATGAAGGAAAAATAATAAGATAGAAAGGTGTAATCCACACTTAGCTAGGAAGTCAGATCTATTACTTTCCAGTAACATTGATACAAAATAGGTGCCAGATTCAGTCTGGTGTCAAGAATTGAATCTTCCGGTTAGAATTGAAATGAAATGCCAACTCCACTTCAAAATTCTGTTTCCTGACTGTGTAAGGTCATGGAGGACATTTTGCTATTTGCACATGGGGTGAACTTTGAAGGGGGGAAAAGGGGTGACATTTGGAGGTTCTCTGTGGAGCATCTAAGATCTGGTACTTAATACTCCCCCAATGGGTCTCTCTTCAAAGATTAGGCCTTCTGCTACTGCTTCTTTTATCTACTGCTTTCTGGATTATCCTTTGGGGATTGCAGCTGTACAGAGACCTGGAATTTAGCTCCAGCTGCGTCCCCAGAATTTTCTTCAGCAGTTTATTCAATCTCTACACTAGTTATTTTATATGAAGTAGTAGCCCAAAGTGTTGTTAAACGCACACTGTTGTAACTTAGAAGATATCAACGATGCTCATTTATATAGGAGGTAGTCCTTGAATTATGACTGTAATAGAGCTTGCCCATCAAGGTTATAAGTTGTGATGTTCATAAATCGGGGTCATTCACACGATCAACCCAATTTTATCAACCCTTTTTTGTGATGGTTGATAAGCAAGCAGAAGAGCCCTTAAGCAAACCAATGATTCTCTACGGGCTAATTTTGCCGAAAACTAGAAATATATCCCAGTTTTTGATAAAACTGTTGTAGAAGTTGGTCACATAACCATAAAATGCTGAAAACTGCCATTAAGTCAGGCCAATTGTGATCAGAATAGAATAGAATAGAATAGAATAGAATAGAATAGAATAGAATAG
>WNWU01000007.1:33160484-33171625 GCA_012654045.1 Ptyas mucosa
AGAATAGAATAGAATAGAATAGAATAGAATAGAATAGAATAGAATAGAATAGAATAGAATAGAATAGAATAGAATAGAATAGAATAGAATAACAAAGTTGGAAGCGGAGGTGGTATTCAGCCAGTTCGTATCAGTTCAGGAGAACCGGTTTAGCGCGGAAGGCGCACGCACGAGCAAAGTGCATGCGCAGAAGGCCGGGCACATGCACGGAAGGTGTGCACGCAGCAAACCAGTAGTAAGAATATGTGGAACCCACTTCTGATTGGAAGGGACCTTGGAGGTCTTCTAGTCCAACCCCCTGCTTAGGCAGGAAACCCTATAGCATTTCAGACAAACGGTTATTCAATCTCTTTTTAAAAACTTCCAGTGTTGGAGCATTTATAACTTCTGGAGGCAAGTTGTTCCACTGATTCATTGTTCGATTAATATTTGTAACTCAGGATTAGTGCACTGATGATTTTGCCTAGTTTGAGTAATGAAACATCTTCAAGAAAACAACCAAGCTCAGAGAGCACCAAGGACCTCTCACTATTGTGGTCTAAAATGAAGAAGATTACTATTCAAAGCCATGGCTTCATATTTATAAAATAAGTAGCAATGTCTGTGTACTTGCAATTTTGTTGCTAATAGCAGAAAAGAACAGGAGTCTATTCATTATTTCCCTAATGTATGCTTCAGAATTATACTGATAAAATTTTATCTGTTAGCAATTTCCTGCTACAAGTCTGTAAACTCCAGGTTTCGTTCCCCTTGATGAATATCCTTAGCTGCAGTACCTACTTGGTGAATAAGCTTGGTGAATGGGCTTATTTCCTCTACAAGGATTTTGTTTTTCCAGGATAGACTCTTTAAGAATAAGAAAGATGAAATGGAAACACCACTTCTTAGCTTACATGACATTTATAATTCAGATCCTAATTATAATTCAGTAAATAATTTCAAACTGACTTAGAAAATACAAGAAAATAAAAACCGCAGTAATTAAGCAGAACAAAACTGAAGACCTTTCTAAACACAGCCTATAAAGACTCAGTAGTTAAAGTTTTCAGACCTTCAAAGTGTCTCAGTTTCCAGCTCCGTTTGGCTGTAAAATATGTTGGCTGTCTCAGAACCGATCGCTAACCTACCTCATAGAAATAGAAATAACCCGCTTTCCAAATGAGCAGGACATTTACATCCTATAACCATCTCCAAATTCTAAAGGGCACTAATTTTAGAATCCTTCAGCACTAAGCCGCTTTGGAAGATCAATAGAAAAACATGCCCTATAAACTAGCGGTGAAATCCACTTACCTTCGCTACCGGTTCGGGTTTGCTCCCACGCAGGAGCACGCATGCGCTACATGTGCCTCTTCTGCACATCTGCAGATGGTTAAAACCCGGGAAGTAATGATGTCCCGGCGGGTGGGTGGAGCCTCCCGCCGCCGCCGCTACCAGTTCGGTGAACCGGATAAAACCAGGGGGGATTTCACCGCTGCTATAAACTAAGGCTTATATCATCAAGGGGACATTAAAATTCCAGCTCTGTTATGCTGTAAGAATCCAAGGATCCACCTGAAAAAAATGTATCTCTTTTTATGTACATGGTCTTTATCAAATCGGTCTGATGTGTTTTCTCTGAATGTGGCTAAATTCTGTAAAATCAAACGCACCCTGAGTTCCCACTGATGAACTTACCACCAATTGAAATATTCTTATTTGGCTTTCATTTTTAATGTGTTTTAGTTGATCAGTGGTTTGTGATTATAATAGACTCTATTTCATCTATCTATCATCTATATCTTTCTACCTACCTACCTTGTCTGTCTGTCTGTCTGTCTGTCTGTCTGTCTGTCTGTCTATCATATCTATCTATCTATCTATCTATCTACCTACCTACCTATCATCCATCCATCTATCTATCTATCTATCTATCTATCTATCTATCTATCTATTATCTAATGCAGGGGTGTCAAACTCAATTTCATTGAGGGCTGCATCAGTGTTGTGTTTGACCTCAGGGGGCTGGGGTGGGCTTGGCCAGGATGTGCATGGCCAGCTTGCCATCACTCGTGTCAGGGGTTCGTGTGGTGGCCTGAGTGCTCTGCCAGCGAAAATGGGCTCCCAAGCTCTGTTTTTGGCTGTCATGGCCTCCTGCAACCTTCTGCCAGCAAAAATGGAGGCACTGTTGGCCAATCCTTCATTGTTTCCAGGGCAGCCCCGTGGGCCAGAGCTAAGTGATCCATGGGTCAGATCCGCCCCCGGGTGTTGAGTTTGACACTCCTGGTCTAATGTACCTATCTAGCTATCTACTTATCTTTCTCTCTCTCCCTCCAATATTCAAATAGAGGGAAAAGTAGCAGCAGGAAAACAATATATGTCATTTCTTGCTATGCTGTTGAATATTTTATTATGCTGTTCAAAACAATCATATTACAATATGTGATTAGAACAATTGTACTGTCTGTTCACAGTTGTCGGATTATGAACCATTATCTATATCTAAATAGCCTAGCAATTTAGGTAGAACTATAGTCCCTAGACTTGTTTTTCAAGAAAGATATCTCTGAAGCTGTACTTTATTTCTGGTAAGCTACTAAATCCATCCATTCAATTTCCCTGACAACAGCATAGATAGTCCTTGTTTAACAACCGGTTGCTTAACAGCCATTCAAAATTATGACCAGCTAAAAAAGTTACAATCCATCCTCAAAGTTATGACTGCTGCATCTCCCCCCCCCCCCCAGGTCACATGATTGTATTTCGGACGCTTGGCAAACAGCTTATATTTATGAACGTTTGCAATGTCTCATAGTCACATTCAGGTGAATGGTGTTTTCTCACAGAAAACAGGAAAAATGATGCCTATTGGATATGTTGCATTACTTAATGACCATCTGGGTCTCTTAATGACTTTGTGAATCACATAATGGCTTCAGTGACTTGTTGAATGACCATTATAAAACAGTCATAAAATCAAGTCAGGTTACAGAGTGGCTTGCTGAATTACTGCAATGACTTAAGGCCAAAATTCTGGGCTCAGTTGTGGTCATCAGCCGAGGATTGCCTGTATAGAAATAGTTTGTCACTACGTTATACAGAGATGTTTTCTAAATTCCCAGGCAGCGTATAGCCACAGAATTTCCTGGATGACCCAGCTTGCTTAACTTTCAAGACCACACAGGTCATTTTATAGTAGAACTGGAAGATTGGATAGTCTTAATGTTGAACACATGCAGAAATGGTCTCAATTGGAAAATAGATTTATTTTCCCCTAAGTGAAGCTGGTACAACCAAGGAAGTCAATATAGCTTTGAACAAAATAGGGTGCTAGGATGGTATTGGGGTGAAATGCAATTACCTTCCCTACCGGATCACAAATATGAGTGTGCGTGTGTGTGCGCTTGCTAAGACTTCTGTGCATGCGCAGAGGGTCAAAAACGGGCCGTGATGATATCCAGGTGGGTGGGTGGAGCCTCCCACTGCCAGCCCTACTGGATCACGCGAGCTGGCTAGATCCAGCTGGATTTCACCACTGGATGGTGTGATGATGAAGGTACACTGATATACATACATTTGTTGTTCAGTCGTTAAGTTGTGCCCAATTCTTTGCGACCCCATGAATTATAGTATGTCAGGCCCTCCAGATTCTCCCAGAATTTGCCCAAATTCATGTTCATTGCATCAATGATACTATCTAACCATCTCATCCTCTGCCGTCCCCTTCTCTTTTGGCTTTCAGTTTTTCCCCACATCGGAGTCTTGCCCGATGAGTCTCTCTCTCTCTCTCTCTCTCTTCTCATTTGTTGGTCAAAGTATTTGAGTTTCAGCTTTAGCATTTGTACTTCCAAAGAACAGTCAAGTTGGATTTCCTTTGGAATTGATTGATTCAATCTCCTTGCGGTCCAAGGGACTTTCAAGAACCTTCTCCAACCCCACAATTCAAAAGCATCAATTCTTCATTGCTCAGTTCTCCTTATGGTCTGATTCTCACAGCCATGCATTACTACTGGGAACACCATAGCTTTGACCAGAGGTGGTATTCAGTCGGTTTGGTCCGGTTCAGGCAAACCGGTAGTGGCAACCTGTTGGTGGGCTCGCCCACCTGCCCTGGTGCTATGCCATCCTATTTAGCCATATTTTCTAAGCCATTGTTGTGGTCCGCCAGCAGCCTGCAGAGCTGGCAGCTGAGTCGGACAGTGATGAGGCTGAGGATGAACATGGGCCAGTCCTGGAGGCTGGGGAAGGCCCAGATGAGGGCTCTGCATCAGAGGCAGAGATGGGGCCAGGGCCATCAGGGAGGGAGGTATGGACTCCAGAGCCTCCAGAGACTGATAGGAGTGAGGCAGAGGAACAGGAGGAGCCTGTTCCTAGTGCATGCATGAGAAGAGCTGCCAGAAGGCAAGAGCAGCTCAAGCAAAGAGGACAACTCGGGAGTAGGGCCAAGAGATTATTGCCTCCCCCCCCCAAGGCTTAAAAGACCAGCAACGGCGTTTGTGCTTTGCTGGAAAACAACGTTAGTAGCTTCGTCTTCTTCTTTGTCTACATCTTGTATTTATTTTTGTATCTGTGACTTCTGAACATTTGCCAAGAAAGGCCTTTGGCAGTTTGCCTAATTGGATCAAGGTTTGCGATAGGACTGAGGAAATTGTGTTGGGAGGAATTCACTTTAATTTAGTTGAACGACACTGGGAATGAAGTAATTCTCAGCTGTTCGAATAAAGTTTGTTTTTTCACTGACTGATTTTCCTACGACTTACTTGGGCCTGGGTCACAACAGCCATACACATGCATGCAAGCCATGTGTGCAAGCAAAGTGCATGTGTGGAAGGCCGTGTGCGTGCACGGAAGGCCACATGCATGTGAGGAAGGCACGCACGCTCACATTTTCAGTGCATGGCGAATCGGTGGTAAAATTATGTGAAACCCACTTCTGGCTTTGGCTATACAGACCTTTGTCAATAAGGTGATGTCCCTGCTATGTGCATACATACAGTACATACATACATGTATGCATACATGCATACATGCATGCATGTACACATATATGACTTTGGTTTAACTTCATGACCTGCTCTATCATTTTGTTTCATTTAAACTGTCACATCTAAAACCTGGCAGCATTTTTTTTTTCTTACTGAGACATTCTGCCTTAAAGCACTTGTGCCAGTGAAGTCCAGGACTGAATGCATGAGTCATTTGACGTTTGATTTACAGCTGTGCATTCTTCCAGCTGTGCTTCCTTAGCTGCCTGAGACATGCAGCCGTCTCTCTGACAGCAGCCGCTGGTTCACATCTCCTTTTTATTTGCATCAGTGTGAAACAGCAGCTTGTGACATGAATAAAACATGCTTCATCTTTACCCTACCCTGCCAGAAGGAAGCATCTCCCTGATTTATTTCTGATAGTTTTGCTTCGTGTTCTAAATAAGATGCCTTAATTCATTTCTTTTCCTCAATATTTGCTCGTCACATACTTCAGGGTTAAACAGCCCTTTTTCCTATAGGCGATGCCATTGTGTCATTTGTCAGAATGTTTTCTCTTAATGGGATACGTGGTTCCAAAAAGATGCGCGTGAGCAGGAGACTTGCAGAAAAGGATGTTGCTAAAAGTTATGTTTGAAATACTTACAAAGCTGGAATAACTATAACAACAACAACAACAACAACAACAATAATAATAATAATAATAACAACAACAACGACAACAGTGAAACTGAAAATTTTCAACTCAGAAAGTTCAGACTAGTCCAGGAGCTGTTGATACAGTTATATCAAAAAAGCCAAAAAAGACAACACAATTCTAGGCTGCATAAACAGAGGGATAGAATCAAGATCATGTGAAGTGTTAATATCACTTTATAATGCCTTGGTAAGGCCACACTTGGAATATTGCATCCAGTTTTGATTGCCACGATGTAAAAACGATGTGGAGACTCTAGAAAGAGTGCAGAGAAGAGCAACAAAGATGACTAGGGGACTGGAGGCTAAAACAAATGAGGAACAGTTGCTGGAACTGGGTATGTCTAGTTTAATGAAAAGAAGGACTGGGGGAGATAGTCTTCCAATATCTCAGGGGTTGCCACAAAGAAGAGGGAGTCAAGCTATTCTCCAAAGCACCTGAGGGCAGGACAAGAAGCAATGAATGGAAAGTAATCAAAGAGAGAAGCAACCTAGAACTAAGGAGAAATTTCCTGACAGTTAGAACAATTAATCAGTTGAACAACTTGCCTCCGGAAGTTGTGAATGCTCCAACACTGGAAGTTTTTAAGAAGAAGTTAGATAACCATTTCTCTGAAGTGTTGTAGGGTTTCCTGCCTAAGCAGGGGGTTGGACTAGAAGACCTTTCAAAGTTCCTTTCAACTCTATTATTCTATTCTAAACAGGCGAATGATTGAGTCTGTCATTTATACTTCCATAACTGGCTGATTTGGTACAGCAACCAAACAGGACAGATACAGGTACAGACTTCAGTGGATGGTTAGGACTAAAGAAAAAACTATTGCAACCAGCCTGCCTTCCATTGAGGATCAGTGTACTGCACAGGTTAGAGAAATTGAGGGCTGAGAAAATATCTGTAGACCTCTCACATCCTGGACATAATCAGTTTCCACTCCTCCCCTCAGGACACCGCTATAAAGCATTGCATGTCAAAACAGCTAGACAGAGAGAGAGTTTTTTTCCTTGTGCCATTACTCTGCTGAACATCTAATTCCCACAGCACTGTCATATGCCGAAGGCTATTTTCCCTTGTAATATGGCTGTATTACTGTTATCTTTCTCAGCTGTGTCACTACCTTCTCTTACTGGTATCATTAATATAATTATTATCAAGTGAGCCGTGGTGGCACAGTGGTTAGAGTGCAGTACTGCAGGCTACTTCTTCTGATTGCTGGCTGCCAGCAGTTTGTCAGATCGTATCTCACCAGGTTCAAGGTTGACTCAGCCTTCCATCCTTCCGTGGTCAGTAAAATGAGGACCCAGACTGTTGGGGCAATAGGCTGACAGGGGGCTGTAAAACACCATGAAGCGGTATATAAGTCTAAGTGTTATTGCTATTGCTATCACCCTGTTATTATGATTATTTGTTTTGTCCCTGTCGCACGCACACACACACACAAACAGACAGTCGGGAGTTAATGAATCAAACAGTCAGGAATTCTTTTAAGATAACAGTCTTGGCAATGAACCATGAACTGCCTGCCAAGAGATTTTACTCACTAAGGGAGGTTTTCTTCTCCTCAGTCCGATATACCAAATTAATTCCACAAAGCAAAGACTTGTCAAAGTCCAGTCCGAAGAAATCCGAAAAAAGATTCTAACAGGGTTCTAGAAACACGATATGACTTCCGAGATTTTCAATTTGTCCATCCCAAGGTCTGAATAGCCGACACACCCCCTTTTATCCCTTGTGGGGTGTGGTCCAATGATTCGGCTCAATCTCTGGCCTGCTCACGCCTCTTTCTCTGCTGCGTGCGCTTATCCTTCTGACGCTGTCTGGGATCCAGCCAAAACTCATCCCACTCGCTCTCTATCTGCGGCTGCTCCGAAGTGCCTTGCTCCTGGCATATCTCTTGGCCTTCAGAGGAAACCTGAGGCATTGCCAAAGAGGAGGGTCCTGGAGAGGGAGGCCTTGCCAAATCCTCTCCTTCACCTTCTGAGTCCTCTCCCTCTGTTAGGACAGGCTCGGGGGTCAGAGTCACATCATTATTGTTACTTTGTTGTTTTGCATGTACACTGAGAGCTTATTCCCTGGAGACAAATTCCTTATGTGTGTAATCATACTTGGCAAATAAAGTGTTTTTTATTTCTATTTCTACCGATCTGGGCCAGCTAAGTAGCCAGTAATGAAGAATCTCACCAAACAGAGACCATGCAGCTTTTCTTTTGGACTTTGAAAATGAAACCAATGTGAAAAGAGACCAGATAACTGAGAGGTATCTTTGGTTGGAAGTACCTGGCTAGTGCTTCTAGATTCTAACTGTGGTGTTGCCTGCCGTGTATTCATTGAGAAGAATGGATAGTCAACTGGGCAAAGATCTAAGCGAAGTTTTCTCTTGAGCTTCCCACCTATTGCTGAGGGTCCCAAATTGAATTTGAGCTTATCTGGTATCAATAGCCCGGGGAAGCAGCTTTGCCTGAGCCATCTTTTTAATTTCCCATGATACACTGGAATGCCCTTTCATAGAGACTTTAGGGAATGAAACTGAATGGCGTTGCTGGATGTAGACAAATTAAAGCAAGCAGCCACGGACTGCTATAGAGCTTTGCAGCGACTGAGAAGGCAGGATATAACAACTATCCCGAAGCTCTTTCTGGCAAATGTCAAGAAATCATTCAGACATTACAGGTTTTGTTGCTTTTTTTAAAAAAGACAGAACATGAGATTTGTTTCCAGAAATGCATATCCAGCAGATATCCTCATCATGGGAAAGAGAATATGATACTATTCCCTTCTAGATATATACTTCGTCACATGTATTGCTGGATATACATTAATGGGGGTGCAATGGCTCAGCGGTTAAAGATGCCGAGCTTGCCAGCTGGAGAGCTCACAACCCATGTTCGAGACCTGAGCTCCGGGCAATAAGGTGAGCTCCCAATGCTTGCCCCAGCTCCTGACAACTTAGCAGTTCAAAAGCATGCAAATGTGAGTACATAATATTGTTACCTTCCCGCTCACTTTGGTGGGAAGGTAACAGCATTCCATGTCCCTTTGGCGTATAGCCATAGCAATAGCACTTAGACTTATATACCGCTTCACAGTGCTTTACAGCCCTCTATAAGCAATTTACAGTGTCAGCATATTGCCCCCCAACAATTTGGCTCCTCGTTTTACCGACCTCGGAAGGATGGAAGAATCGAACTGCCAAACTACTGGTAGCCAGCAGTCAGCAAAAATAGCCTGCAGTACTGCATTCTAACCACAGCACCACCACAGCTCTCTACATGTCTCTCTACATGACCACAGAAATTGTCTTTGGACAACATTGGCTCTCTTGGGCAAGAAATGGAGATGAGCACGATGCCCTAGAATCAGATATGACTGATAGGGAAACCTTTACTTTCCCAAAATTAATGAATCAACCTTGAAGTCTGATTAAAAACATATTTGACCTATTCACCTATGTCTGGCATCTAATTCACAAAATCTAAATTTCTGCTTAACAATCAATATAAAATTAAGAAAGGAAGGTAAAGTAATTTTATGATATGAATTCTTTGGAGATTAATATCTCTGGATTATAATATACTATGAGTTTTATGTGATCAAGGAGAGATAAAGGAGAAGTAAATGCATTTTACTTTTAAAATGCTTAGAGCACATGGAACAATTTTTCATTTTTTTAATGGGCAGGCTGTTATTGATAGATCTGCATGCAGATATCAGTAATCTTGCTCAAGACTAAACCTAAGCTTTCATTCTGCTAAATTTAAATGTGAAATTTTGCCAACCATTCATTCGCTTTGGGTTGCATCAAGAAAGTTTTCCATGCTAGACAATGTATGTTTTCAGCAATGGATATATGATGAGGTCAAAATGTATATTAATAAAATACTACCATAATAAAGACGTTGAAAAAGAAAGAGAAGGAACAAAGAGTGAATACTGGGGGGGAAAAAGTTGGATAATTTCACTTTTTGTTTCACGGAAAGAAAGGACGTGGTCAGGTCCTGATGAACATATTCAAGTATTTAACTGCATATAGCTGCAAAAGAGCTTCAGACTGACAAAGCTTTCATTGAAAACCCCCATTCAAAGCAGCACCTGGTGTTGAAGGAGCATTTCCCTTCAAATTGCTGGATCATGGTAGTTATCCAGAGGTGGGTTTCACATACTGTAGCTACCGGTTTGCCCAGCATCGGAAATATGAGTGTGTGCACACGCATACACACTTTGCTCGTATTCACACCATCCACGCATACGTGCAGCGTCAAAAAACACAGCAATTTGCTCCTGCGTGTCGTTCACACATGCGTGTGGCATCAAAAACACAGCAATATAGGAGAGGATTGCACCCGGGCAGGTCGTCACTACCAGTTCACCCGAACCCGTTCGAACCGGCTGAATACCACTTCTGTAGTTATCCATTTTTGACCTGACCATTGAAATAACTTTCAGTAAACAGACAAAAGTCCCTTTTCACTGTAGGAAACTGGCCAGCCAATCAGGTTGGCTCATTCAATACTTGGATACAGATTGTTAAGGTGGAGAGATTGGATTTTCCACACTGAAGTACCATCTCTATCAAAATTGCTGTTAGTAGAACAGAAGAATAGAATAGAATAAAATATTTGGAAGGGAGTTGGAAGGGACCTTGGAGGTCTTCTAGTCCAACCCCCTGCCCAGGCAGGAAACCCTATACCACTTCAGACAAATGGTTGTCCAACATCTTCTTAAAAATTTCCAGTGTTGGAGCATTCACAACTTCTGCAGGCAAGTTGTTCCACTTATTAATTATTCTGTCAGGAAATTTTTTCGTAGTTCTAAGTTGCTTCTCTCCTTGATTAATTTCCACCCACTGCTTCTTGTCCTGCCTTCAGGTGCTTTGGAGAATAGTTTGACTCCCTCTTCTTTGTGGCAGCCCCTGGGATATTGGAACACTGCTATCATGTCTCCCCTAGTCCTTCTTTTCATTAAACTAAACATACCTGGTTCCTGCAACCGTTCTTCATATGTTTTAGCCTCCAGTCCCCTAATCATTTTTGTTGCTCTTCTCTGCACTCTTTCTAGAGTCTCAACATTTTTTTTACATCGTGGCAACCAAAACTGAATGCAATACCTTGAGCAAAGCAAGTACATTCCTCAGGGTGCCGTCAGCCAGACAGTGTCGGCTGGCGACCCCCAGGGGGAGGACATTTTCTGTTGGAGCGCCGACCCTCTGGAATGAGCTGCACACTGGCCTCAGGATAGCCCTGGACCTCCTCTCCTTCTGCCACGAATTAAAGGCGTGGCTTTTTTGCCATATGGGCTGAATCCGTAGGGGGATTTCTTAATATTTAATAATTTTAATTTGATTTTAATTAATTTTAAATTGATTTTAACTGTTTATGTAATTCTTTGTTGTTTTTGTAAGCTGCCCTGAGTCTTACGGGAGAAGGGCGGCATATAAATTAGATAGATAGATAGATAGATAGATAGATAGATAGATAGATAGATAG
>WNWU01000007.1:33171635-33183334 GCA_012654045.1 Ptyas mucosa
TAGATAGATAGATAGATAGATAGATAGATAGATAGATAGATAGATAGGTAGGTAGGTAGATAGATAGATAGATAGATAGATAAATAAGTACATCTGTGCTGAATAATAGCCACTCACTCCCACTTTGCTTGTCTTGTGAATTACCATACATAATTTGTTTTCTAGGTAACTGTGGTTTAGGGTTTTGTTTTGTTTTTGTTTTTTTTAAAAAGATTAAGAGGCTTTCATTTAATTACCCACTTGTAATTTTCCCCTTGAAGAGAGACTTTTACTGAATTGACTTGGCATTTAATGTTGCTCGTTCTCACCTTGCATTGTCAAAAGGAATGGCTGCAGCCATTAATAAAATCAAGGGAATTGTTACAGATTTCTTGGATTACACAGGATCCTAGACCTCTGTTTCACAGCGTGATCACTATACTCCTGACGGTAAGAGAACAGTCGCCACGCTGTATTGTCGTATGACAAAAGGAAGAAACCCCTTTCTAGAAAAAATACTGGGCATCGGTATACAGTACAGGTAATCTTTGATTTACGACCACAATTGATTCTGCTCCTTACACCTTCTCCTCCCCCCCCCCCTCATTTTTCCATTTCTGTGCCTGGATTCTGCTTCTAAAAGAGAAGGCTCCGATGTTTGCTCGGTGGCGGAGGGAAACTCAAAGTGTTGGGGGCAGGGGTGGGTTCTAATTTTTTTTACTACCGGTTCTGTGGGCATGGCTTATTTTGTGGGTGTGGCTTGATGGTCATGTGACAATTCTTTAGGATTTAGCAGAGGTACTGGTCTACCAGGCTTTTAACTGCATGCAGAGCTGTACCGGTCTACCCATTTATTTTTGCAGGCACCGGTCTACTCATTTGTTTTTGGAGGCATCGGTCTACCACCAAACTGCCTTTTACCACTGATCAGCTGAAGGGCGGCGTTTTGAAGCCCCTCAGCAAGAGTTTAAACAGTTTTATTTATCTATCTATCTATCTATCTATTTTATTCGGCTTATATGCTGCTGTATCTCACAATGGACTCAGGGCGGCTCACAATAATAAAATACAAGCCACAATACAAAACAAAATATAAAATCTAAAAAATTTAAAACTTAACCCTTAAAACCCCCATCATCAGTCCAGGTCGAAGGATTTGAAAAGCCAAGTTTTTAATTCACGGTGGAAGGTGCGAAGGTCAGGCGCTAATCAGAGCTCTAAGGGGAATTGATTCCAGAGGGTGGGCGCATCCACCAAGAAGGCTCTACCCCTGGGGGCCGCCAGCCACTACTGTCTTTTCCCCTTATAGCCCATCAGCTGGGACTCAGGAAGCAGCAATAGATTGGGGGTGGGGCCAAAAAAAGGTAAGAATAACGGGGGTGGGGGGAGCAGGGGCGGCAGAACCAGTTCGGTGACATCATATTGTCACCACTACCGGCTCATTGGAACCGGGCGGAACCGGGCGGAACCCACCACAGGTTGGGGGCTTCAGAAGGGCAGAATGTGCTTCAAAATGTGCAGCTCCTGGCTCTAACAGTGAGTAACGTCAAGTTGGCCCTGTCCACCTGGTCACATAACCACCAAGCCACGCCCATCAAGCCACGCCCACAGAATCGGTAGCAAACATTTTTACATTTCACCCCTGGTTTCACCCCATTTTAAAACTTTTCTTGCCCCTGTTGTTGAGTGAATCATTGTCATTGTTAAGTTAGTCACACGGTTGCTAAGTGAATCTGGCTTTCCCATTGATTTCACTTGTCAGACCATCGCAAACGCTGATCACATGACCCCAGTACACTGCAACAGTCATAAATATGAACCAGTTGCCAAGCATCTGAATTTTTATCACATGACTATGAGAATGCTGCAATGGTGGTAAGTGTGAAAACAATCATAAGTAGGTTTTTTCAGTGTCATTGTAACTTAGAACAGGTCACTAAGTGAACTGTTGTAAGTCAAGGACTACTCATATTTAGTTTCCCAGACATAGGACCAGTGTCTTATTTCCATTTTTGTTCTTTTTACTAATATTTAAATCCTGGAAATAGCATACGGCTATTATGATTAGCAGAAAATAATATCTTCACTGCAGATTTATCCACCTTATGCTTTAGACCATTAATTTGGTGACCTGAAATAATTTTCAGGTGTGTTAAAACAAAGAATCCATGCTTTAATTTGTAGTATGAGATGTGAAGACTGTTGTGAGCTGTGAAGACTTCTTCTGAACCATTTGGAAAAGGGCACAAAATATGAATTATATTGTTGTCACATACAGTAGGCAAGGTTCATATTTGCAAAATTTTCTTGCTGTAAATGTAACCAGTAGTGCACACCTTCATATGTTAAATTTGCTCACATAATTCTCCATGCTACACTATCTGAAATATAGATTTACTGTATTTGTATTGAATACAATAGCTATGTGTGAGTGTATGTGTGTGAGAGAGAGGGGGGACTGGAGGGAGGGAGAGAAGGAGATGGAGAGAGAGGGGGAGAGGGAGATGTAAGGACCATAGATGGAATATGATGGTGCCAGCTCTTGTTCAGAAACTTATATAAAAGAAATTTAGTATTTCTGATACTGGGCTACAGAAATAATATACAGCCTTAATGACAGGTGACCTTTATCTGCCAGGACTGCATCATGCTGAACACTTAGTTTAGTTTTATTAAATTTTTATACCGCCCTTCTCCCGGGGGACTCAGGGCAGTGTACAGCCAAGATAAAAACCAACAATATAAAAGTTAAAAACAATTTAAAATTATTAAATAGTTTTGGCCAATCATCTAAAATACAGTAACCCATTAAAATAATATTTAGGCCAACCCTGCTTGATGGAATAGTAGCGTTTTAAGGGCACAGCGAAAGGTACGGAGGTCGGAAATCCGATGTATCTCCGGGGGCAGCTCGTTCCAGAGGGCGGGTGCCCCCACAGAGAAGGTTCTCCCCCTAGGGGTCACCAGTCGACACTGTCTAACCGACGGCACCCTGAGGAGACCCTCTCTGTGGGAGCATACTGGTCGGTGGGAGGCTATCGGAGGCAGAAGGTGGTCTCGTAAATATCCAGGTCCTATGCTATGGAGCGCTTTACTTTTACTGTGAAAGTAACTGTGACTTCTGATCTTGAAGCTGGAAAACTGCATACAGGTAGTCCTTAATTTACAACAGTTCATTTAGTGATCGTTTGAAATTTGACGTTACAACCGCACCGAAAAAATGTATGACCAATGTATGTGAAAGTTGGACCATAAGAAAGGCTAAGCGCCAAAGAATGGAGGCCTTTGAACTATGGTGCTGGAGAAGACTCCTGCAAGTCCCTTGGACTGCAAGGCGATCAAACCGGTCAGTCCTAGAGGAGATCAACCCTGACTGCTCTCTAGAAGGCCAGATCCTGAAGTGGAAACTCAAATACTTTGGCCACCTAAATGAGAAGGAAGGACTCACTGGAGAAGAGCCTAATGCTGGGTAAGATTGAGGGCAAAAGAAGAAAAGCGGATGACAGAAAATGAGGTGGCTGGATGGAGTCACCGAAGCAGTAGGCGTGAGCTTAAATGGACTCCAGAGGATGGTAGAGGACAGGAAGACCTGGAGGAACATTGTCCATGGGGTCACAATGGGTTGGACACGACTTCGCAACTAACAACAACAACAACAAAACATCTTAGCCCAGAGATGTGTTAGGGAATAGTATCTTACCTTTGTATTTCGTACACTGCTATTTGTCAACCTGGTAATCTAATTCCAGGAGATATTCTACATTGGATGTTAATGATAAAATATGTCCATGCCCCAACCTCAGTTTTGCAATTTCTTTCCAAGTTGGCACTGCTAAATTTTGGTGACCTGAGCAAATGAATTCCTCTACAATTTCCAATTTGAGAAATTTCCACATGAGTGGATTTCAACTTTTAGAACTCTCACCAATGACCATGCTGGCTAGCTAGGGTATTCTGAAGAGCATCCATGACCAAAAATTCATTATAAAAAGCGGATATTGTTTTCTCCTACAATAATCTATATAATGGGAAATGGGGAAAGCGAGATAACAGGATGGAACTAAAAAATGCATAGCATAGTTGCAAGTGGGCGCATCAGCATAGCTAACCAGAAACAAGAGGTAATCTATAAATATTCAGATGGAAATGCCATCTCCCAGGGTAGCCTCCAGAGACTCTGCCATTCATTTTAAGAGTTGCTTGGCATTCAGTTTTCATTCTAGTAAAGCATATGAGAGCAAGGAACATTAATCATACTGTGAGTAAAAATTCTTCTCCTACTAGATACACACTGATTTCCACATTAAATGTTCCACAAGTTAGCCTAAGGCTCTGGATGAGCAGGTTATTCTGATTACTTAGATCTCAGCAAACTTCATTATGAATGCATATTTGGGGAGATGTTTCCATAGTACTACTCTGTGAACCCAAATTCACCCATGAAAAGCCACACTTCAAGTTAAGCAAGAATTTCTGGTAATTTTCTTGATTGATGATAGGGAAAATGTCTCGATTTCAGTGTTCTTTTCAGATATTCCAATTGTTCGTTTCAGATATTCCAATTGGTAAAACTTCAATTTTTGTAAAATTTCCTTTGAAGAATCAGACAATCTATAAGCAGAGTAGTTTGTCTTGGGCTATGCATTAACTCACCATTCAAACATTTTGATGGGGAGATTATTTCATTGCTAGCAATGAAAAACATATCATTTAAACATTTATTTTACACCAACAATTTCTAATGAATTTGGTGAAATCTCCATGCTCCTGCATTTTTTTTTACATTTCTACGCTCATTATTTTCTTGAAGTGGGACTTTCCTGTAGTCATGGTTCCAAATTTACTGGACAAGTTAAACCCAGCCAAAGAAATATCCCTGTTCAAATGCTAGTAAAGTAGAATACTAAAAAATTAATCATGCTAAATCACTTACAACTCCCCTACTCCCAAAATAAAATAATTGGCTTTTGCAGGCAATTACAAATATTAAAAAAACCCACCAGCCTTCTCTCCATATATCCAATATTTGGAGAATTATTCATATTTAAGATATTTATATTCTATAAGGTAACTAGGAATCCTCAATGGGTATGGATTGTTATTTTTAAAAATAATTTTATTGCTTGTTTACAAAAAATAACCAATAATAAAAAAAAATGCAAACTCAAAAAAGGAAATAAAAATAGAGAACAGACAATGCAAAAGGAAAAGGAAAACAGAAGAAAAGGGGGGAAATAAGAAAAATAGAAAAGAAATATGTTAAAAAATGACTTCTAATCTTCATCACTAGTACAATCAAATTTAGTAATTCTTCACCTCCAAGAAGATTACATGCAAGTATTACTTCTTCCCACAACCATTCCTTATCTATACGCAAATCCATAAATTATTAACATTTTAGTCTTGATTAATGGGTATGATTTATTAAAGAGAGAGGGAAGTAGAAAACTAGAAAGAAAGGATAGAATTTAATATCTTAAAAGCAAGTTAAGTAGCTTGCTGGAATTCTGAACTCCAAATATACAGTCCATATTATGTCCACACAATCACATTTATGTATCCTATATAATTTTGCCTAACAGATTAAAAGAAACAATGGTAGAACACCAACATTTGAATTAATATTTCAGTTATTTCCACTGATTAAAAAGGCATTGTGTGCCCTCACACAGAAAAGTGGAATATAAATACAATCAAATAGTAACTTGCAGTATTTGGACAATATTATTGTGTTTGAATATATGTGTGTGAGAGAGATAATATTTATTAAAAATGTATTAAAAGACTAGTGATACATGAATTTGATCTGGGAAATGTAATTAATCCTAATGCATCCCATCTGGTTCCTGCATAAATCTGTAGCTTGAAAAGCTGTATTTATTTTTGGATGGAATTTTTCCACATATTTTTGTATCAAAATGGGTCCTACTCTGCATTATATTCTAGGAAGCATAATTTATACTGCTCACATTAAAATGCAGTCCAAACAGAATACTAGACATCCCAGTAAATTCCCTATACCTGCCCCCCATTTAAATTTAGGAAAGAGTGCATCCGTTGTACAATATATCAGCAAAATGAACACATTTATTATATAATATGCTTGTAAAGCTGAAAAACAAAGCATCAGAAAATTTATTATCTCCAACACCGAAAGGACCATTCTCCAAACGTTCCCCATTCTATAAAACTGAGAAGAGATCAATACTGCTCCAATACTGGGAGTGTAGATCCCAGATTAAATAGTGATCTTAAGGTCCCCTTTGTTTAATGGTACTTTAAAATGGCCAGCAGAATCCTATTTACTATGCTGCATATTATACTAAGTGCCACAATTAAAAAATAAAATAAAACCTATAATATATAGTTCTCTCTTCCTCTTTCCAAGCAGGAAAAGAGAAGCTCGTTTCTGGCCCTCATCTGCAGGGACAGAGAAGTGGACAAAAGGAATAAAAAGTTTGTAAAAGTCCTTCAAGCTACCATCTAGGACAGTGATGGCTAACCTTTTTGCCATTGTATGCCAAGAACGGGGGGGGGGAGTTTGCGCTCGTGTGCCCACACCCATAATTCTATGCGCCCCACCCCCGCGCATGCATGTGTGACACCCCCCAGCTCCCCCCTGCTCCCGGCACGCAATGGCACAGTAGGCCCAGTAGGCCCCATTTTTCTCTCTCTACAGGCTCCAGAGCCTTTCTAGGAGCTTGGGGAGGGTGAAAATGGCCTTCCCCCCCAGAGACCCTCTGGAGGCCAGAAACGGCCCATTTGCCAACTTCTGGTGGGCCCATTTTTTGCTCTTCCCCAGGCTCCAGAGCCTTTCTAGGAGTTTGGGGAGGGTGAAAACGGCCTTCCCCACCCTCCTGGAGGCCCTCCGGAGGTCAGAAATGGCCTGTTTGCCAACTTCTGGTCCCACATGCATCTCTTCCATGCTCCATTTTTGCTGGCAGAGGGTTGCAGGAGGCTGTCGCAGCCGAAAACAGAACTCAGGAAGGCCGTGCTATTTTTGCTGGCAGAGGATTGCAGGAGGCCACCACAGGAACCCTGACACCAGTGATGTTGAGCTGGTCATGCCCACCATGGCCACACCCACCCCAGCCCCCCAAGGTAAAACACAACTCTGATGCAACCCTCAATGAAATCAAGTTTGACACCCCTGCAGTATAGTATATGAGATTAAAGGTGTTGGTGATAGTTTTCTAAGAAATCCGTAGAAGAACAAAAATAAGACAAGAACAACAAGAGTGTCCAAGAATAACAACAACACTTTCTAAATCTGTTGTTTCAACTAATAGCATAATCTCACATTTCAGGAACAGTTGCTTTGCCCTTGAAGATACTGAATGAAGATACTTAGAGACCCTCCGTGCGGATTCATTCTCTAGCTACAAGATATGATGAAACCTCAAGACCTCACAGCATGAGATAACAATGCAGTAAAAGACTTTGGTAGAATAAGCTGCATAACCAATGGTACCCTTGACATCCCCATCTGCCTCAGTCATCTGATAAGAAAAAAATATGACTCTATTCCTTCCCTCTGATCCTGGTTCCCCATTTACTTACTCTAAACAACACCATACAGCATTGTTCTAAGCCATTCCTCAGACATCAGCCAAAGTTCACTTTCGTCTTGAAAACAATAACTAAAAAGACAAATACTGGATATTGACTTCAGATAGATAGGATATTATGGTTTAGGAAAAGACTCTTGCTAATCTTGTTCACCTCATGTTAGGCATCTGATATTTTTTGCATATTGTCCAACATTCATTAGATGTATTTCATTGCAGTTTCGTTGCTAGTAGAAACATATGGAAAGGAGTTCATTAACTGAAAGATTATTTGAGATTTGGGCAATCTTACCTTTAATATTGTTTACATACATTTGTACACTTAGTCTGCCCTTTACTTTGACATCCAAATACTTGACACTCAGATTTTCAAATGCCAGCAATCAGCAAATGAAGACAAATACAAACTGGATAATATACGGCGTCGGATGAGGAGAGCACATCTTTCTCCTTCTGTCCTGGACATTTTTTACACAGGCACAATTGAGAGCATTTTAACAAACTACCTCACTGTTTGGTTTTGTGGCAGCAGTGCCTCAGATAGAAAGTCCATACAGAGAGTGGTAAAGACAGCAGAGAAGTTTATAGGAAGCTTGCTTCCCATTATTCAGGAAACTGCTTATAAGCTCTATGTGCTTAGAGCTCAAACATTGTTAGAGTTCCCACACACCCACTTCACAGTCTGTTTCTGTTGCTCCCCTCTGAGAGGAGATTTTGAAGTATTCTAGCAGGACTACCAGATTCTGTCACAGCTTTGTTCCCTATGCCATCCATCTAGTAAACTCGCAAGATTAGTTTTTTTCACCAGGTACATGTATACATCTGAACTGAGTAGTTTTTCTGCGTCATATAATATATATGGGTATATGCATAATTTTGTATGTATGCATGCATGTATTTATTTTGTCATGTTTAGGTAGTGTATATTGGAGGTGATATATTGGAGGTCTCTTTGAGAGCTGTATGCAACAAAATTTCATTTTAATGTATATCGATTAGTGTACATTCAAAGTGACAATACAGTTGTTCTAAGTTCTAAATTCTATTTGAACAATAGTTTTCATTCCAGTTTATGAACGAAGTCATGGTAGCTTATTAACTACTACAGCTACTGCAAAACATGGCAGTGGATCTGTAGAAATGTTTATTAGTGAACAAGGGCAGCCTCAGATATTTTGGAAGTCATTGCATATAGGAAAACGAAGCACGGAATAAATCATCATTTCCTCCCCCTGTACTTTGATAACATGGAGACATTGCTTGCATTTTTCTACATCTTGAAGGGAGTTTGACAACTGTTTGTTACACTACAGATCCAGTTGTCATAACAAATCATTGCAGTTGTTAAAGGAATCAAGCTACTCACAAGCGGTGGTGGCACACTGGTTAGAGTTCAGTACTGCAGGCTACTTCTGCTGCCTGCCAGCTGCCTGCAATTTAGCAGTTTGAATCTCAGCAGGCTCAAGGTTGACTCAGCCTTCTATCCTTCCGAGGTGGGTAAAATGAGGACCCAGATTGCTGGGGGCAATGTGCTGACTCTGTAAACCACTTAGAGAGGGCTGTAAAGCACTGTGAAGCGGTATATAAGTCTAAGTGCTATTGCTATTGCTACCCTGGCTTCCCCCTTTGATTTGTTTGTCAGAAACCAGCTAGGAAGGTTACAAATGGTGATCACATGACTCTGGGACAGTGCAACATGTCTGTTGCCAAGCACCCAATTTTGATCACATGACCATGGGGATGTTGCAACTGCCATATGTATGAAAAACATAAGTCACTTTTATCAGTGCTGTTGTAAATTGAGAACTACCTGCAAAAATGACAAACAAATGAACAACAGTATCAAAGTCTCTAGGAAATTAGGAAGGGACTTAAGGGGCAGACAAACATTTAGAGTTAAAGGCCAACAGCCACATTATCCCCAATGGGTAATCATTAACTTTAAGTTCAATTAATCACAAATTGGATTTAAAATGACAAATTGCTGGCAACCTGGGCAGGGCATACCCAGAAGATTCTGATCCTGAAATCTCAGGATGTAGATCAGGGGTGTCAAACTCAAGGCCTGGGGTCCAGATCTGGCCTGTGGGGTGCTTATATCTGGCAAGCGGGACCACCCTGGAAACAGTGACGGACCGTCCCGTGGTGCCTCTGCCAGCAAAAACGGGGTCCTGAACTCTGTTTCTGGTTGCGACAGCCTCTGTGATGACCTGGGGCATGACACAAAGGCAACATGGCCAGAGAACCGGTATGAATCCCTTTATTATCACCAACTGTGCCCCCAATGTCCCTTTCAACTCTCCGGCCTGGAGAGAGTTCTTCCACCAACCTAATAGTCTTTGGCTGACAACACTTCCATCCCAAACGTTGTAAGCAGAAAACTTCCAACTATAAATCCAACAAGGCAAGATAAGGTAATTAGTCAAGCAGGGCAAGCAAAATAAGGAGTTCCAGAAATGAAGTAGCATGGCAATAAATCAAACCAGTTGGGAGGATGCCAGGAACTCAGATAAACAGTGAACACAAGATGAAATCAGTGTTTGTTCCCGACAACTGCCCCTCCCATTTGCCTCTCCTTTAAACTCCATCCCCAGGTGTGCCTTGTGAAGGAAATCGGGGCCCTTTCCTCCCTCGTAAGCCATGCAACTCATGTTGCTCTCTTCTCCATTCTTCCCCGCGCTGCCTAGGATGAGGAGGGGTGGGCCTTGATCTTCATCTGAACCCCCTCTCCCTTGTTCTACCTCTCCCCTGCTCTGCCCAGTCTGACTTTGCCCTTCCCCAGTTTCTTCCACAGCCAACAGAGCCACTCTCTCACTCTCTGTCAGCTGTTCGTCTTCCCCTTCAGATTCAGACTCTGACAGGGGCATGACAGCCTCCTGCAACCCTCTGCCAGTGAAAACGGAGCTCCATTTCTGCTGGCAGAGAGTTGCAGGAGGCCTTCACAGCCAGAAACAGAGCTCGGGAGCCTGTTTTCACTGGCAGAGGCGCCCCTGACACTGAGTGACATTGAGAAGGCCATGCCAACTCTGGTCATACCCACCCTGCCCCCCCAAGGTCAAACACACCCCTGATGCAGCCCTCAATGAAATCAGGAGCCTGTTTTCACTGCCACAGGCGCCCCTGACATGAGTGACATTGAGAAGGCCATGCCCGCTCTGGCCACACCCACCCTGGCCCCCCCAAGGTCAAACACACCCCTGATGCGGCCCTCAATGAAATCGAGTTTTGACACCCCTGATGTAGACGCTTTCTAATATTTGAAGAGTTCTAGCAAAGCAGGACAACTGGAGTTCAAGAAAATAGAACGCCTTGCTAAGAATTTAATAAAGCCAGAATGAACTTCTCTCTCCCCCAAATTGAAGATATGAGTTTATAAACTAGAGATTAAAGGATTCTGCTACTATTACAAGACAGATGTCTTTCAGGCTCAGCTATGACATTAAAGAGGAGGCAGCCTGAACTGTTCGGAATTTATACTGAGGAAGTCTTACACAAAATTGCCTGGCATATTGTTTGCTTTATTTAGAACGCCTGTTTCATTGAAAGAAAAATCTTTCCGTGTATGTGATTGCTTATTATTATTATTTGCCCTGACATTCATTTACTTAGTTTGCAGGTCAGTTGTTTCGGGTCCAACAAGTAAAAAAGATAATTGATTTTTGAAGAATGTTCATTAGCTTGCACTTTAGATGCCCAATACATTGTTTCTGTCATCACTTACATTCTAATTTAATCTTGTTTACCGTTTACTTGTTGCCGTTTCTTCTACGCTGCATTTTGTATTAGCAGTTTGTCTACCAATATGCCACCACCTTCTTCCATAACAATTGCTGTGCCAAAATAATAATAACCGTAAAGGCAGCCTTTAAGATAAATTCAATAAAAGGTGGAACACATATGAAAACATTTTACTTACTCAACTTAGTTTTTTCTTCTTTAAACTGAGCATGGTACAAATGTGTAACTTTTTGCAACCTAGACCTCATTCATTCTTTGTAATCTCACAGTGTAGAAGAAGCAAATACTGCATGTTGACTCAGGTCAACTCAGCCTTCCATCCTTTCGAGGTAGGTAAAATGAGGACCCGGTTTGTGGGGGCAATAAGCTGACTTTGTATTAAATAGAACACCGCTCCGGGGGGGGGGGGGGGGG
>WNWU01000007.1:33183434-33215712 GCA_012654045.1 Ptyas mucosa
AGCCCTACTAAGCAGGTATATACAAAAATATGAAGGCTATTGCTCAATGAATTGTAAGCCGCCCTGAGTCTCCGGAGAAGGGTGGCATATAAATTGAACTAATAAATAAATAAATAAAATAAATGTTCTCCTAGCAGTGTTCCAATATTTGAGGGGTTGCCACAGAGAGGAGGGGGTCAAGCTATTTTCCAAAGCACCTGAAGGCTGGTCAAGGAATAATGGATGGAAAAGGAGAGATTTAACCTGGAAATAAGGAGAAATTTTCTGACAGTGAGATTGGTCCCAATCAACCAATGGAACAGCTTGCCTTTGGACGTTGTGGGAGCTTCATCACTGGAAGCTTTCAAGAAGAGATTGGACTGCCATTTGTCAGAAATGGTGTAGGGTCTCCTGCTTGGGTGGGGGGAGGGGTTGGACTAGATGACCGACAAGGTCCCTTCCAACTCTGTTAATTCATTCTCAATTTATAGGATAGGAACAGGCCGAGGCTAAACCAAAAATAGAATAGCGTTATCCTTTGCTATTTTAGAGGTCTCAATGAAGATGAACCTAAATAATTTCACTCTGAAAAAAAACAGTAATTCAAGTGCTCAGGCTATTATGGTGATCACATAGGAAAAGATGATGGGGAGACTGAAACTACTGATTTTCTGATTGCTTTCTTTTGCTTCATAAATTGCGTATTCTTAGAGATTAGTTCAAAAACTAAAGAAAAAAAGAGTGGATTTCAGTCCCTTTAAAAGTTCAAGATATAGAAAGTTATATATATATGTATATATATATGATATATATATATATATATATGTTTTCTGAGGTTTTCGCGGGTGTTTGTATGTAGGTATGTAGATGTTTGTATGTAGGTCAAGACCTACATACAAACACCTGCAAAAACCTCAGAAAACAAATATTGTACCTCTACGGGGAGGAAATCCACCATATATATATATATATACACACACATACACACACACACACACACACACACACACACACACACATATCTTAAAACAGACAGCAAAATGCTGCTTTGATGTCTGATAAAGCCAAAAAAATCTAGTGAATGAGATTTCACTGAACCATGGCTGTATAAAGATCTTGATTTACGTAGGAAAAACCTGTATGAAACAAAAATACACAAAGACCTACGAAAAGAGAATAAAATGAAATTAATTAATTATATATATGTGTGTGTGTGTGTGTGTGTGTGTGTGTCTGTGTGTATGTATGTATGTATGTATGTATGTATGTATGTATGTATGTAGGGTATATCTCTGTCTATCTCTATCTATCTATCTATCTATCTATCTATCTATCTATCTATCTATCTATCTGCATACCGCAAAGATGTAAAGGCTTTAGACCAGTGCGGGGTTGCTCCCCGTTCGGTCTGGTTCTTACGAACTGGTTGTAACGGTGATGGGAGGCTCCGCCCGGACGTCATCATGAACAATCTGCGTATGCTCCATGAAGGGGAAAATGTTGTGAAATGTCGCGTGACGGCAACGTGACGTGATGATTTTGACACCCGTGATATAGCTCATGACCACACTGGCACACAAGACATTTATAAGCTAAGGAGAATAGGACAAGAAAATCCTGCTGATGATGTTACTTAGTCTGGTAACGAAATGTTCAGAAACTAAATTGAAAACAAGCTTGGAGAGCAACCACTGTCAAAAAGAAAAAAAACAAGTTTTTGAATATTATAAAATCGTTAATTTACAAAGATTACTTGGAAGTTCATTCCACTCAAGATTGTAATCATGTCAGTCACAAGGCAGCTGACACCAACAAGTTCTAACTTGTGCTTTGAGTACCAAACAAACAATGAGTACCAGGACAATTTTTTCATGTCAAAATGCATTGAGTACCAAATTCGATAAGTTTCAAAGCAGCTGAGTACCAAAGTACCTCTGTACAAGCATGGAATTCAACTTTCATGATTGTATAAATAAGAACTGAAGATGGAGTAGGACTATGATTCACCTGTGATCTTCAGGAATTATTTTTAATAAAAATGCCTGTGAAATTACTTTCATCTTCTATCAATGTTCTTTTTTTAAAAAAATCAACTTAACACTGAATTTATTGACAGACTAGGAATGGAGTAGGGAAATCACCACATTTTAATTTTTTTCCAAATTACAAATTACTGTTTCACTCAGTTTAATTGAATATTTGGATTAAACTGGTATGCATGATTTATAGGTATAGTTCGATAAGAATATGAGCCTGTTTCTTTCCCATCATTCTGGTTAGACACAACACATTTTTAAACTTGTTCTCAAACTCATGGTTTCCAGTCCTGCTAAATAATGATTTACTTAATCAGGGCTTTATTTAAACTTCATATTAACAATTCACCAAGACGTAATAGGATGGACAGATCGACACTAAACAAGTGCTCCATTATCAAAGTAACAAGCCAATTTCCACTCTCTGTGGCTATTCTCCTCCTTTGACAGGGACCTTCCCAACATGGCCGACTTTCTGTCCATTCTCCACAGCTGTTCCCTTCTTCCTATTGCAGTGCATTGAGTATTAAACAAATGCCAAGTAGCAGGACAATATTTTCACATTAAAATGTGTCAAGTACCAAATTCAATGAAGTTTGAAGCAATCATGTGCTGAGGTACCACTATAAATCCCTAAGACAGCCATCTCAGGATTTCTTCACTTTAGACTGATTCCCAGTTGTTTCACCCACTTTTATATTTAATCCCATAAACTCTTTTGGAGATTCTTTATTGACTTCAATTCCCAAAGTTTTAATTTTATTTAAACAGTTTCTCATTTCCCTTCCCTTTCTAAATGTTAACCATTCCTCATTCATATAAGTACAACTGAGTTTTGCCATATTTTGGTCAGCATGTCACAAATGTGACCAAATTCCCATTCCATCCAGAGTGTAGATTCTCACCTGCTTCTATGAAAACTAGACTCTCTAATCAGTGGGATTCAAGTAATTTAACAACCAGTTCTCTGCCCTAATGATTTCTTCCAACAACCAGTTTGCCAAACTGCTCAGAAAGTTAACAACTGGTTCTTCCGAAGTGGTGTGAACCGGCTGAATCCCATCATTGTCTCTAATCCAACCTTACAAGGCAACATACTGTTTCCACCCATCCCTAAGTAGAAGATTTGTTTAGTGTACTGAGACACATTCAGGACACAGTTCATTAAAGACCATTATTGCAATCTTTTGTTATACCCCATAACAGTATTCCAGATGCACAAATTCACATCCAAGAGTGAAGGATCATCATTCTCTACGTTCATTTTTAAAAGTATAAAACTACATTAAATTCACATAGTTTTGCTTACACAAATTGCCAAATATGCAAAAGGCTATCTTTCCATATCATCAAGAGGTAGGCCAGATGTCTTGAACTTTCATTCTAAATGTATGCATCAATCATGGCAATTGCAATTAATGAATAGCTCAGAATAGCAATAGCAGTAGCAATTAGACTTAAAAGCACTCTTCATAGTGCTTTACAGGCCTCTCTAAGTGGCTTACAGAGTTAGCATATTGGCCACAACAATCTGGGTTCTCATTTTACTGACCTCATTTTACCGAAGGATGGAAGGCTGAGTCAACCTCGAGTCGGTCAAGATTCAGAAAATCAAACTCTTGGCAATGTGAGCAGAGTTAGCCTGCAATACTGCATTCTAACCACAGTGCCACCACGGCTCTTATCAGTAGGCTACCAAGTTGTTTGCCCTGATAGAGTCAGCTTCCTCAAAGGTTCTCTCTCATTCGGCCTTCTAGACCAGGGGTCAGCAACCCGTGACTCAGGACCCATATGTGGCTCTTTAATCCCTCTGCTGCGGCTCCCTGTTGCTGGTTGGCTCCACAATTGATAGGGCTTTCGGTTAGGATAGGTAGAGGAAAAAGGATGCTGCGCTAGGAGGAAACTCTTTGATACAGGAACCAACTTCCGGTCAGCAGAGGAAAAAGGACGCCACACTAGGAGGAGACTGATAGGGAAATCAGACTTCCGGTCGGCTCCAGAATTGAACAGGGGCTTCTGGTTAGGACCTTTGTGGCTCTTTGAGTGTTTAAGGTTGCTGACCCCTGTCCTAGACCAACACCCGCTTCACTAGAATGTTCATAGGCATCAAGCTTTCTGTTTGGGTTTGCTTTGATTTAACATTTGTACTGAATTTGTTTTGTGTACAAAAACAGAAAGTTCAGCATTTTGTTTTCAGAGACCCAAAGACTAAAGAAACGGAGCCTTTTTATAAGGAGAAAAAGCTACCTTGTGTTGCACAAACTCATATACAAACAAGCACAGCCTCCTTTATTGCCATGCTTGCTCATTATTTGTGCAAAGGCCTTTATTTATTAACTTAATAAACGGATCTCTGAAGTCATTTTGGTTTGTAAGTGCAATTTATGTTACTTGGCTCTCACAATAGAATTAATGTGAAAAAAAGCACATTTCCTTCTGATATGGGTGTACTAAATAGAACAATCACTAGGAGGCCATATTTCTTTATGCATAGAGACTTACACACATGGGTGCTGCAGCTAAAAGAAATGCAAGATTTGTTTTTTAGATATCAGGATATTGATTACTTTGGTTAATGTGCTACAACATGAGCCCATCAGCTCTGTGCTGAAATCAATTTACAATTGAGGCAGACAAGTTATGGTAGAAGAGCTAGTAGAACACAACAATGCTTGTTAGAAAATAGGGAAAATGTAAAATATGTTTATGGTGAGAAGATGTGGAGGTTCCAAGACTAATGAGTTACTTTAAAACTGGCTTATTTTCTGCTGGCAGTGACCCAAGAATGCAGCTGGATGAAATGCTCACTTCAAGTGGCACGTTGAAGGGAGCAGTAGACTGATGCAAACTTGCAATTTTGAGTGGATCAAAAAGTCAGCCATCTATGGAATGAAGGTTAAAGATGAATACTGGGATTAGGAATTGGGGCATGTAATGTAGTAATCAGACTAAGTCCTGGCCTGGATTTGGCGTCTCAGTTAATACTCAAAGGTTTCCTAGGAAGTCGCTCATGAAATTCTAGTTTAATTTGGCATCCATTTTTCAAGACTTTGGGATAAATCTTTGTACCTTGCAAATATCATCTTTATTTGCTTTCTATGTGGATTTGCCAAAAATCACGTTTCCCCCTGCCACCAACTTTTAACAATTTTACTGTTGCATTAAAGATCAAACCCTACACCTGTGATGGCGAACCTATGGCACACATGCCACAGGTGCACGCGGAGCCATATCGGTGGGCGCGTGAGCTCAGTTCCGGCGTGCATGTGTGCACTGGCCAACTGATTTTCGGGCCTTCTGGGGCCACCGGAAGTCAGGAAACAGGCAGTTTCCGGCCTCTGAAGGGCCTCCAGGCAGGTGGGGAAGGCCGTTTTTGCTCTCCCCAGGCTCCTAGAAAGGCTCTGGAGCCTGGGGAGAGCAAAAAATAGGCCTTTCGATCCCACCGGAAGTCGGCAAATGGGCCATTTCCAGCCTCCGGAGGGCCTCCGGGGGGATGGGGAAGGCCGTTTTTGCCCTCCCCAGGCTCCTAGAAAGTCTCTGGAGCCTGGGAGGGCAAAAAATGGGCCTACCAGGCCCACCATCACGTGCCAAAAGCGGGGGATGGGGGGTGGGGGGTGTCACATGCGCATGCACGGGGGGGCACATAGAATTATGGGTGTGGACATGTGCACATGAGACCCCCCCATGTTCCCCACAATTTTGGCACACGATAGCAAAAAGGCTAGCCATCACTGCCCTACACCGTGTTTTGGATCATTTTTTTACCTGGCAGTAAATACTGATATCGAAGGAAGATACCCCTGGAAAAGTAAACTTCTGAACAGGCCACAGTTTTAATTCTCAATTTATTAAATAATAGCTAATTCAAAGGTCATTTGCAAATCAGGAAATAGATCCATCTAGAAACTGAGGTACTTAGAAATCTTTTGATATTTCTAAGAGTTCTATAGAGGAATTATTGAGTCTGTCATTTGTACTTCTATAACTGTCTGATTTGGTACAGCAACCAAACTGGACAGGTATAGACTTCAACGGATATTTAGGTAAAGATAAAGTTCCGCTCGCACATATATGTTAGTCGTTCCCAACTCTAGGGGGCGGTGCTCATCTCTGTTTCAAAGCCGAAGAGCCAGCACTGTCTAAAGATGTCTCCGTGATCATGTGGCCAGCATGACTAAATGCCAAAGCGCATGGAACGCTGTTACCTTCCCACCAAATGTGGCCCCTATTTTTCTACTTGCACTTTTTTACGTGCTTTCGAATTGCTAGGTTGGCAGAAGCTGGGACACGTAACGGGAGCTCACCCCATTACGCAGCACTAGTGATTCGAACTGCTGAACTGCCGACCTTTCGATTGACAAGCTCAGCGTTTTAGCCACTGAGCCACTGCATCCCTTACAACAGATAGTTAGGACTGCAGAAAAACAATTGCAACGAGTCTGCCTTCCATTGAGGACCTGAATACTACACAGGTCAGAAAGAGGGCTGAGAAAACATCTACAGACCCCTCAAATCCTGGACATAAACTCTTTTAACTCCTCTCCTCGGGACTGTTTGAACTCCTCCCCTTGACAGAGAGAGAGTTTTTTCCCTTGTGCCCTCACTCTGCAGAACACCTATCGTATTTTTTGGAGTATAAGACGCACCTTTTTCCCCAGAAAAAGAGGCTGAAAATTTGGGTGCGTCTTATACTCCTATAACAGGAGCCCGGTGGCGCGGCAGACTAAAGCACTGTAATTAACATTCAGCTGCCTGCAATTACTGCAAGTTCAAATCCCACCGGACTCAAGGTTGACTCAGCCTTCCATCCTTTCTAAGGTAGGTAAAATGAGGACCCAGATTGTGGGGGCAATAAGCTGACTTTGTATAAATTTACAGAAGTATGAAGGCTATTGCTTAACGCATTGTAAGCCGCCCTGAGTCTCCGGAGAAGGGCGGCATATAAATCAAATTAAAAATTAAAAGAAAAAATATTCTGAATGTAGCCCCACCCAGCTTTTCAAACGGAGGTTTCAGAGGCTGAAAAAAGTATCAGAAATGAAGCTTCAAAAAAGAAGACCACAAACCGAGCTTCAGAAGCTTTTTTTCTGAAGCTCTGTTTCGGAGACTTTCAGAGGCAGGAAAAAAAGTTTTTTCTGAAACAGATTTTCATAAGTTTCAGAGGCAGGGGGGAAAAAAGCAAAAAAAAAAAAGCAAGGCGCAGAGCTCACAACCAAGGAACCTGTTGCTAAAATTCACCTCTGGGGACAGCTGATTGGGGGTATTCTGGGAGGCCGATCCACCTGCCAATCAGCTTTTTTCTTATTTTCCTCCCCAAAAACTAAGGTGCGTCTTATACTCCGGTGCATCTTATACTCTGAAAAATACAGTAATTCCCACAGTACTATTTTATGTCTAGGTATATTTACACATGTGGTATGATTGTATTATTATTATCCTTCTCATCTTCTCTACCACCTTCTCTTATTGATATCATTAGTATGATTATTATTACTCTGTTGTACACTGAGAGCTTATGCACCAGAGACGAATTCCTTGTGTGTCTAATCACACTTGGCCAAATAAAGTATTCTATTTATCAGTTGTTTTAGTTCATTCCAGCACTTGTTTTCAAAAGCACTATGAATGGCATTAATTTGCTCTAAAACACCAAATAAAGAATTCAGAGGATCCTATGTAGATTTATTGCTGGATTGATTATTTACTAGTCATCCAGAAAGATTCATCAGTCAGTTATTTATTCTACAATGGTCAAATTTACACTACAACAACTGCTATTTAATTAACTGTCTGGCTTTCAAGTTGGAATTGAGTAGAAATAAAACTGCTGCTGTCACTTCTAAGAGCTCAGTGCCCCAGGGAGCCCCTTTTTTAAGTGTTTCCAAATCTCAGAATTCTAATAATAATATGGGAACCGAATCACCTGGCAAGGATCAGCAAGTTGAAAGAAAGCGAAGAATCAGTCAAGGATCAGATATTGTTCATAGCAAATCTTTATAAACAAATCCTTATGATTAATTAAATCCATAACTATGGACAAATTCACCATAAGGAAGGCTGAGCATCAAAGAATTGAGGCCTTTGTACTATGGTGCTGGAGAAGACTCCTGCGAATCCCTTGGACTGCAAGGCGATCAAACCGGTCAGTCCTAGAGGAGATCAACCCTGACTGCTCTTTAGAAGGCCAGATCCTGAAGATGAAACTCAAATACTTTGGCCACCTAATGAGAAGGAAGGACTCAGTGGGCAAGAGCCTAATGATGGGAATGATTCAGAGGTGGGTTTCAGCAGGTTCTGACCAGTTCTGGAGAATCGGTAGCGGAAATTTTGAGTAGTTTGGAGAACCAGTAAATACCACCTCTGACTGGCCCGCCCCCATCTATTCTCTGCCTCCCGAGTCCCAGCTGATTGGGAGGAAATGGGGATTTTGCAGTAACCTTCGCCTGGAGTGGGGTGGGAATGGAGATTTTACAGTATCCTTCCCCTCAAGTGGGGTGGAATGGAGATTTTACAGTATCCTTCCCCTGCCATGCCCACCAAGCTATGCCCAGCAAGCCATGCCACGCCTACAGAACCGGTAGTAAAAAAAAATTGAAACCCACCAGTGGAACGATTGAGGGCAAAAGAAGAATGGGATGGGAGAGAATGAGGTGTCTAGATGGAGTCACTGAAGCAGTCGGCATGAGCTTAAATGGACTCCAGGGGATGATAGAAGACAGGAAGGCCTGGAGGAAAGTTGTCCATGGGGTTGCGATGGGCCAGACACAACTTCGCAACTAACAACGACAAAATGAACAAATTCAAATACTAGGCCCTTCAGTCAAAGCCTGCTAAATTTGGCAGTTCCTTGGCCTATACTTATAATAACCATGCATAGGCATATATTTACATTGGCCATTAATGTGGTAGACAATCTGTACAATATGTCATTATCCAAGCGCTATCCAGCCCTAACAGATATATTTATCCGTTGATATTCAACCGCCACAGAGTTTGATATATCTACTTTAATCTGTGCATTTGATCTGTTACATCAAACACTGGATTACACTTAAGGTTCATTGAATTCTTTCACCTGGCTCACCATTAGTTGTCTGAAGTCAGTATAAAAAGGAAGTCCAATGTGACAGAATGACTACCAAACTGGCTTAAGGAAAGAGAGAACTCTGTTTAAAAGTCTTTTCTCCTGAATCTCTGTGTGACATTGAGCCTATCACTCTCCAGCTACAGTGTGTCAAAGGGATAACTGTACAAATAAAATACCAGTCTGAATTTATTGCAGATATTACAGTGAAAGAAGACGTTGCTTAAATCTGCAATAACTAAAGCCATCGTGTTAGTAGGTTCTTAATCTTGCACTATAATAGCAATGTAACCCTTCAGGAAGGTCAACTATCTTGGGAACCATGAAGTAAAACTATTTTAATAGAGTTCTTCTCTAAATTATTTGATTTACTGTAAGGAACCTGACCGAATCCATACTCCGATTTGGATCATACATTGTGTAGCCGTAACATACAATATGTAAGAAATTTCAAACTGCATACAGTATGTGGCATGTAAGATTGTAGAGGATCTTCAAAAATTGTGGTAATTATGTAGTATTCTAATATTTGAGGGGCTGCCACAAAGAAGAGAGCGGTACCTTATTTTCCAAAGCATCAGAAGGCAAGACAAGAAATAATGGATGGAAACTAATCAAGGAGAGAAGCAACCTAGAATTAAGGAGAAAATTCCTGACAGTGAGAACAATTAACCAGTGAAATGTCTTGCCTTCAGAAGTTGTAGATGCCCCATCTTAAGAAGAGACTGGATAGCCCACTTTTCTGGAATGGTATAGGACAGTCTTGGTGAACCTTTTCGGCACCGAGTGCCAAAACAGGAGCGTGCACGCACGCATACTAGAAACCGGAAGAGTAGCCACCTGGTGCACATGAGCCATCGGGAAGATGATCTTCCGGTTTCCAGTGCGTGCATGCTCACTGGCCACCTGGTCTTCTGCTTTTTGGTGCATATGTGCATGCGAGGACCAGCTGGGCGGTGCCCATGCACATGCCAGAAACCGGAAGAGTAGCCACCCGGTGCGTATGTGTGTGCTGGGAAGATAATTATTGTGTGCTGGGAAGATTATTATTGTGAGTTTCCGGCATGCGCTTGCGCACTGGCCACCTGGTCTTCCTGTTTCTGGTGTGCATGTGCATGCAAAGACCAGGTGGCCGGTGCGTGTGTACGTGCCGGAAACTGGAATATCATCTTCCCGGTGCCCGCATGTGCACTGGATGATTTGTTCTTCCAGTTTCTGGCACTCCCATTCACATGAAGACCAGCTGGCCAGCGCGCCAGAACCCGAAAGAGCAACGGACTCACATGCCCGGAGAGATGGTTCTGCATGGTACTTCCGGCACGCATGCCTTAGGTTCACCATCATAGTTATAGGGTCTCTGCTTGAGCAGGGGGTTGGACTAGAAGGTCCCTTCCAGCTCTATTCTTATTGATTGATTGATTGGTTGGTTGGTTGGTTGGTTGGTTGGTTGGTTGGTTGGTTGGTTTATTGATCATACTGGAAAGTTTTCTGTCAACCAGCAGATGTTAACAATGCAAATGAAAAAAAGTAAAACACTCAGAACATACAGTTTCACCTGTGATTCTGAATTTTTGTATGATTCTCAGATATGTAAAGCACACTGAAAAATTCTTCTAATCTTATCAGAAGGTCCTTTCACTTTCCTCAGCATTCCTTGGATGTTTCCTTTAAATGGGAACCTGAATATTTAGTTCTACGTTGATGTTGCAGAGACTTGAAAACCTGGCCATTTTCCAACACCTTGGGTCTACCTGTTCGTGTTTTTTTAATTGGTTTTTGTTGTTTGGATTACCAACTAATAATTATTCTATAGTTTTTATATTTGTTCTGGCTAACTTTTTAATATATATTTTTAGATTACTCTTATTATTGTGAGACGCCCAGATTGAGTTGGAGTCAGGCAGCATCCAGAATGAATGAATGAATGAATGAAAGAATGAACGAACAAACAAGCAAAATCCAAGGCTTGATCCACTACTTGGAGGTGAATGATTGAAGTAGCTTAAAGGCACTCAACTAAGTAGCAGTCCAACTGGGTACCATTTATTGTTCAATGATTTTGTTTCTTTCCAGTCCATGCAAAGAAGGAATTAAGGAAGCTGAAGTGAATGTGTGCACATATCCCACTGAATAAGACTAAAGAAGCATTTATTAAATCTCCCACTGCATCCTTAGCACCCTAACTGTCATTATGGGAACGGTATTGTTGCATAACTTAAGCTTCTGCAACACCAGTTCAAATGCTCTGATTATTTAGTATAAGCTGAAAATGATGGGATACATTCATCCATTACTATAGCAAAGGTGCATCTTAGAAAGCTTTTTCTCCCGTAGAGACAAAGCAGCAACTTTTCTAACTAAATTATTTTTAAGTGTAGCATGAAAAGAACAAGCCATTCCTTCTTTGCTTGTGTTCTATAGCTTCGTGGCAGCCCTTTATTCTACACTTTTCATAGTGTTCAGTTTGTGATTTAGCCATTTTTGTGGCAATTTAATTCCAGCAATAGCCATCTTCTACAAACATCATTAGAACTGTATTTGCTATCCAAAATGTGTGTGTGTGTGTGTGTGTGTGTGTGTGTGACAATTCACATGCAATTGTGGGGTCCTTGGTGCTCTCTGAACTAGTTTGTTTTCTTGGAGATGTTTTATTACCAAACTAGGTAACATCATCAGTGCAGTGACGAAGTTACCTAGTTTGGAAATGAAACATCTGCAAATAAATAGCCAAGCTCAGAAAGCACTAAAGGACCCCACAGTTCATCCTTAAGATACATACAGTATACCCCTTCTATCGGTATCACATACAATTTGCTGCTTTTCCTGCTGCAATAAATTGTGCAGGCTATTTGGTTATTGTATGCATGACTTTCTTTGAGCTCAAATTCATCCTCTTACCACTGTTCCTTCTGAAAGATACAATTATTGGTTTATATTTAAATCACTAAGGTCATTTGCAGGATAGATGTAGCCTCCCCTAAATGATATGTAACCAGGGGTGAATTGTTAAATTTGTTACTACCGGTTCTGTGGGCGTGGCTTGGTGTGGTGGATGGGTAATGTGACTGGGTGGCGTGGCCAACTTTTTTCTTTTTAACTTTTAAAAGCATTTTTTCGTCGGAAGAGGTTGTAGAAAAAATTCTTTTAAAAGTAAAAAAAAAGCCTCTGATGATCCTACAGCTCAGCTGGGCATGGTGGTGGTGGTGGTGGGGGCATAGTGATTTTTGCTACCAGTTCTCCGAACCACCTGCCGCCATCGCTACCGGATCAGGCAATCCGGTCCGACCCGGGAGCATTTCACCCCTGTATGTAATGTATAGATTCATTTCATTTTTATCCTATACTTTATCCAAATAGTTTGAAGGAAGAGGTTGGAAATGTAATTCTTCATCTTTGCTAATGCTGAGATCACATGACAGAGCTATCCCACTATCTCTCTCTCTCTCTCTCTCTCTCTCTCTCTCTCCCTCTCTCTCTCTCTTTCTCTCTCTCTCACACACACATCATATGATACTGCAATTGATGATAGAACATTTCAACATTGTGATGACAGTGAGAAGAAAATGGGAGAAAGTGAAATGGAGCAATATAGGAGCTGAATTACACAACAATTTAGACTACAATACAGCATACAATTAGCCAGGTAGAGCTTAGTCCTACATAATACCACCAAATCAAATCTAAGTCCATCTGGAAAAGTTATTCCTTCACCTTTTGTAACCAAATTCAAATAGCTTCATGTTAACTTACTCAGGTTTTACCATTTTTATCCAAGGAGAACTGAGTGAAAAAAAAATAACATGAACGGGCCAATGAGTGAACACATGTCAATGTGCAAAAAAGAAAAAAAAATAATCCTATCAAAAACTAATTAATCTACCTTACGGTGAAGTGAATTACACTGAGACTCTTTCCGGCATCGGACTATCAATTTCATGGTTGGGCAATGATTTGAACTTAGTTTAAGCCTGTAAGTCTATTACTATAGCACATCAGTCTGGTTTTTGTGTTTTCACTACAAAAAAAAGATAAGGTAATCAGACAAAGCAAGAGTATTTCATTTTACAATCACCTCTTTTGATCTAAGACACTGCCGAGTTTATATAAAACCTCATTGGTTGCAGGGTTTCTTGCTTTTTCTGTCTGCAGCAAGGCAGGATAAGTTTCTGTCTTGCATTTTTATTTTATCACCGAACAAGAAGAATCCTTCTCCACAACTGGAATCTTTATCAAGAGTTTTGATTTCTGTTTTTAGCAGATCCACTGGTGATTTATTTGAATGGCTCTGCAGGCTTATCAATGCATTGAACCCCAAAAGCTCTGGTGGCTCAGTAGACTAAGGCAGTTATTAACATCCACTTACATCTGCTACCTGCAATTACTGCAAGTTCAAATCCCACCAGGCTCAAGGTTGACTCAGCCTTCCATCCTTTTTAAGGTAGGTAAAATGAGGACCCAGATTATGGGGGCAATAAGATGACTTTGTATAAATATACAAAAGTATGAAGGCTATTGCTTAACGCATTTGTAAGCCGCCCTGAGTCTCCGGAGAAGGGTGGCATATAAATCAATTAAAAAAAAAAAGACATTGTAAAAAGTCAGTATCTCATGAAGGTTGCCAAATCTCACGAGAATCTTTTTCTTTTCCTATTTAAATAATTTATAAGTCTATGCAACTTGAACAAAGTTAACTGTGAGTGGCCTATAAAAACCAATCAAAATAAAAACAACAATCAACAATATGGGCGCTAAAATCAGGGATCCAATTCATAACCTTTCCCAGTGGGATTTTTGAAAGGTCGGCAGTTCAGTGGTTCGAATCCCTAGTGCTGCGTAACAGGGTGAGCTCCCGTTACTTGTCCCAGTTTCTGCCAACTGAGCAGTTCGAAAGCACGTAAAAAAGTGCAAGTAGAAAAATAGGGACCGCCTTTGGTGGGAAGGTAACAGCATTCTGTGCACCTTTGGTGTTTAGTCATGCCGGCCACATGACCACAGAGATGTCTTCAGACAGCGCTGGCTCTTCAGCTTTGAAATGGAGATGAGCACTGTCCCCTAGAGTTGGGAACGACTAGCACATATGTGCGAGGGGAACATTTACCTTTACCTTTAAAACCAGTAGAAGAGGCCAACCAAATAGAATCGGCTAGGGATGTGAGAAGAAATCTTTCCAAAGGTATTCACTACTACAGGTCATCCTCAAGTTATGAATGTAATGGAGCCTGCCCATTCCATTCATAACTTGAGGATTCGTGGGAGTGAATCTCGTACCTTGAACGTGATCACTCCCTCCTTTCGCCTACACATTTGCTAATTGAATGTGTGGCTCGTTAAGTACACGTGAGGTATTTCCGAGTGGGGAAGGCCATGGGAGGCCTAGTGATGGAACAGGCCACCAGCTTAAGACCACCCAAGGCCTCCTTGACCCACTGAAATATCTCATGCTCCCAACAATTGCTTTCCCCCATACCCAACCTGCCTGTCCCTCCGATACTCCATTTAGGTCTGTAAACTGCTGGCCGAGGCCTGCGCAGGCCAAAACAATGTCAGAAGGGCAGGCCCGCCCCTGCCCCTCCAAACCTCCATTTTGGTCAGCAAAGTGCAGGACAAATGTTGCAGAGCCTCTGTGGTTGTTCATAAGGGCGAACAACTGCTGTGCTGCTGCAAGATTCGTAGTTTTGGGACTTGTTCGTAAACACTAGGGGGCGCAGATTGTGTAACTCTGAATGCTCGCTAAGGGTACGCTTGTAACTCGGGGATTACCTGTACAATAAAGGCACATCATCTGGATCCCATGTGGCATTGTTTCAAGAAGGAGACAAAAACTTTGTCCAACCTATAAGAGTAAATGGAACATGAGGATAGGCGGTCTCACAAATAACTCAATCCCAAACCATATAGGACTTCATAGGAATTACCAGGACCAGGATCTTGAATTAATCCTAAAAACTGATAGAGATCCAGTGCAGCTCACAATTTCATGAGCGAAACAAAATGTGCACATACCACTGCATTCTGAACTAATTGTAGATGGTTGAGATTGTTGCTTTTGCATGAGATCGCATAAGAGTTCGGACTGCTCAAATGATTTGAAACCTGATTCTTGGTTTATCAATTACTATAGGGTAGTGATGGCTAACCTTTTTGCCATCGTGTGCCAAAAATGAGGGGAGCATGGGGGATCACATGTGCACGTGCCCACACCCATAATTCAATGCGCCCTGCACATGCATGCGCGACCCCATTCTCCCCTCTCCTTTTACAATGTGATGGCACGGTGGGCCTGGTAGGCTCATTTTTCACCCTCCCCAGGCTCCAGAGGATTTCTTGGAGCCTGGGGAGGACAAAAATAGCCTTTCCCACCCCTCCAGAGGCCAGAAACACCCCGTTTCCCAACTTCCAGTGGGCCTGAAAGGCCCAAAAATCTGCTGGCTGGCGCACGCATGTGCGCTGGAGCTGAGCTAAGGCAACACTCCCGTGCCCACAGATATGGGCTCGTGTGCCACCTGTGGCACGCGTGCCATAGGTTCGCCATCATGACTATAGGGGGTCCAGATTATGGATTTCCTTGATCTATTCCTGGAATGACTGAGCCTGGGACAATACACAATCATTGTATTCATTTTTATTTTTATTTTTATTTTTGGGAAGAGATGTAAAATCCCTCCCCCAACTCAAACAAAGGTTAGTCAGGAAAGAACCTGCATATTTTTATTATGAAAAACGACTAAATATTATATTTATTCACTGTTATCAGTGAAAGATAATGGAGATTACTTTATAAATATTTGTATTTTTTAAGGATTATGAAATTTACCATAATGTTGACATATGGTTGACAGCAACATTTTGTTTATCCTCATACCACCTGTGATAGTGTTTAAATCTAATCTGAACCATTCTGTTCAAGATGCTAACTCACAATGCTAATTATTTAACTGACAAAATAGTAAGGTTGACATTTTTTTCAGAGCTACAAAACTTTGCAATCATGTTCTATTGTGTCAGCTTTTCCTTTCTTCCAGGTTTGGTTTTTTTCCCCCTCCCAAAATGTATTACTCTCATCCCATGTATGACAAATTATTTTTTCTATTATAAACATTGAATAGGACTATATTATTACCCATCAACATCTGCAAAAATCAATCACTACAGCTTTTGCCAGCAATTAGAGAAAAAACATGCCTTACCTCTCTACATAGAGTTATTAAGCGTATATCCAGATAATGAATTTCTTACTTACTTTCACCCATACTCAGATTATAAAATTTCAACCATTCCTTAGTTCAGGATCTATGACTGACGCAGAGATGAAATCCAGCAGGTTCTGACAGGTTCTGGAGAACTGGTAGCGGAAATTTTGAGTGGTTCGTTGAACCGGCAAATGTCACCTCTAGCTGGCCCCAGAGTGGGGTGGGAATGGAGATTTTGCAATATCCTTCCCCCAGGAGTGGGGAAGGAATGAGGATTTTGTAGTATCCTTCCCCTGGAGTGGGGTGGGAATGGAGATTTTGCAGTATCCTTCCCCTGCCATGCCACCAAGCCATGCCCACCAAGCCACGCCCACAGAACCGGTAGTAAAAAAAAAAAATTCACTACTGGACTGAAGACTGAAAAATGCTCAGTGTAACAACTTCAAAAGAGGCTGAGGAACTATTACTTATTTTGCTCTACCAAAATGACATAATCAAGCATAGACAAATTTTAATCACACTAAACTTTTTGAACCTTCTGAACCATAAATTACAAGGATTGGAGTGAGGGAATAGATAAAATGTATTACAGATATATGATTATGAGAATGCTTAAGGTCTGATGGTTTGATTATATATGGCATCAAGTTGACATCAACTCATAGCAACCACTTGCATTTTCTCCTGGATGATCTGATTCTGGCCTACCCCTTTAAGTCTTCATTAACAAATCCTTTCTTACTGTAACCAAATCTATTCAGTTTGCTGCTACTCGTCCTCTCCTTTCTTTTTATATTTACAAGCATTATGGATATCTAAATACAGTTGTGTCTTTACATAAAGCTTCCAAAATATAAATACCCAAGTTTGACCATTTGCGCCTTAGGTGAGAACTCTCTGTGATCCATGTGAGGTTTGTTTTTTTCCCTCACGGTTTACAAAGACTTTAATCAGGCCAAAGCCCTAAAATTATATCGGTATAATGGTAAAACGAGGGTATAATGAAGTATTTCAAAACAGGAAATTGAGTGAAAAGCGTGGCTTATAAAGATGCGCCGCAGTCCTCCCAACAGGTTGATTATCTTCAGGAGTGGGATGATAGCATTCACCTCCATATTCCTTCAACATGAGGGGGGGAAAAAAGACAAAACCTTTCCGAGCCTTACTGAAAAAAAATATATTCACATATCTTCTTTATTATTTATGAAGAAATATATATTTGATTATTCTACATTTTTTATTTGAAGCATGTGTATGTTGCCATATCATTATGTCTGTGTGTATATATGCTCTCTCTATGTATGCTCTCTCTATATATGCTCTCTCTCTCTATATATGTGTGTGTGTGTGTGTGTGTTTCTTTCTTTTTCGTAGGTTTTATGTGTATTTCTCTTTAGCCAGGTTCTACCTACGTAAGCCAAGATTTTATGCAGCCCTAGTTCAGTGAAATCACATTCACTAGTTTCTGGGCTTTTTTTCTTCTTCTAGCAGCCAGCAGACCTTTTGCTGCCCATTGGGAGACTAAGATAGATCTATTTCGGCCTTATAAGGCCTCTTCAGTTAGCCACACCCTCATCTCATGTATCCTCCCTGTAAAGGTACAATATTTGTATCTTTACAATAAAAAAAAAACAAAAAACAAATATTGTATATTTGTATATGTATGTATGTATGTGTATATATATATATATATATATATATATATATATATATATATATACACAGCATTTTTTATTTGAAGCATGTGTATGTTGCCATATCATTATGTCTGTGTGTATGTCTATGAGATATACTATATATATCTACACAGCAATGGTTTAAGCCAGGGGTGTCAAAGTTCATTGAGCACCACATCAGGGCTGTGGTTGACCGTGGGGAGGCATGGCCAACTGGTTGGGCGTGGCCAGCTTGACACCACTCCCCAAACTGCTGGCATGTTTCCTCTTTGCATCGGGTAGACTGGACCGGAGCCACGCTGGCCTGATTTTTCCACTTCGCACTGGGTAGACAAGGATGGCCCCGCATGCCGGATCCGACCACATTGCGAGCAGGATGTGGCTCTCGGGCCTTGAGTTTGACACCCCTGGTTCAAGCTCTAGTTAGAGAATATGGAATTTGGATGGTTTCAAATTCATATGTGATTGGTGATTAATTGAGTGATTAATTTCAAGCTATTTAGCTCTTATCAGCCAGCGATACCCTTACTCGCATTCAAACTTATACCCTTATAACACTTATATACCGTTATTCGGTTCGAATCCGAGTAAGGGCATGGCTAGCTGATGAGAGCTAAATACCTTGAAATAGATCTATACTAGCCTCCCTTTATTTCTTTATCAGCAAAATATAAATTTGGTATAAAATGGTTTGTCGTGAATGCGACTGTTTGAGGGCTCCTGGATTGGATGCTCCTGCTTTGATAGAAAAACACTTAATATGTATGTACTGTATGTATGTATGTATATGTATGTATATGTCTTCTCAAGTTTTCACAGGTGTGTATGTGCAAAAAATTAAAATCTCGGGTGTTTTCCCACGTCATAGTAAATAAGTTAGTTAAAAATGTTTAAAATTCTGGTTAAAATCTCAGCTTAAAATCTTCTAAAATTCCTTACAGGGCACTCTGCAAGGTCCTTTAAAAACCCCAGCTAAAATCCTACCAGTACCTTAAAAGTTTTTATATCTAGCAAAGTTTCGACAGGCTCACAACCCTGTCATCTTCAGGCTCTCGTTAAGCTTAGAAGCTTAGAAGCTATGGCTAACATGTGTGTGTGTGTGTGTGTGTGTGTGTGTGTGTGTGTGTGTGTGTGTTTCTATCAAGACACCTGGTCTACCCCAACATGTGGGAGGAGGCATTCTGCTCCCTTTTGCCTTTCAGCTCCAATCCAGGAGCCCTCAAGCAGTCGCATTCACGACAAACCATTTTATACCAAATTTATATTTTGCTGATAAAGAAATAAAGGGAGACTAGTGTAGATCTATTTCAAACTTTTTAGATTTCATCAACTAGCCATACCCTTACCCAGATTTGAACTTAGGCTTCCTGCATGTTAGGCAGTTGAATTAACTTTCTGAGCCACAAGTTCTCCTCCCTTCATCAATTTGAAAAGACTCTATTGTGGTTGTCTATGGAAATTATGAATCATCCAGATCATGGTTGTCCCACAGGTGTTTTTCCCAAAGGCAACTGGACTTTCTTGATTTTTTCCTTTGAAACGTTTTACTTCTCATCTAAGAAGCTTCTTGATTTCTGACTGAATGGTGGGGAATTATGAATTGTCAGAACTGTAGAAGCTTCTTAGATGAGGAGCAAAATGTTTTGGGACTCTGTTGTGGCTAAAATACCAATTTCATAGAAATGTGATTGAGAGCCTTTGTAACGCAACAGAATCACATTTTCCTATGATTTATTTAAAAAATATATATGTATCAGATTATTAAAGACACATTTTAGGATTGGAGTAATATTTTGCAACACATTTGCACAGTTAAACAATATCTAGCTCTTTACCCATAAATGAATAAAGAAATTTATTTAATTTCTTTAATACTAATATCTAATAAAAGAAGAACTTTTCATAGGAAGGGGGAAAATAATCACAAAAGGCTTGAAGTATATATGTGTCAGTATTATTTCCAATTAATCTAAATCAGATTTTTTAGCCATATTAATTTCATCTTTCTCCCTCCCATCTCTGGCTCTGTTGAGGCTCAATTAGAACTGATAATGTTCTGTTTTGGTGATGTTAGTTCTGACCTTAGGCAGATATTTCAAAGCTAGTATTACATTAATGTTAATATTTTATGCATTAAAATTTAGTTATAGCTTTCAAAAATAACCTGAACAGTTCTGAGCATTTTTTTTCTCATTTATTTTAATGTTTATCATTAAAGTTTACTTTATTTCCTGAAGGAAGAAAAAATAAAGAGGAAAATAGAAAAAAAATCTAAAAATGTAAATTTAACAAAGAACAGCTGGAAGAAAAATAGTTTTGTTGATGTTTACTTTTCTGATGTTTTCACTGGCAGAGGGTTTCAGGAGGCCGTCGCAGCAAAAAACGGAGATCGTGAGGGCCACGGGTGGCTCTCCCAACTCTATTTTTGCTGGCAGAGGGTTGCAGGAGGCCGATGCAGATGAAACGGAGCTCGGGAGCCCATTTTCACTGGCACAGTGCTCGGGCCACCACAGGCACCCCTGACACAAATGATGTTGAGCTGGCCATGACCACCATGGCTACGTCCACCATGGCTCCCCGAGGTCAAACACAACCCTGATGCAGCCTTCAGTGAAATCGAGTTTGACCCCCCTGGTCTAATTTAATTCAACAGACAGCAGTTATTGGGAATGGTTCCTTCCTACTGTTTCTGTCATTCTTATGGCCTGTGCCATTCCCCATTGGCATCTATCAACAAAAATCCACTAAAATGCAATTCTTAAAACAATAAATTATTTGGTAAATCAACAGTCAGCAATGAAGTCACAGACTTAGCAGCAAAGTAAGGAAAAGAATTTTTAATAAACTCAAAATAAACAAGCCATAGGATGATCCCTTTGAAATAACAGAAAGATTCCCTGTATATAGTATATTAATACTGTATATTAAAGTATATTAAGATTTCATTACCAAAGAATTTTGAAGTTCTATGATTATGAAAGATGGCTTAAAAATATTATTGCAGTTTCTTCTTTTAGAAAGAGTGTCACAACTGTTGCAATTAAAATAGCGGGAATTCATTACTGAACAAACCAATAATTATTAGAGTAGCTTCAAGTGTGGCTACTACCGTCCTGTCAAGTGTCAACTTTGAATGGAGATATTGGTGGACCATGATCTTCACCCTCAACATCACTATCCATGATGGATGACAATTTCATTTGAAGCATTCCATTTATTCTTTTACTACAGCAACAGGTTGAAACTCTTTCTTCCCTGCGTCTATGAATCAGATATCACTGATTGGTATTTTATCATGTCAAATATATATCCAAAATAGTCAGTCTTTAGTTTATGGTAATATAGGAAAAAAATACAGGTTTTATAGAAGAAAAAGACCTAAAAGCAGGGGTGGTATTAACTTACCTTCGCTACCGGTTCACAAATGTGAGCATGCACATGCCTAGGGCCACCTCTGCCCATGCGCAAGGCCTTCCGTGCATGCGCAGAGCATCAAAAACAAGACGTGATGACATCCGCATGGGTGGGTGGAGCCTCCTGCAGCTACCGCTACCGGTACACGCGAACCGGATAGAACCAGCTGAATACCACCACTGCCTAAAGGTAATAACCAAGAAGCTGGAAGTTGTTTAGTGAAGAAAACAAAGAATTTTTTTTCTCAGTTGGTATTCTGAAGCCAAAAGTAGAAAATATCAGTCAAAGACTCTCAATGCAAACTGATAAGAGAGAAAGACTCTGGATCAATATGCCTTTTAATCCAATGACTTGGTGGAAATTGGAAAAAAAAAATAAACATCTTGAAAAGCTTAGCTTTGGAATAAATATAAATGTCATTGGTCAAATTGATTTTAGGAATCAAAATAGTAAAATAAAAAGTTATGTAAAACCATCTCCCAAAATTCTTCTATTTGTGCTTGGAGCAGGGGTGTCAAACTCACGTCATCACCGCAGTGTCATGTGACATATCGGGACTTTCCCCCCCTTTGCTTAACCAAGCAGGGGCGGAGCCAGCACGTGACACATATGACTCGCAGCCCGCGAGTTTGACACCCATGGCTTAGAGAAACTAAAGGAAGCATACTGTAGGGATGTCTGTGGAGATGGGGAGGGAGAAGTGAGAAATAAAAGAAAGTTTAGATGCTGGCTACAGCTGCAATTTGAATATTTTGGACCTTCCTTCTTCTTTTCCTTTAGTGGATTAAAAAAAATGACAGAACTTTTTTTTCTTTTATCAAATACATTGGAACATTTCTCAGCTATTCTCAGAAAACACTGAAAATAATTTCTTTACAATTACATTTTTATGAGGAGAGAATACATGATTATTCTTATGCTAATAATGAACTGCTTTTGAAATTCTGACAGGTTTGCCAGTGTGGTTGATTGGCATGGGCCAAAATGGAATTCTCCTTCAAAGTAATAAAAGCAATTTTCATTTTCAAACTCTTTCTGTTTGCTTTGTTACACCAGGAGATGATTTCCTTATCCTACCATAGTGGCCGAAATTGTGGAAACCTTTTGGGAAAAGTGTATTTTCTAAAACTAGATAATAACACTTTTTTTTTCTTTTTTGGCGTTTTAAGATAATCATATATTGAAATCTGGAATGGCCTGGGAATAGCCCAGACCTTAACCCAACTGAAAATCTATGGAGCCAACTAAAGAAACGTGTTAGTCAGAAGCGTCCCAGCAATAAAACCCAGTTAATAGAAGCAATCCTTCAATCTTGGTTTCACATTATAACAGCTGCAGAACTAAAAGACTTGGTTCACTCCATGGGAAGACATTGTAAGGCCGTAAGTCATGCCAACTAAGTATTAACTGACGTGTTGAAAATTTTTGTATATCTCATTTTTTCTATGGTGATAATTTTTGTATATCTCATTTTTTTCTACATGTTTCACTTTTTTTCTTTATACTGTCACTGCTATTCTAATAGCAAATCCTTCATAAAAGGTATTGCAGTACATTCTTGATTTAATTATCTTTCCATTGATATATAATTTTATGGTACTACTCTCCCCCCCCCAAAAAAGTGGTGTTATTAGCCAGTTTTAGAAAATTACACTTTCCCCAAAAGGTTTCCACAATTTTGGCCAGGTTTTAGCTTACTGACCTGTTGGCATTCCCTTGTACCTCTACAAGAAGTTAACCCAGCATGCTGAGAATGGATATGCTACATCTCCAAAGCATCTCAGATCTGATTGCAATATAATGAAGAGCCATTTAAGTCATTACATCCACATAAATTACTCAGTGCTCCCGATCTATAATTGCTAAACATTTTAAGCAGCATGGTTTCTAATCAAGGGGAGGGAAGAACATGAATCCTGGAGTGAAGGAAGAGAATTATAATTGAACACTATGCTATATAGTACATTTCACCAGCAGGCATGCTGTTCATTCTTATCCGCTATAATATGCATTGTCTCATTTGATCATCTAATCAATGTGTTATAGTGATATGGTTTTAAATAATACAGGCATTGACATCTTTAGGTATTTATATGAGCCAGAAAAGGAGATAATGATTTGCAGATCGTCATCATCATGAAATCTAGATGATGTCTCTCAAGAAGGCATACATACAGGGATGGGCTGCTATTGGTTCACCTGGATTCAGGAGAACCCGTAGCTAACATTATGGCCAGTTCTGAGAACCTTCAAATCCTACCCCTGGCTGTTCCTTCCCACCCCACCCCGCCCCTCCCACGCCACCTCTCCCAGGAGTCTCCACATGACCCATTTTGGATGCGAGGTGATTGCAGTGCCTGCATGGAGACTCAGAGAGGGGAAAAACGGGCTTCCCCAAAGCTCCAGAGGGCCTCCGGAGCCCGGGGGAGACAGTTTTCACCCTCCCAGAAGCTCAAGGAAAGCCTCTGGAGCCTGGGGAAGACAAAAATGCCCTTCCACTGGCGTGGTGCAGTAGGTCAAGTAGGCCATGTCCACTATGTCCATGCCCACCCAGCAACCCATTGCTGAAATTTTTGAAGCCCACCACTCATACATAGTACTCTATTCTCTAATGACAGAATTGGATCACAGGATTAAAGAGAGGCATCTTTCTGAGTTAACTTTCTGCTAAATGCGCACTAAAGGACACGTGTTCCGCTTCCAACATTCTGTAATCTATTCTCCCAACTCCCTTTTTTGCTTTCGGTAATCAGATTAATAAGATTCTATGAGAATCTAGCCTTCTTGATTGATTGGTTGATTGATTGATTGATACATTCTGTGCACTGAACATATATTGACACTGTATGCACAATTAAAAGAATAGAGACTAGAATGGGGAAAGGACTAGAAACCCTACACCACTTTAGATAAATGGTTATCCAATCTCTTCTTAAAAACTTCCAGTGTTGGAGCATTCACAACTTCTGGAGGCAAGTTGTTCCACTGATTAATTGGTCTAACTGCCAGGAAATTTCTCCTTAGTTCTAAGTTGCTTCTCTCCTTGATTAGTTTTCACCCGTTGCTTCTTGTCCTACCCTCAGGTGCTTTGGAGAATAGCTTGACTCCCTCTTCTTTGTGGCAGCCCCTGAGATATTGGAACACTACTATCATGTCTCCCCTAGTCCTTCTTTTCATTTAAACTAGACATACTCAATATGTTTGGATAATGTTTTGTATCTGAAAGATCTGCCTTTTGAGGGAACTCAGTTTCTGACAGAAAAAACATATCATGATGGAAAGGTCCGGCAAAAATTCAAATGACCTTTGGCCTTTATTAATATGTGACATTTCTTGAAAAAATATTATTGGATTAGCCACCAGAGAGCTATTTTTCCGTTGTCTCCTTTGTGTCAGGACTTGCAGCAGGAACAACAAAATAAGGCTAAGAATGACAAAAGACAGAAGACTGAGGTAACAAGGCACCTGAAAAGCAATTCAATTCCGGGGTTTTAAAAGGCAAATACCAATGCAAATACTCATTTTGAAATTTGAAACTGCAGAAGAGCACTATTTGTTGACTTATGGCTCACACACTTTTTTTAAAAATAAAACTTGAACAGACTTACTGCAGCACACTTATATAAACATATAAACAAACTCTTGACCCATGGAATGATATTATCTCTCAAGTGTGTAATCGTGACTATCTTAATGTTAATATAGTTAAATGGATTGTGTTTGTACATGTTTGGATGCTGTAATGAGTCTATTTACATCTCTCCATATGCCGAAGCTTTGGATGTAATCCATTAAGTATTTGTTGTGCAATTTTCTACATCTCCAAGGAAGCTTTCCCCCCCCCCCCCATCTTTTAAATTCTGAAGCAAAATAAATCTTTATTACACTATCCTGATTGAATATGGCAGAATACCTGGGTGTAAAATACCTTTCTCAATCATTTCTTTTAAGCAAAACGTATTTTTGTACTTAAATATCCAGTGAGTTATTTTATGAAAACAAATGTTTTCCAGGTAATGAACAAGTTTCTTACAGTTAAACATTTTTTTCTATCAAATTTATACCACTTCTATATTGTTATGATTGCAGCAGCAGATGATAATAACCAGGGTTGTGCAAATTGCGACCCTACTTGGATCAGGAGGCTCTCCTCACGGTCACTCATGCCCTTGTCACCTCACAGTTAGATTATTGCAACGCGCTCTACATGGGGCTACCCTTGAAAAGTGTTCGGAGACTACAGTTGGTCCAGAACGCAGCCGCGCGAACTGTTGTAGGTGCACCTAGGTACACCCACATTACACCAATTCTCTGTGAGCTGCACTGGCTCCCTATTGGTCTCCGAGCACAATTCAAAGTGTTGGTTATTACCTTTAGAGCCCTACATGGCTCAGGGCTAGGGTATCTTCGAGACCGCCTTCTACCACATAGCTCCCAGCGACCGGTAAGATCCCACAGAGTTGGTCTCCTCCGGGTCCCGTCAGGTAAACAATGCCGGCGCGGGAGAGGACCTTCTCTGTGGCTGCCCCAGCTCTCTGGAACCAGTTACCTCCTGAGATCTGGACCATCCCCACCCTATTGGCCTTCCGAAAAGCAGTGAAGACCTGGCTTTTCTGGCAGGCCTGGGGCCGTTGATCTCGCTCTTGCGATCTGGCGAGATCCGGCCATGAATGGTATGAATGAGTTTTAATGTTTTAAATTTTTAAATGTTTTTTATTAGGATTTTAAATGTATTGTGAACCGCCCTGAATCTTTGGAGAGGGGCGGCATATACATTGAATCAAATTGAAATTGAAATTGAAATATTTAATATGAAGCTTTAATTCAATGCTAATTTAAATTTACAGATCAAATCTCTGAAGCAATCCAAATTAGAATCCATGTAGAGGACAACGTTTGGACGAATTCAAAGATTTGACAAGGTTTTACATGAATACCCTTTTCCATAAATGGCCTGAAATACTGAATTAAATATATAGGATTGATAAATAGCCCAAAATAAAACAAAAAAGCTGGCTAGAAGAAATTTTAACGATTAAAATAGAAGTCAAGCCAGAATTTTTCTTATTGGGAATGACAGATGGTCAATATAATAAAAATGTAACCTACTTAATATTATACATATTAACAGCTGCAAGAATAGCATTTGCTCAGAAATGGAAGAGTAAAGAAATACCTTCAGAAGAAGAAGTGTTATGCAAAATCTTCAATTGTGCAGAAATGGACAGACTCACATTGGAACTCAAAAATAAAAGTGAACAAACATATTATGAAATCTGGACTAAATTTTATGAATGGTTAGACAAGAGGAAGAATGCCAAGAAGAAGGTGTAGTGAATGTCTAGAAATATATATGTCAATGTATACTGAATTTGTGTGTGTGAGATATAAGTTTATTGGATATGGATATAGTTGTTTAGGAGGAATTATGTAGTATGCTTGCCATGTAATGAAGTAAGATATATGTAAATTTGTGTATAGATTAAGGAATATATTATTTATTAATTTGAATGAGACGGAAATGTTAGAAACCGGAGATGTCAAACCATGTCCATTGTTTTTTAAATTTGAATTATTAATAAAAAACTTTTTTAAAATAATAAAAAAAATAATTTAACTTGTCAAAATGTATTCAGAAATTTGAATCAAATCAAAGGCCATCCCCAAATACATGTGACAATAAATATTACCAAGGCCTTGTAAGCCACAGCCTTCTAAGGAATGTAATGTAAGAAAGAATAGCAAGTGTAAAAAAGATACTCATGTGATGTATGTGATCAGATAAGACTCTCAAATCATCTTGGGCAGATGTGGTATTCAGCCAGTTCGAACCAGTTTGCTCAAACCAGTAGTGGAAATCGCCCCATGATCTTGGGAGTGTTTGTTATTCGCCCCAGCTCCTACCGACCTAGAAATTCAAAAGCAGGCAAATGCGAGAAGATAAATAGGTACCACTTTGGGGGAAGATAACAGTGTTCCATGCAAGTTAGAATATAGTCATGCAGGCCACATGACCATGGAAATGTCTTTGCTGGCTCCATCGGCTAAGAAATGGAGATGAACACTGCCCCCTCGAGTCAGACACGACTAGACAGGGGAAACCTTTACATACATACACACACACACACACACATATATATCTCCATTATGAAACAATTCCAGTGATTGATACATATCAAAGGAGAATTCTGTTTATAGTGAAATTTACTATATTTAGGTTCATAATTCTTACACATTTCTCCCACCTGAGCAGAGCAAGACCCTCTCTCTTTTGGTCAGGAGTTCTGGTTTCTATCAATCTCTTGAGTTAGTGTTGAGCTGTTTATTTTGGATGGTAATTCTCCAAATTAAATGAAATCCATAGATTAAAAATGTCAAATATTTGTTCCTCCAAGATAGCAAACTCAACAGCCAATATTTATAATTGTACCAATCTCATTTTGTGTGGGTGTGCTAGAGAATGCTAATTTGATGACATTTTCTAGTAATCAGAATTCCTATTCGGGCGTTCAGCTGAATTAAGCAGAAGGCTTCAAAACGGATACCATCAAAATGATAACACTTCAGCAGGACATTGTTGGGGCATTTGGGGAGAATCAAAGTTGTTAGTTGGACTTATCCTTCTATCATTTTCTTCTTTATACTGAAGTATGCTAAAAAAAATAACACAGCCATAAATTGATAGCATTAGCATTTCAGCCATTCAGCCTCAGAGGCTTTGAGTAGGAGATGCAAGTGATGCACTAGGACAGGGGTGTCAAACTCAAGGCTTGGGGACCAGATCTGGCCCATGGGGTGCTTCAATTTGGCCCATGGGGCCACCCTGGAAACAACAAAGGACTGGCCTGTGATGCCTCTGCCATAGGTAACGGAGCTTAGGAGGGCCGATTGCGGCCCTCCCTAACTCCGTTTTCCCTGCCAGAGGGTTACAGGAGGCCATCACAGCCTAAAACGGAGCTCAGGATCCCGTTTTCTCTAACAGAGTGCTCGGGCCCCCACAGGCGTCCCTAACATGGGTGACATCGAGCTTGCCACGCCCACCCTGGCCACGCCCACTCCAGCCCCCTGAAGTCAAACACAACCCTGATGCGGTTCTCAATGAAGTCGAGTTTGACACCCCTGCACTAGGATAATGTATGCAGGCTATAGGTTTTCAATTGTCCACCACTGAATTAAAGAATGAGGACTATAAATGCCACAACCTACCTTCCCAATCTTATGCAACTAGAGATAAGAGAGAGAAGATCCCAGCAAATAGCAGCATCTCATTGATCTTAGCTGATGTAAGTTAATCATGACTGGTTAGATTTAATAATGACTGGTTAGGTTTAAATTTAGATGAAGCAATACCTGAACATACAGGGTTTGGGACTATCCTGGAAAGAATCATATTCTTTATGCAGCCGTCATCTTCCAATGAAATTTGGTTTGTGAGCAATACAGCCATATTTGTTTATGCCATTTTATAATGTTCCATGTATAGTAGAAATGTATACGTTATTCCCTAAAGTATACTTCGTTTTTCCTATTTAGAAAATTACTCCCTTTCTCTCGCAAATCTGTCATTGACGGAGGACATCAGTGATGAAATCCAAATATTTTTACACCGGTTCTGTGGGTGTGGCTTGGTGGGCATGACTTGGTGGGCATGGCAGGGGAAGGATATTGCAAAATCTCTATTCCCACCCCACTCCAGGGGAAGGATACTGCAAAATCCCCATTCCCTCCCTACTCCTGGGGGAAGGATATTGCAAAATCTCCATTCCCACCCCACTCTGGGGCCAGCCAGAGGTGGTGTTTGCCAGTTCTCTGAACTACTCAAAATTTCCACTACCGGTTCTCCAAACTGCTCAAAATGTATTTATTTTATTTATTTATTTTTATTTATTTATATTTATATGCCACCCTTCTCCGGAGACTCAGGGCGGCTTAAAACGTGTTAAGCAATAGCTTTCATACTTTTTGTATATTTATACAAAGTCAGCTTATTGCCCCCACAAACCGGGTCCTCATTTTACCCACCTTAGAAAGGATGGAAGGCTGAGTCAACCTTGAGCCTGGTGACATTAGAACTCGCAGGAATTGCAGGCAGCTGGATGTTAAATGCTGCCTTAATAGGAGGCCTTAGCCTGCTACGCCATTCAGGCTTCCTGTCAGAATCTGCTGGATTTCACCCCTGGAGGACATCCAAATATTTTTCCATGCCATTAAATTAACACCTCATGATAGTGCATAAAAAGTTTGTCAAAGCAGTAGTTATAGACTGTCATCACTTAGAACCTTCATATGAGATCTGCTCTAGTTATCTAGATTGTCTTATAGATGACAGTCAGCTTCGATATCCACAGGACTCTGGGTGCTGTTTATTTTATTGAACTAGCCCAGGGCTACATCATATTTGGCATTTCTAAATTCCAGAAGTACACTTGATTTGTCACCATGTGCTAAGTGTGTTCCCCTTTAAAAATAAATGTCAGATAAATATGGAATTACAATAGATTTCAATACCCGGTTTTCCTGAAGGAAGCTTCATCACACTCCATTGAATTAATGGACTATTATAGTCTATTATTACGATAAGATGTATTTTATTTTAGGATAAAAACTTAGAACGTATTCATGGATGAAGCTAAAGCTATAATTAAAACTGTTTCTCTGTGAAAATAAAGATTTAGTTGCCAACCAATAGGTAAAAATTTATCTTCCTGACAAAAAAGCAAAAAGAAAGTGGTGCTGTCTCTGGCAATAAAACAGTCAGATATCTAAGCAACTTATGAGTGCAATTTTTCAACCTTAATGATGTCTAATAATGTATGAAGGCCACCCCAGCTACGTAACTGGCACGGCTGCAACTTCTTATATTCTTATGAACAAAGAGTAATACAGCTAAAATATTGAAATTGAGTTTGGACTTGACAAATGGTTTTATTAACAATTGGGGGTGGGGGTTGGGAATAGAGAAATCTGAAGGAATCAAGTTGCCCTACAGAAATAACATCAAATGTCTGGATATAGGCAATCACTACATATACCTAGTGATCCTTCAAGCTAACATCAAGCATACTGAAGTCAAAAAGGTTAGAAGTGAAGATCTTATGAAAGTGAAGAAGCTCTTAAAAGTTCACACTCACTGAAGGAAATAACATTAAGGCAAAGAACATTTGAGCCATCCCAGTCATTACACAGCTGGAATAATGGACTGGACTCAAGCAGAACTAAAAGCCCTGGATAGGAAAACTATAAAAATAATGACAATGAATCCTGTCTTTCATCCAGGCAGCAATGTTGTTGGACTTTACTTACTGAGGAAAATAGATGGATATGGAACATTGCAAGTAAACCGAACTGAAGTCAGCTGAAGAAGAAAAAGAGGCACTGGAAGAATATCTGAAGGGCAATGGAGAAGATGCACTGAACCAGAGGTGAACCGGTAGCGGAAATTTTGAGTAGTTCGGAGAACCGGTAGTAAAAATTCTGATTGGCTCTACCCCCAGCTATTCTCTGCCTCCCAAGTCCCAGCTATTCGGGAGGAAATGGGGATTTTGCAGTAACCTTCCCCTGGAATGGGGTGGAAATGGAGATTTTAGAGTATCCTTCCCCTGCCAAGCCCACCAAGCCATGCCACGCCCACCAAGACACACCCACAGAATCGGTAGTAAAAAAATTTGAACCCCACCACTGCCCTGAATCTCTTTTTTTGTCCCCCATCCAGCTCTGAATTGTGCAATCACTTAATCCAGGCCTCTTTCTGGGAAAGCTCTGCGTTGCCCAGACTCTCCCCCCCATCTACACCCGCAGGTACACAATTACTCTTGCTTACTACTGCTAAGTACTGATATGAAACAATGCAATGCAAGCAGAAGGAAAGATCCACCTCTTATCCCCTCAAATGAAGCATCCTTGTCAAAGTTACCAAATGCAATCAGACACTTGGATGTCTTTTACTGCAATGTCTTAACTGAATAGCCAAGCTACTTTCAAAGGCCTTCTGGTTTCTCTTACCGTGCCCTGACATATTTCTGCCGGTGCAAAAGTAGCAACCTATCTTGTGCCAGCAATCCGTCATCAGATAATTCACAGACTGTATGTGCTCCCAGAAACCAAAGCTGTCAACATCATTTTTGTGCCACTCATTCATCTGCTTACCGTCTTTTGTCATTAATTTTTCATGGAGTGGAAGGACGATTCTTGAAGTTCCTTCCTGAATCATCAACGTTCAAGATGATCTCAACAATATCATTTATTTACGCCACTTATAATCTCAGGTCAGTCTCAGTAACAATTTTAGATGGTTTACAAAAAGATGCGTTATGAAGAATAAAACAAACAGGAAAAACAAATAATAAGATTACAAAAGTTGCTAATAAAAAAAAAAAGACAAGTCTTCAAGGTTTTAAGAAAACTCAACAGGTTAGGGGCTGTGCAGACATCAGGAAGAATGCTGGTTTGGAGAGCAGAAGCAGCCCTATGGAGCACTGCACACCAAAACAACTAGACACAAGAACAGTGTTTTACCGAACGCCATCACTCTGCTAAACAAATAATTCCCTCAACACTGTCAAACTATTCACTAAGGCTACATTACCATTCATCTTCTCATCGTTCCCACCACTCATCTCCTCCCACTTACGACTGTATGACTTTGTTCTTTGTATCCTTACGATTTATATTGATATTGATTGTTTCCTAGTATGATTTGATTGCTTATTTGTACCCCATGACTATCATTAAATGTTGTACCTTATGATTCTTGACAAATGTATCTTGTCTTTTTATGTACCCTGAGAGAATATGCACCAATGACAAATTCCTTGTGTGTCCAATCACACTTGGCCAATAAAGAATTCTATTCTATTCTATTCTATTCTATTCTATTCTATTCTATTCTATTCTATTCTA
>WNWU01000007.1:33244672-33277778 GCA_012654045.1 Ptyas mucosa
CTGTTCTGTTCTGTTCTGTTCTGTTCTGTTCTGTTCTGTTCTGTTCTAGTCTAGTCTAGTCTAGTCTAGTCTAGTCTAGTCTAGTCTAGTCTAGTCTAGTCTAAGTTTGTCCTTAGCCTCTTTCCTAGGGCTGAGAGAGAGTGACCAGTCCAAGATTACTTGTTAGCTTCATGCCTAAGGCAGGACTAGAACTCATAGTTTCCCCATTTCTACACCACCACCCTGATTTTTTTTTTAAAAAATGTCTTATTGGGTATTAATGATAGTTTTACTTTTGAATTCTGAGAACACATACAGATTGTCATGGAGAAAAATCTGTCTGTGGGGTCACTAGATGTCAGCACCTATTTGACATCACATAATCAATCAAAATTATCTGAATAGATACACCTGCTTGACCTTGAGGTGACTTGTGCTATAGAGCCCCAAATTTATTACAAACTGTTCCTCCTTAATTCTAAGAACTTCACCGAGATATTCAAAGAAATCTGTGGTCTTCTAAACTCACGAAAGGAAATGGCTGACTCAAGTCTTCATAAAAATCAGTTCCTGATTCATTGACTTGGAATTTCTCCTTTAGAAAAGGTGAACAAGGAAAGCTGTTCATAGTAGGTTCTACATTTTTATTTTTTTTATTTTTTTTTTTATTTTTATTTGATTTATATGCCGCCCTTCTCCGGAGACTCAGGGCGGCTTACAGTGCGTTAAGCAATACATCTTGCTACTTTCTTAAAGGAAACACTAAGTTCAGTAAACAGGACTTCTAAAGATACCAGCCAAGGAGATTTGATCACCTGTGATCCAATTGCAAGGTATTTATTCGTGATTTATACCTTCCATATAAATCTATGATATAAAGCTTCTAACTTTATATCATCCAGAATTGATCTACAAATAGAATTTGCAGAAGTCCATGGCAAATTGTTCATTTCTTATCCCTTCATAATATTGCAGTCTAGCAACTCAAGTTTTGGAAAAAAACATTAGATTGCTGATGAAAGCCTTCTAAAATATGATAGTGTCACCTTACAGATATACAACATGTTTGGTTATAATACTCCTATGTAACATCCATCCTTATGGCTCTGCCTCGAAAATGAATTTCTGACAAGCAGAATGCGTAAGAGTTTCAGCAGATAATGAAGCTTCTAATTTATAGCTATCTGGGATGTTTGTAATAACAACTCATCCTTGAGTCTTTGGGGATATTTTGTCGATGATGTATGTCATCTCTAAACAGCATAAAGCATATCAATCACTGCACGTGATATTTGTGTTACGTGAATAGGTTGGATTCTTATTTGGTGAAAGGTGACTTAACTTATAAACTGGGCTATTAAAAAAACTCCAGCGTCCTATAATTATAACAAACCTTACACAGATAACATAGGCAAAGTTTTGTTTTTAAAAAGGACCGTGTGTGTTGGAATCTGGTATTTAAACAACTGCAGCCCTGCAAATGGGAGCAATTTGTTTTTAGGAATCACACACCAAAAAAGTTTTACAGAAATAACTTCTGTGATAAGAAAGTTCACTTTATGAAGTTCTGCAATATATTTACATACAGGTAGTCCTTTTTTTAAAAAAAATTGATTTATATGCTGCCCTTCTCCAGAGACTCAGGGCGGCTTACAATGCGCTAAGCAATAGCCTTCATGCTTTTGTATATTTTATTCAAAGTCAGCTTATTGCCCCCACAAACTGGGTCCTCAATTTACCTACCTTAGAAAGGATGGAGTCAACCTTGAGCCTGGTGAGATTCGAACTTGCAGTAATTGCAGGCAGCTGGTGTTAATAACAGTGTGCTTTAGTCCACTGTACTACCAAGGCTCTTGACTTAGGATCATTTGTTTAATGACCCCTCCTGCATGCTCCACCCCACTGCGCATATGCGTGCAACCCTCCCTGCACTGCCCTCACCCCCACACATGTGTGTGTGACCCCCTGCATTCCCCCTGCCCCCCAAGCCCTCACGCTCCCCCTGCCCCCCACGCATGCATGTGTGACCCCATGAATGAGCATGCAACCCCTTGCCCCCGTACATGCATACGCATCTCCTGCATGTGTCCTGCATGCATGGCAGAAACCCAAAAATCAGCTGGTCGGTGGGCGGTGCGTGTGTATGTGAAGTGGAGCTGAGCTGGGGCGACAGCTCATGTGCCATCAGAGAGGGTGCTGCATGCCACCTCTGGCACGCGTGCCATAGGTTCGCCATCACGGGTATAGGATCTCCTGCTTGAGCAGGGGGCTGGACTAGAAGACCTCCAAGGTCCCTTTCAGCTCTATTCTGATTTTGATTCTGATATCTACATATACATTACATATTTGTTTTCGTAGATTTTCACGGGTACATGTATGCAAGTCTTGGCGTATTCGGGTCTTTTCCCGTGTAAGATTGATGTGTGAGATTGGGCACACAGCCAAGACCTCGCCCACACAGGATGTTATGAAACAGCCGACTAATCTGCATACATCAACTCCATCAACTAATCAAGATGTAACAACACAGCCAACCACCCGCTTACAACAACAAAGCCAGCACTCCCACCTCTCCACCAGTATTTATAGAGAGACGGCATCTCCGATCACGCTTTGCTCGCACAGACACAAAGCCGAAGACACCAGCCTGAAGATGACGAGTAGGACCTCGTCGAAACGACGAGGTAAGATACTCTTAATCTTACACGGGAAAAGACCCGAATATGCCAAGACTTGCATACATTACATATACATATACACATATACTGTACACACTGAATATATACATATATACATGCATACATATATACATTTTTTCTTTCCCAAGTTTTATTTCATATGGTTATGTGGGAGCTGAGGTAAAATTTTGCTACCTCAGGTCACTGGGAAAACAATAGCACAGTGAATCCCTAAATATTTATAACAATGTCCAAGATGATGTGCCCACAGAAAGGGAAATTTTTGGCAATTGCTTTCCTGGAACAGAAAGGTGAGAGGACACAACATATTTTAGTGGTACAATGTGACAGCCCACAATTCAGATTGAATGTTTTGCAAATGGTTTCAAAGTATTTCTGTCTGGACAAGCCAGTTTAGAGTCAAGCAGGCATGGAAACAAACAGGAACAGCTGAAATAGAAGTGTGTTTAGGCTCTCATGGTGTATCCAGCGGAAAAAACGGAGGCTGTCACCCCATTCAAAGTAATTAAGGTAGAATGTTCTAGAATCTACGTGTGGACAAATTTCAGGGAAAAATGAAATACATGTAGTTCTCAACTTACAACCATTAGTGACTATTTGAACTTACAATGTCACTGGAAAAAGTAGCTTATGGCCAGCTTTCACACTTAAACCATTGCAGCATCCCCAGGGTCACATGATCAAAATTCAGACATTCGGCAACTGGCATGTATTTATGACTGTTGCACTGTCCCACGGTCATCCGATCACCATTTGTAACCTTCCCAGCCGGCTTTTAACAAGCAAAGTCAATGGGGAAAGCCAGATTTGCTCAACGACCACATAATTCACTTAACAACTGCCGTGATTTACTGAACTGTGGCCAAAAACTTCATAAAATGGGGGCAAAACTCATTTAACGACTACTTTGCTTAGCCAACAGAAATGTTGGATTCAACTGTGGTCGTAAGTTGAGCACTAGCTGTAGAAGACTTTGGAGCAAGAAGCGGATGGGTTAAATAATTCTGTTCTGAAACCAATGCACAAGGAAATCCAGATTGGAGCTGCCTGAAAATATTTTTATACAAGAAGCTCTAGGAGTCAAGCAATAGCATTTCTACCAGAATTAACTTCCAGAGAGAGGACAACTGGCTAAACCTGACAATCAAAGTAGAAATTAGCAGGATTGCCTGTAGTTTTCTGTGTAACCCCAAATGTTCTTCAATTGATGGATGTGGTCCCACAAGTAGGTTGTAGCTAGTGGTGTGCAGGTAAATGTTTAACAACCAGCCACACAACTAAGCTGGTATTAAGGGGAAAGTCTTATTTCCTTCCTATAAAGGGACGTGGTGGCTCAGTGGTTCAGATGCTGAGCTTGTTGATTGAAAGGTCAGCAATTCAGCGGTTCGAATCCCTAGTGCAGAGTGTAGGTTGCTACCACTTTCATTATCCAGCTAGATTGAAAGCTGAAGATCAATATATGTTTAGTGGAGAAGAAAGGGTCAATCTTTTAGATCATTTAGTTGCCTAGGAAAGATCTGCAAGCTGTACTGCGACAAATTGTGTTGTGGCATCAATACACATGCAAGTTTGGAGAAGATCAGAAGGTTTAAAACAGTGACTTGTATAATCACTTGGAGTTGTAGAGAAGAATAAATTATCCTGTTGCTCTAGAAAGAGTTTCAGAAATGTAGAATACTGTAAAACCACCGTTGATAAAGTTGATAGGTGAAAAAAATTAATAATGCATCCTGGCATCAGGGTTTCCCCCAAACCCAGAAGAGATTTATGAGTCTCTGAGCTTTTCTTGACCTGAATTAGCATTCACTTCATTCCTGTTTTTTCTATTTTCCCCCTTTCCATCTGCCTTTCTTGAACTTGCACAGAACTTGTAATTTATGCCTGTTTGTTCAAGACATCTCTCCCCTTCTGGATTTATCCAGGATGTAAAAGTAGAAGTTACAGTAGAATTGTACCTGAATAGGCAACATGTAAAAATAAAAGATATTGTGGTCCACTAAGTTGTTGCTGTGGGATGCAGTGGCTCAGTGGCTAAGATGCTGAGCTTGTCAATAGAAAGGTTGGCAGTTCAGGGTTTGAATCCCTAGTGCCGTATAACGGGGTGAGCTCCTGTTACTTGTCCCAGCTTCTGCCAACCCAGCGTTCGAAAGCACATAAAAAATGCAAGTAGAAAAATAGGGACCACCTTTGGTGGGAAGGTAATAGTATTCCTGCGCCTTTGGCATTTAGTCATGCCGGCCACATGACCACGGAGACGTCTTCGGACAGCGCTGGCTCTTCAGCTTTGAAATGGAGATGAGCACCATCCCCTAGAGTCGGGACATATGTGCGAGGGGAACTTTTACCTTTACCTTTACCTTTACCTTTACCTTTACCTTTACCTTTACCTTCCTTCCTATAGGAAGAGAGTACTAGGACATTTGTTGACAAGCTCTTCCAATGCTTACAGGCATCACATTACAATCTTTTTTTTAAAAAAAATCCTAAATTAATCTTAATATTTTATTGTTCATTTTATATATTGTTTTATATATGGACTAGCTGGTAACCCAACATTGCCCAGGTATTTATAGATGCTGAAGCCATTTTTCTCACAGGGAACCATTGAGAGGGGTCTTTCATTTTGGGCTCAATCATGCTTATATATCAAAGACAATCTGTACTGAACAATAGCGGACATTATTTCTGCCCCTTTATTTACAACACCTTTGAGCTGTACTGCCTAATATCTTCTTTGAACATGCTATAAAGAGTCTGCAATCCTTTGTATTTTATCTATGCAGGAGACTTTCTTAAGTGGGAGCCTGCTACTTGTGCTCAAAAGTAGTTCGAATACAAAAAGCATGGGGAAGAGTCACTGTGAGTCAGCATCCTAGAATCTCTGCTTTTCAGCCTTTCACCAGGCATACCTGGCTCTTCCCACAGATGTGGGAAGACTTTGAGTGCATGAGTACCTTTGAGTTGATCTTGACTCCTGGGGATTACCTACACCACTCAGAGCCCCTCCTTGAGGGAGACTGACCATCTAGAACAGGGGTCGGCAACCTTAAACAGTCAAAGAGCCACAAAGATCCTAACTGGAAGTCCCCCGTTCAATTCTGGAACCAACAGGAAGTCTGGTTCCCCCATCATAGAATCTCCTCCTAGCACGGCATCTTCTTTCTCTGCCAACCGGAAATCTGGTTCTCCCCATCATAGAGTCTCCTCCTAGCACAGTGTCCTTTTTCCCTTGCTGACCGGAAGTTGGGTTCCCCCACCATAGTTTCCTCCTGCGAGCATCCTCTTTCCTCTACCTGTCCTAACCGAAAGCTCTATCAATTGTGGAGCTGACTGGCAACAGGGAGCCGCAGCAGAGGGCTCCAGAGCCACAAGTTGCTTACTCCTGATATAAAAACATGAAATATAAATAAATAAAATTCAAAATCTTGTCAATACGCGGAAAGAAGAAAAGAAAAAAGACCCCCCCCCAAACTAAAATCTCGTCATTCAGGTATTTCAAAGGATTATGTATGCTGTCTAACCCTATAGTCAAAATAGTCTGGATATAGGAAGAGCTTCAAATGTTCTTGTCTACTCAACTTTATTAACTAAGTGAGCAAAATGAAAATAAGGTTTATTATAAAAATCCTCAGACCACAGGGGCAGAAATTCATGCTACAGAAAGGAATAAGAGGCAATGCCTAACGAGATTAAAAAAAATTACAGGGAGATAATCCCAAAATCTTTATGTTTGAAGCAATAATTATAATGAAACACAGTTTAAGTTATTAAGTACTTTTCCCCCCATCAACTTTATTACATCCTCATGGCCAAATAAGGCTTAAAACATTCCAAAGACCAAACAAAATCTTTATTATACCTTTCAATCAAGAACAGAGCAGAACTAAGTCTCTTATAAACCTTTCTGCATGTAGCAACTGAGATTAGTGTCAGCTAGATTGTGTAACACCACTACCACACTCTTAAAGTAGATAATAACTCTTCTTGCTAGTTTCTACAGAAAAGTGGAGTGAATTCAATGCGAAACGGCAGCTTATAGAAAATAACAAAGTGACCTTGGTGGACATATGCAAAATTTGTTCCCTAGGCAGAAGGGCTGAAATAGACTTTAAGCCCAGAGAAACAGGCAGATGCCACCATGATTCATTGATATATAAGAAAGGAATTGAAGAACAGTACAATCAAACTTGCAAGATTCTGTATATCACACGATCTGAATAAAAGTAGTTTTAGCCTTCGTGGTAGTTTGTTTTTCCTGGTCTGGTGTAGCTGAGAATGGCCCATAATCCATTGTGGATATAAAATCAAGGGTGAAATACTACCGGTTCGCACCGGTTCGGGAGAATCGGTAGTGATAAAAGCTACCGATTCAGGTGAACCGGTAGTAAAAAAAAAAACTACGATTAGCTGTGCTGCGTGGTTTATATTCGCTAGAAAGCAGGAAATACTGCTTTCTAGCAAAACTAAATCACGCGGCACAACTGTTCCTCTCCCCCGTGCTGTTCTACTTACCTTCCCAAGCCTCCTTTTTCTGTGCGAAGCGTGCATTTGGCGTGCACTCTGCATGTGCACGCAGTGTGCTTTTGGCATGCACTGCACATGCATGCATGCAGAGCATTCTTTTGGCACGCACCGCACATGCTCAGTGCAGCGAACCGGTGGCAATCCGCGGAGGATTTCACCACTGCATAAAATACCAACAATTTGTAGGGTCCTTATTGCTCTCTGAGCTTGGTTGTTTCTTGCAGACATTTAATTACCAAACTAGATAATCAGTGCTAGGAAACAATTATGGCAAAACAATGTTAACATTCACAAGATTTTGTGTGTCCTAGTTTCCATTCTTTGTATTTTAGAATTGGTAGGTCATGCCATTATGTTTCCCCCCCCCCTTTTATAGAGATTTGAAATTGTAACACAGCAGTATTATGATGTTTGTACTCTAATTTTTTGAATTACTGTTCCAAAATTTGAGCATTTTCAGCATATAAGACTATGTTTTACAAAATTGCTTTTTCTGCACATGAATTGCTGGTAAATGCAAATGTTAAAGAGCTGCATATTTTACTATGTTAAACTTAAATTCAGGGTTTCTTTATTTGCTAAATAGTGGAAACTTGCTATATTACAGTGAGCAAATGGTCTTTTTGACTGTAATAAAATCTCTCCCACACATATTCAGAAACGATATGTAAGAAGTAAAACTCTCCCCACTGACATGATGTTTAAATATAATACAGATAATATAATTTGGTTTTTTTGCTGCTGGGTTTTTCACATTTACCTAAATGGTCAAATATTGGTATTTGCTTCCCTGTCATGCTTTTATAATTCAGATTCTTTTCGCTATTATCACAATGTGCTCAGGATTCTGCATAGAAAATAACAAACATTCCTGAGAATAAAATAAAACGACATATTGTTCTTTTCTAATGAGTCAGCTCAAAGTCTGGGCTTTGAGTAAACACAGCAAACACATTGGGCCTAATAATTTGGTTGCTAAATTTAATATTTGCTAAGTAGAAAATCAGGTGACCACATCAGGCTTACAAGCATACTTCTCCTTTGGTTATTAAATGAACAGCTGCAGTCACTATGCAAAACACCACAAGACTACAAGTTACAATTTTACTTCTGTGTATTTGTATTAACTGTTTATTGTAAGCTAACAGTGAAGGATGCAAATCGGGGTGAAATGCTCCCGGTTCGGACCGGATCGCCAGATCCGGTAGCGATGGTGGCGGGTGGTTCGGAGAACAGGTAGTAAAAATCCCTGCATGCCCCCCCATGCCCAGCTGAGCCGCGCGATCATCAGAGGCTTTTTTTTTACTTTTAAAAGCATTTTTTCTACAACCTCTTCCGAAGAAAAACTGAGGCTTTCAAAGCATTTTTTTTGGCAACCTCTTGGCCTCTTGGTATTTTTTAAAAAGCCTCTCTGATGATCCCAGCTGAGTTGCCTGATCGGCAGAGGCTTTTTTTTTTTACTTTTAAAAGCATTTTTTCTACAACCTCTTCTGAAGAAAAAATGCTTTTAAAAGTAAAAGAAAAGCCTCTGATGATCGCGCGGCTCAGCTGGGATCATCAGAGGCTTTCAAAGCATTTTTTTTGCAACCTCTTGACCTCTTGGTATTTTTTAAAAAGCCTCTCTGATGATCCCAGCTGAGTTGCCTGATCGGCAGAGGCTTTTCAAAGCATTAGAAAAAATGCTTTGAAAAGTTTTTTTAAAAAAAGTTGGCCACGCCCACCAAGTCACATTACTCAAGCCACGCCCACAGAACTGGTAGTAACAAATTTTATATTTCACCCCTGATGCAAATGGAAACCACATTTCCATTGGGGCACTCCAATTGGTTGTAAATGCAAGGATTGGTCACAATGCTATACTTTTATACCAGTGGTGAAATCTTCCCCAGTTTGCCACCATTTCACTGCATGTGGAAAAAGGAGGCTTGGGAAGGTAAACAGTGAGGGAGGGAGGGAAAGCAGGATTTCCTGCTTTCTAGTGATTTTAAATCGTGCGACACAGCTGATTGTCAGAAATACCAGTTCAGAGGAACTGCTAGGTTTTTTTTTTTACTACTGGTTCGCCTGAACTGGTAGTTTTTATCACTACCAGTTTTCCCGAACTGGTGCAAACCAGTAGCATTTTACTGTTGTTTTATATCATTTTTCAACTCTGAATGGTCACAAAACGAGGCAGCTGGTAAGCAAGGAATACCTGTAGTGAACCTAGGCTTTCTCATCTTTCTGATCTTTTGCAAATGAAATTTATGAAATTAGATCTGGATGACTCCCAGGAAACTATTAAAACTCTGGATATTTATTTATTTATTTATTTATTTATTTATTTATTTATTTATTTATTTAGTCAACAAGTACAAGGAAACAAGTATCAGTATAGACATAGACATGGACACATGAAAAAAATGGCACAAATAAATGGATATAAATAAGCAAAACATAGCCATAAACACATAAAATGAGTACATATAAATGGGGACAGTAGGACAGGGACGGTAGGCACACTGGTGCGTTTATGCACGCCCCCTTAGGGACCTCTTAAGAAACATGAAAGGTGCATGGTAGGCAGTTTAAGGTAAAAAGTATGGGGGTTAGAGAAATTAACAACAGGATCAGGTAGAGTGTTCCAGACATTTACTACTCTATTGCTGAAGTCGTATTTTCTGCAATCAAGATTAGAGTGGATTACATTTAGTTTGTATCTATTGATAGCCCTTGTGTTATTGTGGTTGAAGTTAAAGTACTCATTAACAGATAGGACGTTATGGTAGATAATCTTGTGTACTAAGCTTAGGTCGGAATGTAGATGGCGTAGTTCAAGGTTATCCAGGCCTAAAATTTCAAGCCTGATGGTATAAGGAATTTTATTGCGAGCAGAGGAGTTGAGTACTCTTCTTGTAAAATACCTCTGGACCCTCTGTGTTAAATCTGTGGCACATGGTCATCCAAGGACAAACTCATATCCCACACACAGAGCATCACTGGTGAGATTTAGATTGCTTGTATTTAGTAATTGTTATGTTTAGCAGTAACCCAATATTGCCTATCATATATATATATATTTATATGACTTTATTGTCATTATACGTATATACACAGTATACCTATACAACGAAATTCACTTAACACCCAAAGACCAGGTCCAACACACATAACAATCCCCAAACACATACACCCCACCCACCACAATTCCCCACCCCTAAACCACCCAAACATCCACACAACAGACCAAGTATCTTGCATTTGGTTCTCATAGTATGTATTCCTATTTTCCCCAGTTTTACCATATCCTGTTCTTTCAATAAAGCATCCAGATCTATGCACATGGTCTGTTTTATTGGAGGATGGGTGGGTTTAGCTGCATGTTGAGCTGCACACAGATTAACGTGTAGTGAAGACAGAACAGCTACCCAGAAGTGTTGGAAGTCAGGTATCCTGTAAATTTTATCAATCAATCAATCAATCAATCAATCAATCAATCCAATCCAATCCAATCCAATCAATCAATCAATCAATCAATTCACCAAGATTGTTTATAGAACAAGGATTAGAAAACTCTGGAGACAAGTACCCCTGCCATTCCATTTTTCCTCCTCCCTCTACAGGAAATTTTTCTCTTCTCTTTGATCTTTCTACTAGATGTTAAGCATTAGCAGACATAAATGTAAAATTGTTTCCCACACAATGCAGGCAAGGAAAGCAGCTGGAAACAGCAGCCTTAGCAGCACCCCTTCTGTAATTTATAAATGAAAATGAGATCAGCTTATGAATGTTGTTTGGAACATTTTAAAGAAATGTTATTGTGCATATAATTTAATATCTTATCCTAAGCCATTTGATAGGGAGGGAGTTTCCATTGTGAATTGCATAGGAAAACATCACAGCACAGCAGGCAATATAACTAGAAGTACTTCTCCTAATTTCCTGATGAGATGAGATTCCCTTCCTTTTCATTTGATGGGTGCTCTGTTTTTTGAGGATTGATTTAAAACCTGCGTGAACACACACACACACTTACTTTATGTAGAACAAACCTTTTAATTTCCTGTAAATGAAACATAACCAGTCTGGCATTGACGTAAGAAAGAGAGTGAGTTAATATTACGAGTCAGACAGGTGAAGGCTATAGACATGCTTTGGTGAGCAATGTATGATGCAAGCCAGCTTGATTTCTTCTCTATGTCCAGGACTTAATGTGGAGAAATTAGAATTATTCATAGAATATAGAATAATAAGGTTGGAAGGTACCTTGGAGATCTTCTAGTCCAACTCCCTGCTTGACCAGGAAACCCTATAGATTTTTTTTTAAGATTTTGGATTTTTTTAAATTGTCTAAACTGGGTTTTAGCTATGAGGTTTTTAAATTTATGGCCAAAATTTATAATTCTTTTAAATTTTAAATTTTTGTATCGATTGTTTTTTATTTCTGGCTGTACACCGCCCTGAGTCCAGCAGGAGAAGGGCAGTTTATAAATTGAATAAAATAAATAAATAAATAAATATAGATGTAGTAGATGACCAGGCTGAGCCCGAGGGGTCAAGCACGTCATAAGTTTAGAGTCCCTTTGAGCTCACAAGAGATCTAAGACAATCCCCTTGAATTCTGTTGACTTTTATCTACCTCCAATTTGCCTTGACCATCACGGTTCAGATTCTTGTTTAAAGGTAGAATTAAATACACTTGTATTGATTTTGTACCAATTGCTTCCAATTTCTCACGCCTAACAATACCATTCTGGCAAGTGGTTGTCCAACTTCTTCTTGAAGATCTCCAGTGAAGGAGCACCCACAATAAATTATGTTCATCCATCGTGTTCGAAGAGGACCTTGACATCTAACAGGTTGTGTCTGCAGATGGCTGATAAGACCTATACGGGCACGAAATGTTCTATCACGTCAGGCAGACATGCATGGGCACCATTGTTGCAGCATTTGCAGCTCTGGCTTTGCGGAGTGCTCACTTCTCTTGTGCTACGTATTATATTCTTAGCGCAGGCATGGATAGAGGACGAGTTAGGGTTTAAACGGAACTCTTTATTAAGAACCAAACAGGCTTATTACTACAAGAACTGAACTGAGGTAACTTGACAGCTCTTAAATACCAACTAGCTGTCCCAATTGCAACCAATCAGAGCCCACGGATACTCCCCGGTTACGAGCCACGCCTCTTAGCCAATCCCTGGGCGGCGTCCTTTGTTGCCGGGCGCCGCCAAACACAACACTACGGTTCTTTTTCTTTCCTCAGATGTCTGGCAGCCTTGGTGGTAACCCATAATAAAAAGCTTGGTATAACCCACAATAAAAAGCTGATGTTAAAAAGCTGACAATGTGGAAATTATTACCTACTAGCACCTACAAAACCAAATACAGGTAGTTCTCGACCACAATTGAGCCCAAAATTTCTGTTGTTCAGTGAGACATTTGTTAAATGAGTTTTGCCTCATTCTACAACCTTTCTTGCCACTGTTGTTAAGTGAATCTGTACCGTTGATAAATTACTAACCCTCTTCTTAAGTGACTCTGGCTTCCCCATTGACTTGGCTTGTCAAAAGGTTGCAAAAAGTGATTACACGACCTTGGAACACAGTGATGGTCACATGTATGAACCAGTTGCCAAGTTTTAATTGTTAAAACTTGTACTTCTATGGTACATATGGCTTGCCTCCAGAAGTTGGATGCTCCAGCTCTGGAAGTTTTTAAGAAGATATTGGATAAGTACTTGTTTGAAATGGTATAGAGCCGTGATGGCGAACTTATGGCACGTGTACCAATTATGGCATGCGTAGCCATATTGGTGGGCACGCGAGCTCAGCTCCGCCATGCAGATCCCACTGGAGGTTGGCAAACAAGCCATTTCCTGCCTCTGGAGGGCCTCCGGAGTGGGGGGAAAGGCCATTTTCGCCCTCCCCAGACTCCTAGAAAGGCTCTGGAGACTGGGAACAGCAAAAAACGGGCCTCTTGGTCCCACCGGAAGTTGGCAAATGGGCCATTTCTGGCCTCCGGAGGGCCTCCGGGGGGGGGGAGGCTGTTTTTGCCCTCCCCAGACTCCTAGGAAAACTCTGGAGCCTGGTGTGAGAGAGAAACGGGCCTACCGGGCCATTGTGTGCCAGGAGCGGGGGGTCATGCGCATATGTGTGGGGGCGGGGTGCATAGAATTATGGGTGTGGGCACACATGCACATGACACCCCCCGCCCACCCCATGCTCCTGGCACACAATGGCAAAAAGGTTAGTCATCACTGGTATAGAATTTCTGGTCTGAACAGGGGGATAAACGAGAAGACTTCCAAGGTCCCTTCCAACTCTGTTATTCCATTATATCTTATATAAAGGTTTATTTTTCCTTTTGTTCCTCTTTGTCTATTAGGTTATTTTCTTTGTTTTGCTGTACTTTTCTTTTAAAGATTATGTGTCCAGATCTTTTTTTCCTCTTTTCTTTAGAGATTAAAATCAAGGAAAAAGGTCTCCTTCCTTCTTCGTTAGAAAGGATAAACATAAGACATAATTTTCAGTGGAAGCTGTCAAAACTGCTACTGCCTGACCAAAGCTGTGTAAGTAAAATCAGTAGAGAGTCCACTTCGATGCAGAGATTCCCTTTGACGTACCCGCTGTTTTGTTAGTGAAAAGAAAGTTTCTGTATCTAGAATCACTGAAGTTTCCACTAACATGTTGCCACAGGACCTTAGATGCCTCCGTAACAACAGTTCTAGACAGGTAGTGTGAACATATTTTATGCATTTAAAAACTGTGGTATTTTCATGTGGATCTTCGGGCTCAAAGGATCTGCAAAATCCATAGGTTTGCCGAAGGGTATTTTATTTTTGCAAAAATAAACCATATCGATTCTTCAACCATTTCACCCAACCAAAAACGGATAAGGTATATGTTGTATGTACACAATTGAGCCCAAAATTTATGTTGCTAACTGAGTCAATTAAGTGAGTTTTGTTCCATTTTATGACCTTTCTTGCCACAATTGTTAAGTGAACTACTGCTATTGTTTAGTAACGCCCTGGTGGCGCAGCAGACTAAAGCACTGTTATTAACATCAGCTGCCTGCAATTACTGCAAGTTCAAATCTCACCAGGTTCAAGGTTGACTCAGGTTGACTTCCATCCTTTCAGAGGTAGGTAAAATGAGGACCCAGATTGTGGGGGCAATAAGCTGACTCTGTATAAATATGTACAAAAGTATGAAGGCTATTGCTTAATGCATTGTAAGCCGCCCTGAGTCTCCGGAGAAGGGTGGCATATAAATCAAATAATATTAATTTAAAAAACCCACAGTTCTTAAGTGAATCTGGCTATCCCATTGATGTTGCTTGATAGAAGGTCGCAAGAAGTGATTCACATATTCACTGCAACCATCATACCTATGAACCTTCTGCCAAACACCTGAATGTTGATGAATTTTTCATGCGGTTGCTGCAACGGTTGTAAGTGTGAAAGTGATAAGTCGCTTTTTTTCAGTGCTGTTGTAACTTTGAACGGTCATTAAATGAATGGTTGTAAGTCGAGAACCATCTGTATGTGAAAGTGTGTGTGTGTGTACATATCAGTGGTGGGTTTCAAATTTTTTTACTACCGGTTCTGTGGGTGTGGCTTGGTGGGTGTGGCATGGCTTGGTGGGCAGGGCTTGGTGGGTGGGGCAGGGGAAGGATACTGTAAAATCTCCATTCCCTCCCCAATCCAGAGGGAGGTTACTGCAAACTCCCCATTTCCTCCCGATAAGCTGGGACTCAGGAGGCAGAGAATAGATGGGGGCAGGGCCAGTCAGAATTTTTACTACCGGTTCTCCAAACTACTCAAAATTTCCGCTACTGGTTCTCCAGAACTGGTCAGAACCTGCTAAAACCCACCTCTGGTGTGCATCTATACTTACCTGTATTGTCTCAGAGTAGACCCATTATGAATAACACCAGAAATCCTGTGACATTCCCCTGTCCCATAGTGAAATCTCCATTCTAAAGCCACACTATTTGTTTAAATCAGCTGTGCAAAACTCTTGACCTTCAGAAAGTTTAAAATTTCTAACGTGTTCTTAGAATTTCTGTCCAGAATTTAATCTAGATAAATTTGCAATGCACAGATTTAGAAAAGATTATCTAGATCGATGGCTCTCAACCTTTACTTCACCATGGACCCCCTTTCAATATCTTTTGTGGCCATGGACCGTTGCCATGGACCGCCAAGACTTAATTGAAGATTTAATCATAACATTTCTTCAAGCCTTTGCAGACCCCCTGTGATGACATTGTGTACCCCCCAGGAGTCTGCAGATCACAAGTTGAGAACCAGTGGTCTAGACCAGGGGCCTTCAGTCTTGTCAACTTTAAGACTTCTAGACTTCAACTTTCAGCAAAGCTGGCTGAGGAATTCTGGGAGTTGAAGTCCACAAGTCTTAAAGTTGGCAAGGTTGGAGACCCCTGGTCTAGATTGTTGCAAACTAATCTGTCCCAAAGCATTTTTGTAATAGCCTCAGATAGATATTTTCTCTGTTTTCTCCATCAATGAAACTTTCACTTGTTTACACTTGGATTGAACATGGGACTTTTGATGAAAGACGTGTTTCTTCAAAATAAGTTTCCAGAGAAATTAAAAATGAGGATGAAGCCCCCCACCCCAAAAAAGGAAAAAAATAGAACTTTTTCTTTTGTTTCTTTCTGGCGAAATATTTTCCTGAAGTTTCAATTTTGGTCTGCCTCAGATAACCCTGCAAGTTTACATTTCCCTGGAGAATATCTAATCTTCTCGCAGCATATCGTTTTCAGTGAAAATCGGCATGAAATCTACCTGGCTGTTTCAAAACTGATATTTCTCTGTACCTCACGGTGGTTACTTACCTTTGTAACCAAACCTTCCTGAACTCTGAGCAGAAATGTTGATGAACCATAATGAGCTGATATTAATTTAAATGGCTACCTGGGGGAAGGCACAGAAGGAGCCAAATTCTACTCTATCACCAAGAAGAAAGATATTGAACACGCAATTCGGCAAATATCGAAGGAAAAAGCCCATTTAAGTACTGAACACTTGATTTGACCTTTTATCAACGAATGGCTGCCAGATGGCAGTTTATGTTCTCTGGAAATCTCTGGTATGATGCAAAAAACCAGCAAGAGGCCTTCGTTTTATGAATATAACTGAGCGGCATTCAAACCGTTATGCATGCAAATAGGTACACTGTGGACTTTGCTTGCAAACAAGTCAATAGCATTTTGAAAAATAATTCACCGTTGCTTTGGGCTGCCTTAGTGTTGTGGGAAAGAAAATATAGATTCTTTTTTTTTTTTTTTTTACTAGCTCTTATAAACCACTAACAGGACCCTGGTGATACTGTCTGTGATGGAGATTTTCCTAGGGCATGGCAATAAATATCTCTGTAAAAACTCAATCAGCACTCAGGAACTGAGAGTCAGGGACAAGGCTTATATAGATAACTAGGTTTTACTGCAGACAGAAGACGCCGTAACAAGGTCATCTAGCAATCTAGTCTTCTAGTCTGTAGGTAACAACGCACGGTTTAAATTTTACATGCTTTTTCCCCTTCTCCTTATGTGGCATTGGACTTTGTACCTTTTCTTTCTTGGCATCTGCTGCACTGTGTTTTCATTACAAACTTACCTGATTTTAGCTGTTTTGCTTCTCGCCTTGTCCTAAGGTAGGCCAGATCAAAAAAGAGCAGGAACTATGAATGTTTACTCTATCAATATGCCGTATTTTTCAGAGTATAAAACGCTCCAGACTATAAGATGCACCTACCTTTTTTGGTGAGGAAAACAAGAAAAAGAAATATGCCTCTTCCTCTGCCTCCCAGCAATTTTGCCTCGTTGAAGCAAACAGCCTGCTTTACTTTCATTTTCATTTTCAGCATAGCTTGATTAGCACAAGAAAAAAAAATCTACTCCCAGCAATTTACCTCCTTGAAATAAGCAGCAGAGGCCCGCATAAAACAGCTGAGAGCAAAATAGCTGAGAATCGGGAGGCTGATCCAATCAACTTGTGCTAATTAGGCTGTGCTGAAGCTGAAGCGAGCTGTTTCTTTTTGCTGCTTGCTGCAAGGAGGTAAACTGCTGGGAGGTAGAGGCCAAAGGGTGGGGGCCTCTGTGGGTGGGCGGGGCTACATTCGGTGTATAAGACGCACCTAAATTTTCACCCCCTTTTAGGCGGGGAAAAAGGTGCATCTTATATTCCAAAAATTAGGGTAGGCTACACGATCAGTGGTGGTATTCAGCTGGTTCGGATCAGTTCGGGCGAACCAGTAGTGGTGACTTGTGGGTGGGCCTGCCCACCTGCCCCAGCGCTATGCCGTCCCATTTAGCCATGTTTTCTAAGCCGTGTGCATGCATGCAAGTCCCTCATGAGCAAAGTGCATGCATAGAAGGCCAGGTGGATGCATGGAAGGCGCATGCTCACATTTTCAGTGTGTGGCGAACCGGTGGTAAAATTATATGAAACCCACCTCTGACCACGATACTAATAGAATCTTAAAACCTGACAGCAGGTTGTCCCCTCTTATACCAAAGGGAGTCAAAGCAAGGTAACTTTAAATCCTTTGTCTTCCGGGACTTAATTCATGTTCTGTTAACAACCTTTACATTCCTTCTCCAAGTCAACTGTCCAGATCTCTTTGCCTTGATGCCTTTAGCCTTCATATCCACTACAAGAAACTCTCAGAGGAATAATCTGGGTGAAAGTCTCAAAGGAATGATCTGGTCCTATCTAGAGAAGCAATTTACTGCACTCAACACAAGGCAAGAAGGAAATTACTATCCACTATGAAAAGAATTGAGCCCTTTAATACTTTTCAGAGCAGTGAGAATTGATTAAGAACTATGAAAGTGTCTTCTTTCTTAAGAGGAAATTATTATTTTCTTAATGTACTCTTCCATTTTCTGATCATGTTGTCATGGAACAATAGTTATTTCCAGTTGTAATGGAAACTAGTGTTTATTCAGTTATTTTTGTCTGTCGAGTGGTCAAACCTTAAGGAGAAATCACTAGATTTATTTATTTATTTGATTAAATTTTGATACCGCCCTTCTCCTTGCAGACTCAGGGCGGTGAACAGCCAACTAAAAACACTGTATACAAAAGTTAAGATAAGTTTTAAAATAATTTAAATAAAATTTGGCCCATAATTTAAAAACAATTCAAATTTAAAATCGGTATCAAAACTTTAAAATCAAAACATGGGGTCAGGCCAGCCCAGCTAACTGGAAGAAATGAGTTTTAAGGGCCCGACGAAAAGTCTGGAGGTCTGGGATCACTCGTATCTCTGGGGGGAGATCATTCCAGAGGGTAGGGGCCACCACAGAAAAGGCTCTCCCCCTGGGGGTCACCAGCCAACATTGTCTGGCTGACGGCACCTGAGGAGGCCCTCTCTGTGGGAGCGAACTGGCTGGTGGGAGGCAATTGGTGGCATGAGGCGGTCCCGTAAGTACCCCGGCCCTAAGCCACAGAGCTCTTTAAAGGTAGTCACCAACACCTTGAAGCGCACCCGGAAGTCCACCGGAAGCCAATGCAGCTCACGCAGGAGAGGTGTCACATGGGAGCGCCCCGTTGCTCCCATAATCCCCCGTGCAGCCACATTCTGCACCAGTTGGAGCCTCCGGGTGCACCCCAAGGGGAGCCCCATGTAAAGAGTGTTACAATAGTCCAGGTGAGAAGTGACGAGTGCTTGAGTGACCGTGCGTAAGGTTATCTATTAGAAGTGCTCTAGAACAGGGCTGTCAAACTCACAGCCTATAGGACAGATGCACTGGCCATGCTCACGCCCGGTTTAGTGAAGGGGAAAAAAGTCGTGACATGTCACGTGATGACACAAGTTTGACACCCCTGCTCTAAAAACTTCCTCCTTGAACAGGGGACTGAACCAAATGGCTTTTCAGATTCCTTCCAGCTTTTACTGTTCCTTTATTATCTCTCTCTCTCTCTCTCTCTCTCTCTCTTTTTTAAATTTTGATTAAATCCTCTGCTTTCTTTTACAGGGAAAAGAGCCTTAGCATCACTTCAATCTGCGGCTTAGCTAGTTTAAAGAGCTGAGTTTCTTCCAGAAAACAGAGTAACACAAAGAAAGCACAGTGTTATGGGATTGATCCAGGGGTGAAATCTACTTACCTTCCCAACTGGTTTGGAAGTGTATGCGCCGCGCGCGGGCGCTCACTTCAGTTTGGAAGTGCACATGTACCACGCGTGGGCCCTCTACACATGCACAATACCTTCTGTGCATGTGCAGAGAGTAAAAAACAGGTTACTTCCTGGTTAAAACCAGGAAGTAACGACAATCAGGCGAGTGGGCAGAGCCTCAAGCCGCCATCACTGTCAGTTCTCTGAACCACTGGCCGCCATCGCTACCGGTTTGACTGAACAGGTCCAAACCGGGAGCATTTCACCTCTGGATTGATCCCAAAAGTATACTTGAAGAAAAGGATGACTTTCATATGGGCTATCATCAGTGGTGGGATTCAAGTAATTTAACAACCGATTCTCTGCCCTAATGATTTCTTCCAACAACCAGTTTGCCAAACTGCTCAGAAAGTTAACAAGCAGTTCTCCCGAAGTGGTGCGAACCGGCTGAATCCCACCACCGGCTATCAACCCGGCACTACTTCAAAGTATAGCTGCAGATAGTTATTTTTCATTGGTTGTATCACAGAGTGAATTTTACAGTATGTATAGCTGTATCTCCATAAAGGGTTGTATAATGTCAGCTAAAGACATTTCAGGAATTTTTGTACGGGTGAGTAAAATAGATAGGTTGGGGGAGCCTGATAACGTGCTCCACCTGGTTGTCAGTTTTATTCAGTTCAGTTTTGATGCAGCCATTGCAACGGGTTGCAAACATACATTTCACACATATTCGGGCTTCCATTTTTAAGACTGGGGGGAAAAAAAGTAAATTTTAATAGAACCTGTCACTTTATATTCAGATGTCTAGGAGGGAATTCTCCACTGCAAGTGGCATTCAATCTTACTGACATTTAGGATTCCATTAAATTTTTGTCTTTTGCCTTTACAACATTCAAGGCGTACAGTGCAACTTCACTGTAATCAACCCCCAAAAGATTTTTTTCTCAACCTTTTCTTGCATCAATCAACCTCCTGAGTCTCAGGCTGAAGCAATGCCAGGAATGTTCTTATGACTAAGCAAGGTCACAAATTCACATGGACATTCCAGGAATTGCTGCCAAACCAAGAGTTATTGCTTCATATATTCAGTTCTTGCTTTAAATTTTAAGGACACTGCTGACCTTATAAGTAATAATAAACCCCAAGGATGCTCACTTCAACAAAAGATTAAAGCCTTTTGACATCTGAAAAGTTTGTAAAGCGAACACCCCAAATACTTCTTTCAACCAAATGTTTTGCTGAAATTTTGCTAGTGCCACAAACACTGCAGAAACATATCAATGAAGATTCTCAGTCATACAGGTAAAATCAAGTTTACGACAGTCAAAGATCAGAGACACTCAAGGAATATACAGTTCAAAATTCTAGAATGATGTAATAAGTAACAGATAAAAATCTATATTTAAATCACAATTTGCCATCCAATCTCTCAGTTAGACATGGCCTGACTATACTATAATATCAATCCTTAAACTTATGTGAGGCCCATAGTCATTAAATACTAAAATGCAAAAGAGTAGTATTGCAAAAGTGTTTGCTACGTTAGTGGTGTAAATTAGCTAGGGGGCAGAGGTGGTGGGTTTCAGCAGGTTCTAACCAGTTCTGGAGAACCGGTAGTGGAAATTTTGAGTAGTTCGGAGAACCGGTAGTAAAAATTCTGACTGACCCCCACCCCCATCTATTCTCTGCTTCCCAATTCCCAGCTGATTGGGAGGAAATGGGGATTTTGCAATAACCTTCCCCTGGAGTGGGGTGGGAATGGAGATTTTACAGTATCCTTCCCTGCCATGCCTACCAAGCCACGCCCACCAAGCAATGCCACACTCACCAAGCCACACCCACAGAACTGGTAGTAATTTTTTTTGAGACCCACAATTGCTAGGGGGATTAATCACTTGTTTCCAACAAAACCCCAGTCCTGCTGCATAGAATCTAGCCACCTGCGCTGTAATCACAGTCTGTTTATCCTTAAGCAGTCCCTGGAGATAAGTCATCCAGGTAGAATTATCTGCTTGAGTCATGACAACTGAACTTATTTGTTTCATTTTGCTGTTATCTTGCTGCCCATCCAAGCAGCTTCTTCAATCTGAGCATGTTGCTTAGGGGAATCTGAATAACTTTCAGGTTCATACAGGAATACCTTTTAGAAGTAGGCACATTCCAATGTCTCTCTGCCCACTCAGAGTACATTAGCACTGATGATAGTACCTAGTTGGGTAATGAAATGTCTGCAAGAAAACAACTAAGTTCAGAGAGCACCAAGGACTCATCATTTCAACCCTTGGCTACAAATATTCTGCTTTATTGGTGCATGCTGATCAGTGATGTGGAAATTGAATAGATCTGCAACATAGAGAAGCAATTTTCAGGGACTAAATGTTTTAATTTGTTCATTAATGATATTATCTACCATTAGAATTTCTAACATAGACCTGAGTTTCCACCGATTTAAAATTATGCAAGCATTTTTTAAAAAATGATCACCAGGTTCCCTTGAAAAATGGATTCAAGATGGATGAAAGCATAATAAAGAGTCAATATGGTTCAAAGCAGAAGTAACTGCATGTGGAGTGTACCATGCCATTGTATTAGTAAGATGTGCAAAGTAAGCGAGCTCTCAATACTATGCTCTGACAGTGTGCCCATCCTGGCTTATGAAATATCAAGGTGAAGGCAAACTACCTTGATCAAACTTTAGGAAAGATATTTTTCCCCTATGAATTGCTCCGCAACTGATTTTTTCATCTGACAGCAAGTTTTTATATTTTTGCTGGTATTACTATACATCGGGGCGCCAAACTCGATTTCATTGAGAGCCTCATCAGGGTTGTGTTTGACATTCAGGGGATGAGGGGCGTGGCCAGGATGGGTGTGGCCAGCATGACATCACTTGTGCTGGGGGGGTACCTGTGGTGGACCGAATGCACTGCCAGCAAAAACAGGCTCCCGAGCTCCGTTTTTGGCTGCACAGCCTCCTGCAAGCCTCTGCCAGAGAAAATGGAACTTTGGGGGGGGGGCATGCGCGCCCCATGCGAGTTCTGTTTTTGCTGGTACAGGCACCACGGATCAGTCTTTTGCTATTTCCAGGGCAGCCCCGTGGGCCAGATCTAAGCACCCATGGGCCGGATTCGGCCCCCAGGCCTTGAGTTTGACATCCCTGCTATACACCCAAAGACATGCATAAAACTATACTCCCAAAAGACATACATAATCTGGTTTATCTTAGACAATTGGAGCAGAGGGGCTGGGTTAAGGGAAGGCGACAATGGCAATTGCTGTAATTGCTATTGTGATGTTATTGATGGCTTAGAACTGAAGAGGAAAGATGTTTTTAATCAACATTGACTGTTTTTGTGACCAGCACTGTATATGTTGGAGATACAGGATGGCTGGATGGCAAAGGAAGTACTAATAAAGAGGAAGATAATGTGATGGATAGAGAAGCACAGGGAGAAGGGTGAGGGTGAGGATGAAGCATGCTGCAGAAGAGAGATTAGAAATTTGATTCTAGTTTCTATTTCCATAGCCAACTTGCGCTCGCCTTCCCCAACCCCCAATGTCAATTCAAATATGGATTGCTAGGTTCTCTGAATTCAGGATGACCCTACCAAATGTCATGTCAGTCTGTAATAAAACCAGCATTTTCTGCCCCCTAATTGTGGAGAGCTGGCATATTCAACCAAGGTTTGATGACCTGGTTGGATGAAAATGGAGGATAGGAAGGCTATTTATACCAATAGCAATAGCACTTAGACTTATATACCTCTTTACAGTGCTTTACAGCCCTGTCTAGGTGGTTTACAGAGTCAGCCTATTGCCCTCCAAAATCTGGGTCCTCATTTTACCCACCTCAGAATGATAGAAGGCTGAGTCAATCTTGAGCCTGGTGAGATTTATGGAGCTCTATCGGGATTCCTGTTTTTCATTAGTCCCCAACCAGATTCATGATGGGTAATATTCTCATGGTCTTTTGTTGGAAGCAGATGAAAACATTGCTTTTCTGGAGGGAGTTTAGGAATGAATTGTAGACGGCAGCATTTTTTTTTTTTAGTATTGATTTAATTCAAAATGAACTGGAGCCGGTACTTCAAATAATTCTCATTCTTATTTTGCATTATGTTTTTATTATGTAAATTCTCTAATCTGTCTAGGTGGTAGATAAATGAACAATTACAAATGAGCTTTACTGAACCTGAAAATCATATCTCTGAAATTAATGTATCTATGAATGGTATAATGAATCCACTTATTTTACACTTAATTTCTAATCTATAACTTATTATATTCAATATCTAAGTGGTTTACAGCTAAAACAATAAATAATTGCATTACAATTTGTCTACTTGGAGTACATGAGATTATAGGGTTTGAAAGACATGAAGTTCACTTGGGCTTAAAAGGGTGTTTATATATCCTAAGAGCTACATTTAATATAAGCCATCATCAAGTCCTAGATCAACATTTTATAAAGCATGGATGGTAATAGCAAATTTGTCATTCAGCACTTCCTTATCACATGTTACATTATAGCCATGTTGTTCCTTTGTCATGATCTTCATTAAAAAAAAATATGAGCAAGAACTCAAAGAAATATTGAACATAAAGGTTACATTAGAAATGCCAAAAATATTTATTTTGCCTATAAGCAAAAATAAAAGTAAGGGGTTAGAAATATAAGAATATTTTTTCTCTGTCTCCTGAATAAATAGCAAGCATCATAGAAGAAACCAAACTTGTGAAAACAGATCTAGACCGTCAGTTATAATATATTTGCATAAGATCTTCTAAACTAAACATAAAATAATAAATACAGGCATAACTATAGCTAGATATGATATAAGCCATAAGCATGTGTCCTACAGGAATAAAATATGGAAAGTAGTTCTTTCTATGCATTAATGAATCAACAGCGAAACAAAACCAAAATCCTGTGAAATGGTTTAAAATCATGAAATGCCAGAGGAGCAACAAACAAGATGAAGTCTGCATGTAGTAAAATTATAAGTGATAACTAGAATAGAATAGAATAGAATAGAATAGAATAGAATAGAATAGAATAGAATAGAATAGAATAGAATAGAATAGAATAGAACAGAACAGAACAGAACAGAACAGAACAGAATAGAATTTTTTATTGGCCAAGTGTGATTGGACACACAAGGAATTTGTCTTGGTGCATACGCTCTCGGAGTACATAAAAAAAAACGTTCGTCAAGAATCATAAGGTACAACACTTAATGATAGTCATGGGGTAGAAATAAGCAATCAAATCATACTAGGAAACAATCAATATAAATCATAAGGATATAAGCAACAAAGTTACAGTCATGCAGACATAAGTGGGAGGAGATGGGTGATAGGAACAATGAGAAGATTAATACCGTGTTTCCCCAAACATAAGACCCTGTCTTATATTTTTTTGAAACTGAAATAAACACTTGGTCTTATTGCCATGCACTCAAAAACCCAATTGGGCTTATTATCAGGGGATGTCTTATTTTGGGGAAAACAGGGTGGTAATAATAATGCAGACTTAGTGAATAGTTTGACAGTGTTGAGGGAATTATTTGTTTAGCAGAGTGATGGCGTTCAGGGAAAAACTGTTCTTGTGTCTAGTTGTTTTGGTGTGCAGTGCTCTATAGCGTCGTTGTTTTGAGGGTAGGAGTTGAAACAATTTATGTCCAGGATGCGAGGGGTCTGTAAATATTTTCACTGCCATTTTTTTGACTCGTGCAGTATACAGGTCCTCAATGGAAGGCAGGTTGTTGGTAATTGTTTTTTCTACAGTTCTAATTATCCTCTGAAGTTTGTGTCTGTCTTGTTGGGTTGCAGAACCAAACCAGACAGTTCTAGGGGTGCAGATGATAGACTCAATAGTTCCGCTGTAGAACTGTATCAGCAACTCCTTGGGGAGTTTGAGCTTCCTGAGTTGGCACAGAAAGAACATTCTTTGTTGTGCTTTTTTGATGACGTTTTTGATGTTAGGTGTCCATTTTAGAGCATTAGAAAGTGAATTGCTCTCTAACAACTACAAGGAAGAAAGAAGAAGGAATTGATCCTCTTCAATTAATGTCTTCAAAGGTTTGATAGCCACATTGCCTGAAATGATCTAAGTTGGGTTTCTGTACTGAGCAGGATACCGGATGACTAAGCAAGCTCTTCCAAAGCTATGATTTTATGGTGGAATTAATGCTCATGACGGTCCCTTTCAAGTCTATGATTCAGTGAAGCTCTTCGGGTAGTTGAAGGTGAAGAATAGTAGAAGATAAGAGAAGATGCATGTGTAAAAGCACCCGTGAACCAAAAATAATATTGAATGACAGAAGAAGAGGAAGCAAGACAGTACAGAGCAAGTCAGCAAGAAACTACAGAACTGTTTCACTGAAGTCAGGATTTTTTCCAAGACAAATGTCAGGGCAATCAGAAGGCTACACTTGGCAATATTTCATATTCTGGAGCCAAAGATGAAACACATAAATGAGCATAGGCACCGCTCCTCAGCAATTGGATTTTGGGGGATTTTCAGCGTTTTCTCTTCATGTTCCCTGAGAAGGGGCTGTCAATTCGGAAATTACAGTGAGGGAACCATGATGCTCTCTGAGCCTGTTTGTCAGTGTTGGGGAGAATGGTCTTGGAGGATCTTTGGTTGAGCTATTTACTTCTTTGGTGGTCTTGAACTGGGCTATTGTTTACTTCTTGGTCCATAGCTTAAACTGGGAAACTGACCATCCTAAACCAAGCTACAGTAGTGGCCAAAATTGTGGAAACCTTTTGGGGGAAATGTATTTTTGAGGTTTGATGGCTAATAACACCACTTTTTTTTTTTTTTTTTTTTGGAATTTCAAGATAATCATATTCCACTGCTGGAATGGCCTGGGAATAGCCCAGAGCTTAACCCAATTGGAAATCTATGGCGCTGACTAAAGAAACTTGTTAATCAGAAGCGACCCAGCAATAAAACCCAGTTAATCGAAGCAATCATTCAATCTTGGTTTCACATTATAACAACTGCAGAAGTAAAAGACTTGGTTCACTCCATGGGAAGATGTTGTAAAACTGTCATTCATGCTAAAGGTTACCCAACTGAGTATTAACTGACGTGATAATTTTTGTATATCTCGTTTTTTCTATGGTGATATTTTTTTATATCTCGTTTTTTCTACATGTTTCACTTTTCTTCTTTATACTGTAACTGCTATTCTAATAGCAAATCCTTCATAAACGTAATTGCATTACATTCTGATTAAATTATCTTTCCATTGATATATAATTTTATGGTACTACTCCCCCCCAAAAAAGTGATGTTATTAGCTAGTTTTAGAAAATACACTTTTCCCAAAAGGTTTCCACAATTTTGGCCACTACTGTATGTCCAAAAATGCTAGAGAATTTCTAGAAGCCTGGCACTTTGGCAAATTAGCCATAATCAATAGATAGAAAGACATAAACAATATCTACATACTGTGGAAAAGAGACAACCAACAAGCCAAAAGGGAAGAAAAAGACCAAAACACCTTCCCACCAATCATCATCCAGATGAGCACAGATCAACTCCAAGATTAACATAGACCAACAATCAAGAAGTAAACAATACCCCAATCAAGGAACTGTCAAACAAGTAAACAGCCCAACCAAAGAACCTCCCAAGACCACTCCCACCAACACTAAGAGGGCAAGCCATTAGCATATAAAATGAGAGCAAACCCCATTCCTTATTAACACTGATGGTGTTACCTAGTCTGGGTAATGAAACATCTGCAAGAGGACATCCAAGCTCAGAGAGCACAAAGGCCACTCATTTCAATCCTGAGCTACAAATATTTCTTCTTTATTAAAAATCACATTATCAGGATCTGTCAAGGGAAAAGTTTGGTAGACCATTTCAAAGATACAAGAGTGTGCAGACACGCAAACCTGTAGATTTATAAAATGTTATTTTATTCCACACAGATGGAATCATCCCTTCAAAGCTGTCTTTTCTCGACTGGATTTGACTAGAATGAACATTGCCTGATTTATTTCCCCAGAAGAGCCTTAATCCAATTACATCTGCATCCCCAGTGAGCCTCAAGCTATGGAGTAAAGTGGAATATGTTCCTCCACCATATAAGAATCCTTCATCAAATTATAACTGTAAATCTTGTCTAATTCAATAGCGTAACGGAGCAAAACAAAGTTTTGCTAATAACCAAGCCCAGATTACCTAGGCTTTTATTATGCAAACCAGAGGTGGGTTTCAGCAGGTTCTGACCAGTTCTGGAGAACCGGTAGCGGAAATTTTGAGTAGTTTGGAGAACCAGTAGTAAAAATTCTTACTGGCTCCGCCCCCATCTATTCTTCCCATCTATTCTCTGCTGATCAGGAGGAAACGGGGATTTTGTAGTAACCTTTCCCTGGATTGGGGACAGAATGGAGATTTTACAGTATCCTTCCCTTGGAGTGGGGTGGGAATGGAGATTTTACAGTATCCTTCCCCTGCCACACCCACCAAGCCACATCCACAGAACCGGTAGCAAAAAATTTTGAAACCCACCACTGATGCAAACCTAAATTATCTTCTATATGAAACAACTGTGGAAGCAATCAGTTCCCATAACAGTTTATTTGTTTGTGTTCTTAACAGCAGAATGAACTTCAAGTATCTAGTGGAATAAAATTATTCAAAATAATAAAATAATTGGGTTTTAATTTGTGGGATTCGAGCTGCTTTTCCTAGGCTGGGAACCTGCCACTTTTCTTCCACATTCTGAAATATGGCATGGCATTCTTTTATATTTATAATCCTTTTTTTTCACACAGTAGTTTCTAAATGAGGAGGATTAGAGAGAAGGGAGAAAGATTAAGGATAACTCTGGCAGTTTAGAGTAACTTTAATCAGTCATTTTTAAAAATAAATAAATTGTCAAGTCTTCTGAAATAAGTCTTTGTCATATATACCAACTCTCTGGCTGTATCCAATGTGTGAATTGTTTCTCAATGGGATGGATATCCACAGAAGAAATGGCTGAGCTTTCCATGGCAAGCAATACTGTTGAAGAGCTTGTTTTAACCAATGGAACAAATCATTTTACTCAGTGGTGAAATCCAATTTTTTTTACTATCGGTTCTGTGGGCGTGGCTTGGTGGGCATGGTGTGGCTTAGTGGTGTGGTATGGCTTGGTGGGTGTGGCAGAGGAAGGATATTGCAAAATCTCCATTCCCACCCCACTCCAGGGGAAGGATACTGCAAAATCCCCATTCCCTCCTCACTCCAGGGGAAGGATATTGCAAAATCTCCTTTCCCACCTCACTCTGGGGCCAGCCAGAGGTGGTATTTGCCGGTTCTCTGAACTACTCAAAATTTCCTCTACCAGTTCTCTGAACTGCTCAAAATTTCTGCTACCAGTTCTCCAGAACCTGTCAGAACCTGCTGGATTTCACCCCTGATTTTACTGCACAGTATGCAGAAAAGAGAGGTGATCAGGGCTCTGCACTAAAGAATTAACATACCAATGTCTCTATGTTAATTGAAGCTGAACGTTTACCGAAGTTTAGGGGAAGGTTTTCTTTCCCCCCCAAATTCTTTCCCCTATTGAAAGTAAGATGAACCAGAGTTCCAAAATAAAATTTGAATAAAATCATTTTTCAAACTGTTTATTTTTTATGAATCCTTATCTACAGAGCTCCGACATTACACATAGATGTCTGGCAAAGGATATCATACTGTCTGCAGCAAGAGATAAAGCTTGATTGCTTGAGAAGATGAATGGAGTTCATTGCTATTTACATATTTTAAAGAAAACCTGAATTTCCGCACAATATTACTTCATTTGAAGAGCACAATCAGTGGATGGGAAACATTAAGTACTGATGATGGAGGTTTTGTTGGAAAAACAGAGTATGTATGACCAAATAATATTAAAGTTGATGTAGCCTTATTGCTAAAAGTTTAGGGTTTGTTTTATATTATATTATTCCTGCAGGCTTCATATATATATTTTTGGAGCAAAGCAAAGTTCCCAACAGTTTATCATGTGGCTAACCTGATAAATGAAATGATTTATTTCTCATTGATTCTGTAATATAAAACTGCTGGGAGAAAGAACCGTTGGTAGATAAAACCAGAGGATTTATGCAAGTCTAGCTCGTTCAGTTAATACCTAGTAAGACTCCTTATATCAACTGTCAATTAGGGAACACTAAACTATTTTCAGACATTATTAATAGCAGCTATAATATCACCTGAAGGGCATCACTTGAAGCTTGGACAAAATGTTACTTAAGCAATTTAGGTAATTAAATACACTTTCAAGCATGGTTAACACTATGATTTTAGCATGTAGAATTAAAAACAGCTAGATTTTTAAAAATATTTAAAAATATTTTTTATTACATTTTTGATAATCCAACAAGAAAGCTTATTATGTCTTATTATTACGTTACATGAAGTGAACTGTTTTGTTCATTTTAACTCCTGCAACTATTTTGTTCATTTTAATCTCAGTGTTTATGTCCAACATGGAACCCATTCTCTCCATAGTGGAATATCATAGCCAAAATATGTTATGTACATGTTGCTTTCAATTATCCTAAAATGGTCAAATAAACAATGGAAACTGGCTACATGTTAGGCTTTTGCTGGCTGCTGTGCGTTCCAATTTATTTTAAAAGCAATCTTCATCAGAACAAATTCAGGCTTTGGTTTAAAACAGAACTAAGAAGAAAGATATAGAATTATTAAAATGTACCATTATTTAGGAGTTATATCTTTGTTATGTGCTAGAGAAGATTAGTAGCTAAGTTCAAACTAGAAGTAGGATTCCGTTGCCTGCAATTATTTCCATTTTGTACTGCCAAGCTTAGGTCATAAATGGCAGAATTTACGGAAGGAACTAAATGGCAATGGAATCATTGAACCGTAGTTTTTTTTCCTGGAAAGGTACTTCTCCCAATATCCATTCATCTCAGCATGACTACAATTAATGCTAAGCTCCAAATTGGATTAGCCATGCAAGACAGCCCCATAAGCAATGGGATCTATCCGTTAATGGCACTGTTACTGATATCCAATTAGTGTAACCAGGTATTAATCTAACACAGTTAATCTGCCAGATTAAGAAATTTATAATGCATTGTTGCAACATTTGAACAAAATAAAAAATATATATTTTTCATGTCTGGGGGTGGCTCGGATTATTGCCTTCATATTTCACTTAAAGTGAGAACACACATTGGTTTTTTAAAGAACGCATAATTAACTAATTATGTAGATCACATTACTTGAGCTGGACGTATTATATTTTCTTAATTCTCTCTGAATGGACTTCTGAGCAAGAAAGTCTGTCATTTCTTTCATATGCATGGTAAGAAATTTTTCACAGTTCTATTGATGGCAATTATTTATTGGAATTTATTTGTAAGGTTAAAAAAAGAGTCCATAGCTATTCATAAAGAAATGAAGAGAAAAATGAATCCACCCCTATCATTTACCAGTCACGGTTAAAAGCAATCCTTTTAATTGGAATTGCAGAATATTGAGACAAAGTCTCTTTTCAAAGTGATTCCGAATGATCACAAAGTTTCTTTTATGTTTTCAACAAATTCGAGAGACCCCAAGCACAATTTTACCATGAATCTCATATTTGGAAATGGTTTTTTTTTCATTGAAACAGGTGTTTAGTATCAATTTGAGTGTGTGGGGGGGAATCACCCTTAATATTATATCCCAGGTGAATAGCTATCACGAGACTGCAGCAAATGGATTTAGTGGATATATAATTCTTTCTTCATTTAACTCTCTGAGTAAACTTTGTAGATAAGAATCAATAGCCCTTTTCACTCTGAGTGACTTTACAGAGATAAATTGTCCTGCAGGCATTTGAGAAGGTTATTATTCTCAAGACTTTAAAAACAAAAGGCTAAACCATTTGAATCCAATACTCATCCTTCCAATGAAATTAATGCATACTTCATAATATATGGAATTCTTCTACAACAATCCTTCTTCATTCCAGTAACCTATGAACTTCTGATTCATAAATGTAAAACTTGCTTTTTGAACTTGTATGATAGGTTGGCTGTTGGCAAATTCATGCATGTTTTTTTCTGGGAAAAAACAAAATGATTTTGAAAGTGGGCATTGAAAATATGTTGAAAGAAGAAATATTTACCTAAGTCCAGTGATGTCTTTTGAGTATCTCTAAGAGGCCACACATGAGATCACATTTTTCATTCCATCACATCACTTACAAAATTCTAAATTTTACAATTTGCATGGCGATGTCATAAGGCACATGCCATCATCATGATTTTTAAACTTGTAATAGTTTTTATATTTCTAGTTTTACTGTTTGTAAGTTATTACTGGTCAGCTGGGACGCATATAAATGTACTAAATAAAAATAAAATAATGGGGCAAGACAATGATTATGTCATAAACAAGAGAAAGTGTTACAGAATTAGGCTTCCCCACGTTTGTGTATTTGGTATAATTGAACTTTGCTTCTAACGAATACGGCAAGAGATTATAAAGATTTTACAGAAATGTTGCATTTTTTGATGAAAATTTAAAGCCACCAAGCTGATGTACACCAAGTTCAATTTTCTGCTTAAGGTTGTTTGCTTATTTCTACCTGTTGGAAAACTGGGTCAAGAAAATTCCCTTCTATGGGAGAGAAGGAAGGAGGAGTGAATCATTCTGCTTTGCTTTTTAAGTATGGGAAAGTCATTTGAGTAATAATTATACTATCGAGAGGGGTGGCTGAAATCTTACAACCCCCATTCCTTTTCCCAAATTATCTCCGTGAAAAAGACAGTTAAATTTGGGTCTAAACAAAATGTAAGAAAGGCTAAGAAAGAAAAGGGAGTGTTTCAAAACCTAGCAAAAGAACAGTTTCAGTGTCAGGTATCTCCAGGAAGAGGATAATTAGCCCTTCATTTTTACATCACGAGATTATGAGATTCAAGCAACACACTGAAATCCATCTTACCAAACTCTAAATACTTCTAAAAGTAAGAAGGAGATTTGCTTAGTCACTTTTCAGGATTCTGTATGCTAACCCTTATTAAATCCATCCATGAATCTTGCTTCCCTGGTCCTGCTCTGCTGTTTGGGATAGGAAACAAATCTTCAATGTACAATTACAGCGTAGAAAACCAGCTGCTGAGGGGTCTAGGTCAACTCTTCATGGCCAACTCTCCATGGCCAATTCATTGTGGCACAACTCGCCAACTTGCCTCAGGACAACTCGCTGCAGGAGAAGTTACATAATATTGAAGAAATGGTGGCATAGAATCATTAAAGGAAAGATGCCAAAGGACGGACAAAATAAAATGTGACTGACAAAAATTAAAATAATGTTTTTAATTATTTTAAATAATTAAATTGAATTGTTGAATTGTCCTGTGGCGAGCTGACCTGTGGCGAGTTGGTCATGGAGAGTTGTCCCACGGCGAATTGGCCATGGCAAATTGATCATAGCAATGTAGCCTTAGTGAGTTGGTTGTGGCGAGTTGCCCTTTTCTGCTTCTGAGCACCTGCTTATAAATTCTACTAAATCTAAAGTAATCTTAGGTAACCAGTTTCTCTCATTTTCCCATTCCAGCATATATTTTGTAACAATAGTAATTTCTACAAAAATATATCATTATAATTATCAGTGACCTATAAGTAAACTTTAGAGTTTGCCTTCAGAATTTCTAAAACATTTAAGTTCATAGTCCTTTGTATTTATCAATTAGAATAGAATAGAATAGAATAGAATAGAATAGAATAGAATAGAATAGAATAGAATAGAAT
>WNWU01000007.1:33277788-33300737 GCA_012654045.1 Ptyas mucosa
ATAGAATAGAATAGAATAGAATAGAATAGAATAGAATAGAATAGAATTCTTTATTGGTCAAGTGTGATTGGACACACAAGGAATTGGTCTTGGTGCATACGCTCTCAGTGTACATAAAAGAAAAGATACGTTCATCAAGAATCATAAGGTACAACACTTAATTATAGTCATAGGGTACAATAAGTAATCAGGAAACAATATCAGTATAAATTGTAAGGATACAAGCAACAAAGTTACAGTCATACAGTCATAAGTGGAAGGAGATGGGTGATGGGAACGATGAGAAGATTAATAGTAGCGCAGATTTAGTAAATAATTTGACAGTGTTGAGGGAATTATTTGTTCAGCAGAGTGATGGCATTCGGGGAAAAACTGTTCTTGTGTCTAGTTGTTCTGGTTTGCAGTGCTCTATAGCCTCGTTTTGAGGGTAGGAGTTGAAACAGTTTATGTCCAGGATGCGAGGGGTCTGTAGATATTTTCACAGCCCTCTTTTTGACTCGTGCAGTAAACAGGTCCTCAATGGAAGGCAGGTTGGTAGCAATTGTTTTTTCTGCAGTTCTAATTATCCTCTGGAGTCTGTGTCTGTCTTGTTGGGTTGCAGAACCAAACCAGACAGTTATAGAGGTGCAGATGACAGACTCAGTAATTCCTCTGTAGAACTGTATCAGCAGCTCCTTGGGCAGTTTGAGCTTTCTGAGTTGGCGCAGAAACAACATTCTTTGTTGTGCTTTTTTGATGATAAGTTTTTAAAATAGTGGTGGGAGGTGTAGGTTGACAGGTAAATGCAAAATAGAAAAATAAAAATTATGCACATCAATCAACTTGAATTATGGGAAATAATTTGAGAGAAAATATCCTTCATTCCAACCCTTCAAAATTTCAAGAACCATTTCCCCCTGCAAAATCTCATATTAGGTCCCCTTTCCTACTAACCAAGAAATTGAAGCACAGGTTGAAAGACAAAGATGGAAAGTTCATAATTTTTTCAGGTAAGCTACAACTTAAAGCTAAAGGTAAAGATTCCCCTCGCGCATATGTGCTAGTCGTTCCCGACTCTAGGGTACGGTGATCATCTCTGTTTCAAAGCCAAAGAGCCAGTGCTGTCCAAAGACATCTCCGTGATCATGTGGCCGGCATGACTAAATGCCAAAGGCACATGGAATGCTCTTACCTTCTCACCAAAGGTGATCCCTATTTTTCTACTTGCATTTTTTATGTGCTTTCGAACTGCTAGGTTGGCATAAGCTGGGACAAGTAACGGGAGCTCACCCCGTTACGTGGTACTAGGGATTCGAACCGCTGAACTGTCAACCTTTCGATCGACAAGCTCAGCATCTTAGCCACTGAGCCACCGCATCCCACAGCAACAACTTAGTGGACCACAATATCTTTTATTTTTACATGTTGCCTATTCAGGCACAATTCTACTGTAACTTCTACTTTTACATCCTGGATAAAACCAGAAGGGGAGAGATGTCTTGAACAAACAGGCATAAATTACAAGTTCTGTGCAAGCTCAAGAAAGGCAGATGGAAAGGGGGAAAATAGAAAAAACAGGAATGAAGTGAATGCTAATTCAGGTCGAGAAAAGCTCAGAGACTCATAAATCTCTTCTGGGTTTGGGGGAAACCCTGATGCCAGGATGCATTATTAATTTTTTTCACCTATCAACTTTATCAACTGTGGTTTTACAGTATTCTACATTTCTGAAACTCTTTCTAGAGCAACAGGATAATTTATTCTTCTCTGCAACTCCAAGTGATTATACAAGTCACTGTTTTAAACCTTCTGATCTTCTCCAAACTTGCATGTGTATTGATGCCACAACACAATTTGTCGCAGCACAGCTTGCAGATGTTTCCTAGGCAACTAAACGATCTAAAAGATTGACCCTTTCTTCTCCACTAAACATATATTGATCTTCAGCTTTCAATCTAGCTGGATAATGAAAGTGGTAGCATCCTACTCTCTGAAGAAGCGTTGCTCTCATCAGCTAAGGATTTTGTGCTGAGAAATAATATGTTGTGCTTTAATAGGTGCCACAGGTTTAGTCCCTGTTCATATCAAACATGTGTATAAAATCCCACTGCTAATCTATTCTAATATTGAAATATAATACAATTTCTCCTATGACAAAAATAATACAGGTTACAAGTTGTGGTTGACTTACAGCCACAATTGAGCCCAACGTTTCTGTTGCTAAATGAAATATTTGTGAGTTTTGCCTCACTTTACAACTTTGCATGCCACAATTGTTAAGTGAATCACTGCAGTTGTTAAGTTAGTAACACAGTTGTTAAATGAATCTGGCTTCCCTATTGACTTTGCTTGTTAGAAGGTCTCAAAAGGTGATTCACATGAACTGCAGGTATAAATATGAGTCAGTTGCCAGGTGCCTGAATGTTGATCGATTACCAACAAGTAATCTTGGACTGGTCACTCTCTCTCAGCCCTAGGAAAGAGGCAAGGACAAACTTAGACTAGACTAGACTAGACTAGACTAGACTAGACTAGACTAGACTAGACTAGACTAGAATAGAATAGAATAGAATAGAATAGAATAGAATTCTTTATTGGCCAAGTGTGATTGGACACACAAGGAATTTGTCTTTGGTGCATATACTCTCACTGTACATAAAAGACAAGATACAGTCATCAAGAATCATAAGGTACAACACTTAATGATAGTCATAGGGAACAAATAAGCAATCACATCATATTAGGAAACAGTCAATATAAATCTTAAGGATACCAGCAACAAAGTTACAATCATACAGTCATAAGCTGACTTTGTATAAATATACAAAAGTATGAAGGCTATTGCTTAGCGCATTGTAAGCCGCCCTGAGTCTCCGGAGAAGGGCGGCATATAAATCAAATAAAAATAAAAAATAAAAATAAATAAGTATGAAAAATGGGCATACGTCACTTTTTTCAGTGGCGTTGTCACTTTGAACTAAATGAACTGTTGTAAGTCAAGGACTATCTGTACAATGCTTTTTTTTTAACCAAATGAAGCTCATTGATCTGTACCTCAACATGAAATAATGGAATACAAGCATCATGAAAATATAGGTGTCTATATAAGACTTACTGCATAAGTCTACGTATTTAGAGAATGCATCGTTCAGATTTTAATAATATAGTCTCTGAAAACTGGCAGCTATAGTCAGCCAATAGTTTTCAAAGATTGCCCCTCTTCCTCTGAATTAATAAATACTACTCAATTGCAGAATATTGTTTCTATTTAATTTGCTGATCTTCTTTTGTCATCCGTCGATTTTTTTTTCCTGTGAACTTGCTAAAAGAACCTTCAACCTGCCCACTTCTATGTTTTTGTGTATCTATTTTCTAGTATGCGCACTTTGAGAAGTGTGTTTCTCCAAGTCTTTTTCACGTATGCTGTTCGTGGGTTTGTTTGTTTTTTTAAAGTATGGTACTCTGCAACACATGAATTGAGTTGCCACTGGAGTGGCAGTAAACATGCTTTTGAGGTCAGCTTGTTTTCCGTCTCCCCTGGCAAGCAGAAAGGCATCTATTTCATAGAGAGGTTTGAGAGCAATAGTGCTTCCTCTTCTGTTTTCCTCTGATATCCATTGTTAAAATGATAACAATATGCACAGAGTTGATAGGAATGGGAAAAGATACCAGAGTCCAAGGACACCCAATGAAATTGAAGGTTAGGTAATTAGGACATAAAAAAGGAAGTGCTTCTTCATGCACTATATAGCCAAAACCATCAACTTAAATAGCATTAAAAGAAGATTTGTCAAATTTATGAAGAAGGTTATAAATACCTATTCATCAGGGTGTTTTATATACTTCTTCAGAGGCAATAGTGTTGCAGAGGCAAAATAAGACAGAGCTTTCTTGTTCATGGCAGCTTGTTAGGTTCAAGCATCTGATCGTCCATCGTAGAAGCAAAGTTTGGTCGATTAGATATGGTACACTACATCTTTCAATCAGCTTTCTTTCATTGTGCCTCAACACAGCTTTTTTTCATTATGCCTCAATGGATCAGTTTGGAATCCTATAATACAAGGTCAGGTATTACCACTTTCCGGACCCGAACGGATATCACAATTCAGGTGTATGTTCAGAAAATCTTCACAACCGGGAGCTTATCAAGAGAGGGAACTAGGAAGTTGCAAAAATTGGAAAAGCAATATAAATAAATTCTGCATCACAGCTGCAAAACGTATCCAAGTTATATTTATGTTTACTGACAAAGAAATAAAGGGAGACTAGGATAGATCTATTTCAAGCTACTTAGCTTTCATCAGCTAGCATAAATTCAACACAAAATTAGTTTGTCACGAAAGTGACTGCCTGCGAAGGCTCCTGGATTGGGTCTGAAAGGCAAAAGCGGAAGCAGTACGCGCCGTCCCATAATTGGGTAGACGTAGACCAGGTTACCCTGGTAGACAGATCTCACTGGGAAAAAACCCACTTATCCAAGTTATGATTTCTGAAGTGACTTATAGTATTCAACTAGGGAATCACCTTACTGCTGGGCATTCAGGAAGTCAATGTATACCTGCTTTCCACAGTACCCATGTGCAATATTTATGATACATTTAACAAATGAGCAAACAAAATTATACCTTGATGTATAGTATGGTTTGAAGAAATATCTAAAACAGGGGTGTTAAACTCCAGGCCCAGGGGCCGGATCCGGCCTGTGGAGTACTTAGAACTGGCCTGTGGGGCTGCCCTGTAAACAATGAAGGACAGGCCAGTGGTGCTTCTGTAAGTGAAAAATGGAGCTCAGAAGGGCTGTGTCCAGCCCTCCTGAGCTCCGTTTTCACTGGCAGAACGTTGCAGTAGACTGTCGCAGCCGAAAACGAAGCTTGGGAGCCCATTTTCACTGGCAGAACTCTTGGGCCACCACAGGTGCCCCTGACATGAGTGACGTAACCTGCCATGCCCACCCTGGCCACACCTACCCCACACACCCCAAAGTCAAACACAACCCTGATGCGGCCCTCAATGAAATCGAGTTTGACGCCCCTGATCTGGAAGGATTTGGAAAGTAGTAAGAGTTGGTTGGCTATTGCATGAAACATATATATTATTAATTGAGACACTCCGTAATATTCAAGGAAGCAAACATATCCAACACACCTTCCTTCTCTTATTTGCCCTGTGAGATGTGTTGGGCTGAGAGAGTCATACATATGATAATCACAAGCATTCTACTAATTGCAAATATGTTAAATGTCAAGGAAAAAGCTTCCGCTGAAGTCTTGAACACTCCAGAAATCTTTACATGGGGACAATGTTAGCATCTCTTACTTAAATCCAGTTTAATGGATTTTTTTTTTTTTTGGTGGTGGTTAATCAGTGACTGAAAGTAAGCTATATGTCATTAGCTATCAGTCTAGTCTTGTGAAAAGAAGGACTAATGGTGACATGATAGCAGTGTTCCAATATTTGAGGGGCTGCCACAAAGAAGAAGAGGTCAACCTATTCTCCAAAGCACCCAGAGGCAGGAGAAGAAGCAATGGATGGATACTAATCAAGGAGAGAAGCAACCTAGAACTAAGGACAAATTTCCAGACACTGAAAACAATTAACTAGTGGAACCATTTGCCTTCAGAAGTTGTGGATACTCCATTACTGGAGGCTTTTAAGAAGAGATTGGACAACCATTTGCTGGAATGGCATAGGGTCTCCTGTTTGACCTGAGGGTTAGACTGGAAGACCTCCAAGGACCTTTCCAATTCTGTTATTTATTGTTAGGAATCTAAAGAGTCCATGATTGGGGGCCCTCCTTTGTGCTGGAGAAAGGCAGAGCAGTGTTGATGAAATCACTCTCCATATTGGTGTGGGGCCCTTCTACTTTCGCTTTATAGCCATATCAAAGGGGACACACACCCTGCAGTTGTAATACACCCCTTGCAAATTCCCCAGATTTGCTGTTTTACTGTAACCTTCACAACTGTACTTTCCTATATTCATATATACCCACATACATGCATTTAAATTTCAGTGGAGGGGATTAGTTTATTTGTGTAAAAACTAATTAACAGGAATACCTCTTTCAAATACCTTTGGTAGTTAATTAATTTTGATTTCCTGCTGCCTTGTTGGCAAGGGATAATAAAATGTGATCCTTGGAATATGCTTTTAAACACACACAAACACAGACATATTACACAAATCCCTGGAAAGGATAAATGCTTCATTATTCTGAAATTTTACAAATGTAGCCAGGGAAAAATATTTCAGTTATTTCTTACTTGTGTTTGAAAGACTGGACACCTGAGGTCCTAGTTGAGATGAATATCTATTGAGATTTGGAAGGAATAGACTGACCCCTTTTAAAATCTAATTGGACACCTGTCAGTATGACAGTGTTATATGACAGGTGTTATGCAGAATAAAGCTAGACTTTAATTGAGAGTATACTCAGGAAAGTACTTTAACCAATCATGATCTCAAAATAAGTCTATGGCTGATAAGACACTTACAGACCCATCACTTTCATTCTGTGTTTCTTGTACTAATTACTGCAATATTCTCTCATGTACTTCTGTTGACTCACCTTGAACTCCTCATAGCTATTCCACTGCTGTCTGCCAAAATATTCACTTCTCTCGTCACTCTGACTGGGTACATTAGCTTTTTGTCTGTTCCTGACTGAAGAACAACCTCAATCCTGATCTTTTCAAAGCTTTCCTATTAGTCGTATCAAAGTAGTCCTCAATGTATAATCATAATAGAATAGAATAAAAGAGTTGGAAGGGACCTTGGGTCCCTTCTAGTCCAACTTCCTGCCTAGGCAAGAAACCCTACACCACTTCAGACAAATGATTATCCAACATCCTCTTAAAAACTTCCAGTGTTGGAGCATTCACAACTTCTGGAGGCAAGTTGTTCCACATATTAATTGTTCTAACTGTCAGGAAATTTCTCCTTAGTTCTAAGTTGCTTCTCTCCTTGATTAGTTTCCACCCATTGCTTCTTGTCCTGCCCTCAGGTGCTTTGGAGAATAGTTTGACTCCCTCTTCCTTGTGGCAGCCCCTGAGATATTGGAACACGGATATCATGTCACCCCTACTCCTTTTTTTCATTAAACTAAACATACCCAGTTCCTGCAACCGTTCTTTGTATGTTTTAGCCTCCAGTCCCCTAATCATCTTTGTTGCTCTTCTCTGCACTCTTTCTAGAGTCTTCACATCTTTTTTACATCGTGGCGACCAAAACTGAATGCAGTATTCCAAGTGTGGCCTTACCAAGGCATTATAAAGTGGTATTAACACTTCATGTGATCTTGATTCTACCCCTCTGTTTATGCAGCCCATTGAATTTGTAAGTTGTGACCGCCGAAAAGCAGGTCACCTGTGTGACTGGCCCAATTTTTATGATTTTTTTTTTTTGCAGTGGTTGTTAAGTGACTGCCATGGTATTTAAGCAAATATCATAATCACCAGGCAAACCAATTTTTCACTTTCGGCTGGTTTTGCCAAAAGTCTGAAGTAAACGTTGGTTTTCATCAAAAATGTCACAAAACATGGCCATATCACCAGAGGATATTGCAAATGGCTGTAAATGTGACCAGTTTCAGAGTGTTTGACATGAAGTCATGTGGCCATGGGGGGGGGGGGAGGCATGGAGACACAGCTGTTAGAACTTTGGAACCCGGTTATTAAGTATTCTTGGGGATGTCAATTGTATCTTTGAATGATAGCTAAGCAACAGGAAATAAGTCCAAGACTACCTATACCCTCTTGGCTTTCTGATCCTATTTCCTCATATATTCTTACTCATGACCTTCATTCAGCTCTATGTGCTTCTTGAACATTCTAGAAGACTTTCCTCCCTCAGATTCTTTCTTAACCCCAGACTTGAAACGTCTTCATAAAACACAACCCACCTTTACTTTCTTCTAAACTGTATAGCCTTAAAAAAAAATCACATAAAACATTTTGCATGGTTAACAACCTAGTTCTATTGTCAGCGTTCAAGAAAAAAACCCCAACTCCAAGTAAAAACTCTGAAGCCAGCATTTTTCAAAGTTCTACTTACTAGAATAGGTAAACTGGCACATCTGGAAAAACCCTAATCTGAGAGGTCTGAGTTTTCCCGCAGTAAATCAAAACCCCCAAAACCATCCCCTCAGCCCTCAGTCGATCGCATGCTCCAATCACCATCCATCCCATCTCGAGACATCACTCTGACCACTCCTTCTCCAGATGCAGGATCGGCTTGACCTTGACCGACAGGAAGAATGCTATTATGTCTAAAGACAGCCCCTCTACTAAATCCCCCCTCCTACTTTCCCACACATGAGAAGGTGGCAGCATGGAAGCTTCTGGCTTAATATGGCAGCATGATAGCAGTGTTCCAATATCTCAGGGGTTGCCACAAAGAAGAGGGAGTCAAACTATTCTTCAAAGCACCTGAGGGCAGGACAAGAAGCAATGGGTGGAAACTAATCAAGGAGAGAAGCAACTTAGAACTAAGGAGAACTTTCCTGACAGAATAATTAATCAGTGGAAGAATTTGCCTCCAGAAGTTGTGAATGGAAGTTTTTAAGAGGATGATGGATAACCATTTGTCTGAAGTGGTGTAGGGTTTCCTGCCTAAACAGTGGATGGGACTAGAAGACCTCCAAGGTCCCTTCCAACTCTGTTATTCTATTCTATTCTATAGCTTCCAAAGCTGACATCTATATTCTGCTACTCTTTTCCCTAACTTAAGGCCTTCCGTTTATATTTAAACTCTAGCAGCAAGAATTCCTGGACAGCTTGGTGCATGAACTCTCCAAATTGTAATCCTATAACAGCAATTGGGCATGAGGTATGGCAAGCCTATTTGTCAGCTCTTCTCGTCCAGACAAAAAAACAAAAACCGTAAGTACTAATGCTATAATAAGTACTAGTTATAAGGGTACAGTAACGGAATCTTATAGATTTGAAAGCATTTCTTTACTTTTACTAGTTACTTTTACTAGTATTTTACTAGTACTTTTACTTTCCAGAAAACTAGGGAGAGCCTCTTTTGAGAGGCTTCCCACCTTCCTTTTGCTTCTGTCGGCTGAATATCTTTTGCAACGAATAGTACAGTCACCCCTCACCCTCATGAAGTAAGCAAAAACAAAAACTATACATTTAGCAAATGAAAAATAACACAAGGTTGCAGATGCATATGTTCAATAACTGGAATCATACTGATTTTTCCTTGCTTCACTGTCAATATGGTAAACTATAGAAACCAGGTGGGCTGGCCAGATAGCAGTAGATGAAAAATTATGTATTAGAAACATTTGCTTACCTATAATTTATCATGAAATGGCCACAGAGACACATATGCAACCCTACCGTTCACTGAAATCAGTCTCCTGAGAATGAAAAATATAGTGGGGTCTAATACCTGGCGATACAAGATATATTTTTTCTTCAATTTATCAGATAATATTCATGGTTCTTTTTAACTCATCCAGTTTTGGAATTTGCTAGGTCCCCAAATGCACACTGCATATCAGTTATATTACTAGTCTGCCTAATATAGATTCCATATTTGTCAGCATGTCTGAAGATGGAGTTTGCAGATATTAGACAAAATATAATATGCTTTCTGACATATGAAGCTGTTTGAGAGCAACCGCCCTGGCTGGGCATAGGTCTCAACCATGGAATTAGCTTGGATTCACTATATGAGTGCAAGAGGTTTAGGTCTGACCCTCCCTGAATGCCTTAGACAGGGGCGTCAAACTTGTGTCGTCACGGCAGCATCTTGTGATGTATCGTGACTTTTTCCCCCTTCGCTAAATCAGGTGTGGGCATGGCTAGTGGGTTGCAAGTTTGACAGCCCTGCTTTAGACCCTCACCTAGCAGTTCTCAAGAGAAATCTGGAAATTTGGGGTGTTTTCTATGCAATAGGCAAAGAACCTAAACCTCTTGCACTCATAAAGTGTCAGATTGAACTTTACATATGTGACCCAAAGGTGCTTTTTTTTCCAAGAGGCAACTGGACTTTCTGGTTTTTCTTTGAAGACGTTTCGGTTCTTCATCCAAGAAGCTGACTGGATGGAGGGGAATGGAAGGATTCCCATTGGAATGGAAGGACCATCCAGTGAAAGCTGAAGAAGCTTCTTGGATAAGAAGCAAAACGTCTTGAAAGAAAAAACAGAAAGTCCAGTTGCTTCTTGAAAAAGCACCTTTGGGACAACCATGACCTGGATGACTGAGAATCTCCATAGACACTTACATGTGTGAGTCTGATTGTTCATGATTGATGGATGCCCATGGAAATTCTTTTCCAACACAAGGAGCAATTATGAAAAAAGGTGAAAGACCATCAGAAGAGAAAATTTCCAAAGAACAAGAGATCTTAAATTATCAAGTGGCTAATTTGACCAACTCTATGTAGCTATTTTTCAATTCCTGGCAAATAGATGGGGAAGAAATGGAGATAGTGACGTATTTTATTTTCCTGGGCTCCAAGATCACTGGAGATGGGGACTACAGCCAGCTTGCTCCTGGGGAGGAAAGCTATGGCAAATTTAGACAGCATACTAAAAAGCAGAGACATCACCCTGCCAACAAAAGTGCATATAGTCAAGGCTATGGTTTTCCCAGTTGCAATGTATGGCTGTGAAAGTTGGATCATAAGGAAGGCTGAGTGCCAAAGAATTGAGACCTTTGAACTCTGGTGCTGGAGAAGACTCCTGCAACTCCCTTGGGCTGCAAGGCGATCAAACCCGTCAGTCCTAGAGATCAACCCTGACTGCTCTTTAGAAGGCCAGATCCTGAAGATAAAACTCAAATACTTTGGCCACCTAATGAGAAGGAAGGATTCACTGGAGAAGAGCCTAATGCTGTGAACGATTGAGGGCAAAAGAAGAAGGGGACAACAGAGAATGAGGTGGCTGAATGGAGTCACTGAAGCAGTCGGTGTTTGTTTAAATGGTCTCCGAGGGATGGTAGAGGACAGGAAAGACTGGAGGAACGTTGTCCATCGGGTCACGATGGGTCGGACATGACTTTGCGACTAACAGCAACATAGCTATTTGTGTTTTTAAGTAGGTTCTCCCATTTATTTCACATACCGGTAACTATCTAACTAATGTAAAGAGTTGTTGCTGAACAATCTAATTCCAGAGATTTTACCAAAATGCTGGTCTTATGTTTTCTATGGATGGGCAAAAAGTTAAGGGGAGTTGGGTGAATGGTGAATAGCCAGGAGTCAATGCCTAGCTATAACTGTAGCAATCCTAAATCTATTCAGGAGTGAGCCAGAACATAAATCCCTGTTTTTAAAATAATTTCAGACGACCAGCTGTCCACGCAAATAATTTTCTATGACTTTCTCATAACCCAGCTTTACTGAAATGATTCATTTAAGGGCTGGTTTATACGATGGCAATATCTGAAAATTTGGATAGGTCTAAAGTACTGGTAACCATGGAGCTTCTTCATTAAAGCTTAATTACCTGAATGACATACTGTGAACCTGATTTAGGTTATGTTTTGCACTCTGATGAAAGTTGCAATTTGAGAGATAACCTGGTTATTGAAGGATACATTAGATGTCATATTGCCAGAGCTGTAGTAATTAAAATGATTTCTTCCCTCTACTGTAGTCATTATTCCATGCTTCACTATACAAATAACTATTTTTTTTTCTAATGATAAAAGGTGTGAGAAGCATGTGTACTGTTCTGATTCAATACTGGTGAACAGAACAAAACCGAAACAACCACATTTTCACTGATTTTTAATGAGGAGCTTGACCAATGCTAAATGCTCACTGCAGGAAACAATCTTTCTCAAGTACTCCTAGATCAGGGGTGGGTTCTACTTACCTTTACTACCGGTTCGGAATGGGATCACCCGCGTGCATGTGCAGAAGCTTTTGCGCATGCACAGAACACCGATGACGACATCCGGGGCAGTGGGCAGGGCTTCCCATCGGTTTTACTACCGGTTTTTGCGAACCGGTCTGAACCAGGGGCAACCCACCACTGTCCTAGATCCATTTGCTACATGGACGCCATTTGCTAGATTTTTTAAAAAGGAGAGTATTTGTAGCTCAGGGTTGAAATGAGGAACTCTTGGTGCTCTCTGAACTTGGTTGTTTTCTTGCAGACGTTTCATTACCCAGTTAGGTAACATCATCAGTACTAGATGATGTTAGGTAACTTGGATAATGTTTCATTACCCAAACATTACCCATTGGGTAATGTTTCAATTACCCAATGAAACATCTGCAAGAAAACAGCCAAGCCAGGAGAGCACCAAGATTTCAGATTATTATTTTTTTTAATGACCAGATGATCTTCTTTATTTGGTGCCCTTATTTTAAAATCAAGTCAGATCTTCCTAATTTTTTTAAAGGGCTTTTCATTCGGAATTTTCCAGTTGTTATCTACCATAAGCTGTTATGCCCATGTATAAGTTTGAAGGTCACAAAGTGTTGGTTGAAACAGCCGCGAACATGAGAAATAATGACATTTTTATGAAATTGGGTGCAGACTACAGAAATGGCAGAGTTAATCATGAAGATAAAGCTGCCAAAGGATGTAGCATGTACAAAATATAAGGCAAGGACACTTACCAAGAAAGAAAAGAATCTTTGTAATACATATCAATATGGTATCACAAACTTCAAATGACATCTGGGTCCACACCACAAGTAATAATAACCGGAATATAAGAGGCTTCTTAGATTAGTTGTCACTCAGCTAGATTATTATGGATATCTTGTTTACAAAAGAGCCCTTAGATGATCTAAAGCTACTTCAAATGATCATTTCTGCCTGGCATTCACTCTACAAGATGGGATTGCAACTCCCATTATCCCAATTGAGATTTTTGGGATTTGTGCTTTTAAATCCTCTGGAAGATTTCAGACTGGGAAATCTTTCATCACTGCATTGCGTAAAGATACAGATGGTGAATTGTATTTTCAGTTTAAGGATATAATCTTACTGTAACCACTATATGTGTAAAGGAATTAAATTATGAAAGGCAAATTATGGTAAATTGAAAATTCTAGGGGAATTCTTTTGCAAAAAAATAGCATGAGGGATAAGTCTGCTTTGTTCTTGTTTATGTTAAGCTTCATAAAACGTCCTTTTGCCCCATTGTTTTCATTATTACTATGTGTATATAAAAATATCAAGGACTAGACCAGGAAGAAGTACTGATAACAGAGGGTTGCAGGAGGCCGTCACAGCCAAAAACAGACATGGAGCTTGCCACGCTCCCTGGCCACATACCCCAAATCCCCAAGGTCAAACACAACCCTTATGTGGCCCTCAATGAAATCGAGTTTGACACTCTTGGGTTAGATGTTATTTTTTTAATTTTAATTTTAAATTAAATTAAATTTCAATATTTTAATTTAGGTGCTGTTATTATGTGCAATCAGGTCAAAGTAAAGTGTGTTAGTGATTAGATAGTTAGATTTCTCAGGCTTATTATCTTCTCCCAATTCCAGACTAATTATGATCACCATCAAAGTGCCATGTTAAGTAAAATATAAGAATGGAAAAGAAGCAGCATCAAGAATTGTTTTGTACACATGATCTGGGAAGATATGCTCACTTTCATGCACAGATTGGAGCCAATATGTTTTATATTAGAAAAACATGCACTATACTATATCCTCAATTAAGATTTGATTACATTCTGCCTAATTTATGCAATCCTCTTTGCCCTAAAAGACATAAAGATCTGATGTATTACATTTGTGCCTAGTTAGCATCTTTTTCATCCTCTTGAGAACTAATCATTCCTAATCTACAAAAGTTCCATTGGATTGACAATAGCTGATTTTATATTAATGAACGATAGCAACCATTATTAATAGTAAAATATGAATATATTTAGTTTTACATTTATATAAATCCAAAGAATTATAATCAGGCATACATATTACAACCATACGTCCTGAGGATTTTGTAGATCATGTTATTATAATTATTTTTTTATTTTTGGAGACATCTTGTCATTACTTTTATTTTTTATTTTTTTTTTATAAGAAAGTATTCCGAGTATATCTTTTCAGTCAAATACCATGAGCCTAATTTTAAAAATTGTAATTCTTAACTACCGTGTTTCCCCAAAAATAAGCATCCCCTGATAATAAGCCCAATTGGGTTTTTGAGCGCATGCACTAAGATAAGCCTCCCCCTGAAAATAAGCCCTCCTCGAAAATATTTAATGCAGAGCTGGAAATCAGGTAAGATGGCAAGAGGAGCCCCATCTTGCTCCACACGCCCCAAAATAATAAGACCTCCCCAAAAATAAGGCCAAGCACTTATTTTGGGGTTAAAAAAATATAAGACAGGGTCTTATTTTTGGTAGCAGGAAGACAATTTTTTCTCCCTAATGTCAGATATTGCATGGCATTGTTAAAAAATAAAAATAAATGCAACTTTTAACATAGGCAAAGGGGAAAAAAATCCAAATTTGAAATACAACATACAAATTTAACAACAACATTTAAAACTAATTTTAGTATGGCAAACCATGGCAAGAGCCTTGGTGGTGCAGCAGACTAAAGTGCTGTTAAGTAGCACCAGCTGCCTGCAATTACTGCAAGTTTGAATCTCACCATGCTCAAGGTTGACTCAGCCTTCCATCCTTTCGAGGTAGGTAAAAAAGGACCCAGATTGCGGGGGCAATAAGCTGACTTTGTATAAAATAGAACACCGCTTAGGGGGGCCGAAAGCCCTACTAAACAGGTATATACAAAAGCATGAAGGCTATTGCTTAACACATTGTAAACCGCCCTGAGTCTCCGGAGAAGGGCGGCATATAAATCAAACTAATAATTAATTAATTAATTAATATTGATGAAATTCTAAAATTAATTTGGAAAAAATCATCACATCAGGCATTGCAATGTTTCAAATCCTGCATTCTTGATTATGGAAGAATTCAGATATGCTGGCTTTTTATTTAAGCTTAATTCGTGCCTTGTATTTTTAGGGGCACCATATGATGCTTTGAGGAAACAATCCACTTTGTTCTGGAAAGGACAGGAATGTGAATGGCTAAAAAAGCTGTCAAATATGAGGAGAATGTCCCAGATACTGTAGCTGAAAGTGGGCTAGAAATCTAGCTGCCGCCTCAGCTGATTACATTAATAGGAACCGATCTAATGGAACTGTTGACATGTGCAAATACCTACCTCTCCTTCAAGCCACCACTCTGTCATTAAGGTTTAAAGAACATCTACAGAGTCTTTGCAAAAAACACAACAGCAGCCATTTCTTCACCACCCTTCTTATTCCTTCTTATTCTTACACCTAAATATGATTTTGGAGAGCTAAATAAAAGGACCTACCTAACATGTTCTGTCTTTTCTCCAGATTCATATGAATGATCCTTGGGTTCTGCCAAAAACTATATATATCAGAGCCATGGAGTCCTATTTTTGGCATTCTTTAGCTATCTGAACACTTTGCATATTTGTGCCTTGTAATTCAGGTCCAAAAATACTCAGAGATCTAAAACTATCCCCTATAAAACCTTCTGAATTTGCCATTCTAAAGTCTCTTGTTTCTTTTTTTAAACTTCCCTCATGCTTCATTTTCACAGAATTCATATTGTCTTGTTCTCTCAGAAAGAATGCTATATTTCCCCAGTAAAATACCCCTGAGTTCAAAACCTCATTCCATACGCGACATGGTTAACTGTAATATTCCTAATACATATTTGCTGTCTTACAGGCATCTCTGCTGCTTCTAGGACTTGAAGAGCGAAGCCCAGAATAAACAATCATCTGGAATCATTGCTACAAACACCTTGTATCAAGTACTACGCTGCAGTCATTTGTTAAACCACTGCTAAAATCCCTTGAGATATCTTGTGCCTCTCTTTGTGGTTTTTGTTTTCTGTATATTATCATAGCCTCAAGAGAATATCTGTATATAAGCATAGCCCCAAGAGAATACCATTTCAATGTACAATTCTACAGGTACAATTTTCCCTGAATTATTTTTTTATCTCTATGAACGGTGGTAAGCTTCTGTTCAGTCTTTACACTGTATCCTCATCTCATTGATCAGACATTGTCTCCCCAAATTTCCTGTGCCCACCAAAAAGTTATTTTTAAAAACAACAGGACATGAATGTGAGAAAAAGTTTGATCCTAGCACAGATAACCAACAAGTATGGATGATATATGTGAGAGTACTCTTATGGATGACATTTGATTATGCTTCATTACTTTTCTCAAAAACATTACTCTTAAAATACATCGCCGTGGTTTTTTTTTCCCTTAAAAAAATATTGAAGCTTATGGAAGCAGAAATACTGACCTTTCAAACACCAGAGAAATGAAGTGAAAAATAAATTAATTATCAGAAGTGAAACAATTGAAATGATTGAGAATGCTCACATCAACCAGGGTATTCTGATCTAGGCAGGAAAAAGCAAAAAGCAGGAATTGGTCCCAGGAAAACCTCTTTTATTTACACGACTGTGAATTGCTTTCACTCACAGTCAGCAAGATTTATCCAAACAGTTTTTCAAAGGAATATTTCTCAACACACCTTATCTCGTTTGGCAAGCTGCCACATCACTTGTTTCCAAACACAGTGTAAGGAAAAATTCGGCACAGAGTCTCTTAGAGTCACGAACAGAACTTTCCACTATTGAAAGGACCGAACAAACAAATTGTTTCCTGCAAAAGCCCACTCCCCATTTGCTCCTCTTTTGTTTCCTATGGGAGGGGCCAATCATCTCCAAGGTGTAGCTTTACTCCCAAGTCGACCCTGCTTTCTGAGTTGTTCATGTCTTCTGGCAGCTCTGCACATGCGCACACTGAGAACGGGCTCCAGCTGTTCCTCTGCCTCGCTGCTGTCTTGCTCCCTCTCTGCCTCCGATGCAGAGCCCTCGTCCGAGCTTTCCCCAGCCCCCAGGACTGGCCCATGTTCCTCCTCAACCTCCTCACTGTCTGACTCTGCTGCCAGCTCTTCTGGCCGCCGGCAGGCCACAACGCAGGTTTCCAGCTGCTTACTCCAACAGAACTAAATAATTATATGTTTGCTTGAAAAAAAAAAATTATGATTGTCCTAATTCTATCCCAAACTGTAAATATCATGATGAAATAACAGATGCCGGTCTTCTAGAAGCCTCTTTGAATAAAAACAGATACATTGAGCAGAAATGGTTGTGGGAACAGCAGGTATAGTTTTAAATTGAATAAAATGCACAGGTTCCTGAGTGATGACCTTTTAAGAAATTCTTCTGCAGTGAACAGCCTCCTCCTGAGGGCAATATTAATAACATGTTATATTCTGCCTTTTCTAACCCCCTTTTTTGATTCTCTTTTTTTTTAAAGCAACAGTTTCCAATGCTGAATTTGTATTGTACATTGGTAAGATTCTAGCCTTGTGTGGAAGAATTTAATGAATAGCTCTCCTGGCATCTGCAAGGCAAGAGACATTAATTTGTCTACCCCTTTAGAACAAGGTTAAGTGCCCTGCAAAGGTGTTTAATGTGCACTAACTTAACAATACAATGCCATCCGTTTCAAAATGGAATTCAGAGTATCTGTAAATTATTTATAAAGGAATAAGAACTTTAACTTCGTGCTTCTTCTTTCTGATCCAGTTCAGTTATTATTCAATCCAGCTGTTGTAAATAATCACAACACTGGGAAATAGGTGGTGCTGTTGATGAAATTGTCACAATTCAACTGGGATCTAGAGATGCGTGGCTCGGTGGCTTAACGACACTGGAGATGGTCTCAGCTCTGGTGGTTTGAGACCAAGTACTGCGTGGCAGGGTGAATTCCCATCACTCGCTTCAGCTTCTGTCCACCTAACAGTTCGAAAGCATGTTCTATGCAAGTACCATGTTTTCCCGAAAATAAGACCCTGTCTTATATTTGTTTGAACCCTGAAATAAGCGCTTGGCCTTATTGCCACATGCTCAAGAGCCTGATTGGGCTTATTATCAGGGGATGTCTTATTTTGGGGGAAACAGGGTAGATAGATAGGTACCACTTCTGTGAGGAGACAAAGGTGGCTCTCTGTGCAAGCAGTTAGATTCCTGATGCCTTCCTGACTGCTGTACCCACTTGTGAGGCAGCTGCAGAAAGGGAGGGGGGCTGGTTAACGCTACAGGCAGAATTGCTCGTCTTTCTCTCTGGTGCAAATCCCGCTCACCCTCCTGTGGCGTACCTTGGGAAGGGCATGGACATGTCCTATAACAGGGCTGGTACCTTGGCAAGCCAAACTACTGCTCCATAATAGCATTCAGGAGGCAATTGGACTGTCTTGTTTTTCTTTGAAGACTTCAAAACTTCCTCAGCTCTGACTGGATTGTGGGGGATGGAATGATTTATACTCCTTGCAGACAGCTGGTCATTTGTATTCTTTTAGAGAGTCATTGAGGTCACTTGGAGGTTTATCGGTATCCTCAGGATCCCCTGAGTAGTGCAAATGGGTGTGGAGCTTTCTTGCAGAATGTTTTCTGCTCTGTGTCCCTCCCAATTTTGCAATACTGCATACTGTTATTTGTCTTGTTCCTACTCTAAATCTGCCACAAATAGCTATTGGGGATGAGTCTGTGTTGTCTGCATCTCAAACTGAAGTGCAAATGGTTCCTGTAGTCTGCAATTGTTCTGGAAATCCATTCATATTCCTGCACTATATAAAGGGTGTCACAGCAAAACAGAGATGTCTATGCTAGGTTGGGCATGTTGTGAGAATGGCTGATGGTCGGATTCCGAAAGATGTCCTGTATGGACAATTAATGCAGGGAAAGCGCCTCAGAGGGAGACCACAGCTGTGATATAAGGATATCTGCAAGAAGGCCCTGGGAATGGACATTAATAACTGGGAAACCTTGACCTCCAATCGTTCATCTTGGAGGCTAAAGACGCAGCATGGCCTTGTCCAATTCAAAGAGACACTTATTTGGCAGGCTGAGGCAAAGAGGCAGTCCTGGAACCAGCGAAATCTGGGGGCTGGGCAGGGGACAGAATATATCTGCCCTCAGTGTGGAAGGGATTGCCACTCTCAAATTGGCCTTTTTACTCACATTAGATGCTGTTTTAGGACCTCTTTCCATAGCACGATACCATAGTCTTTTGAGACTGAAGGAGGCCAATGATGACAAAGGGTGTTCATCCCAAATTGCATACAGTAGCTAAATGTCTATGGAGTTTCTAAGTCATCCAGGTCATGTTTGTCCTCAAGGTTGTCCTTTGGGACAACCATGACCTGGATGACTGAGAATCTCCATAGATATTCTGCAATAGCATTGTGATCTCCTGGCTATTGTAACAATGCCATACACTTAGAGGTGGGATTCACTTGCCTTCCCTACTGGTTTGCAAATGTGAGCGCACACGCCTCCTCTGCGCATGAGCACAGCCTTCCGTGCATGCTCTTTGCTCGTCCGGATGAGTGGGCGGAGCCTCCCACAGTCGCCACTACCAGTTCGCCTGAACCGGACAGAACCAGCTGAATCTCACCACTGCATATGCTAGTAATAATAACCAGGTTCTGATACTTTGCTCTGAACACCCAATGCATATACACCCAATATCTTCCTTACGGCTCTGAAGAAACAAGGATTTGTGGCAAATTTAGAGTAGGAACAAGACAAATAATAGTATGCAGTATTGCAAAATTGGGAGCTGGGGACTAAAATGATTTCTTCCAGTAAATAACTTTTTGCTAGCTTGGGCTTTCCCTGATAATGCTACCTATTTCTAGTTGATTACAGTAATAGATTACAACATTTTAATTATATTGTATTATTTATGTCTTTTAAATATTTATTTAAGCTTACTTTATTATTTATAAATTACTCTTATCCGCTATCTCAGGGTTTTTCAACCTTGACTTCTTTAAGCATGCTGGACGGGAAACTCCAGGAGATGAAATCCATAGATCTTAAAGCTTGCCGAGATTGAAAAACTCTGCTCTATGGAATTGAAGGTGTTGTAGCTGAGGCCATTCCTCATTTTAGCCAATACAAACTCCCCAAGTAATTAATTTTTCCCAAATACTGAAGTCCCAGTTCTCATTTGGACAGTTTGAATGTATTTCAGTAAGCTTGAATAAATAAAAACATTCCTTAAAGGTCCTAGTGTGGTTGTAAAGTTGCTACGAAAATTCCCTTCCAAAAGGTAGGTACAAAAAGGTGATATGCAGAAAAAAAAGTATTTGTGGAAAATTTTGGGGAAAATAATAGCATGCAATGACAATGAAAATAGATTTTATATTGAAAATTTTCTCTTTCTTTCTTTCTTTCTTTCTTTCTTTCTTTCTTTCTTTCTTTCCTACTTTCTTTTTATCTTTCTTCCTTCCTTTTTTACCTCCCTTCCACCCTCTTTCTTTTCTTTTCTTTTCTTCTATTTATTCTTTTCTCTTTCCTTTCCTCTCTTTTTCTATTTTCTTTCTTTCCCAATTGGCACATAGCTTGTGATAAGACTGTATCTCTGCACTGTCTGGAACTGTTCAAAGATGGCACCAAAGCCTAAGTTTTCTTAATTAGGAATTCCATGAATTGCAGTCATTAATTTCTCTAGAGAATACTAGATCAGAAAGGCTACATTTTGAGTTTCTCTTCAGCTTTGGTTTATGCTAACTTTTTTAGTCTGTGAAACATGGGATTATAAAAACCATTTTATAATCAGATACAGTAAATTCTCTGTTTCCAAAAAATTTAGCAGCCACCCATTTGTGATTATCTTTCCCTATGTTGTTCTTTGTTGGGCTTTAGAATAAATTCGGCTTCATTACTAGATAACAGCTATCTTCTTTCATGCAACAGAATCAGACAAACACCAATTTGGACTATGTTTTCCACAAAATATAATTATCTTTCATGTCCTTAACCTAAATATGCTATTAAACTTTAGAAATGGAAATATGTAAAATGACACTCTCTGCTTATAGATGTCATATCTAATGTGTTAGCTCATACATATTAAATATCACAAGGCATTGCATCGTTGTTCTCAACAAAAAAACAAAATGCCTGATCGAATGCCTCTAAGCATCCAATAACAGATGGTTAATTTACAGGTTTAAAATATGTCAAGCTTTATTTAATCAAAACCGCCAATATTATATCATTGTTATAAGATCACCTATCTTCAGACCAAATAAGATTTTAAAATGTGTATGTTTAACAAAGAAACCTCTGCTGAAGTTTACTTAAACACTCACATTGCATATTACTCAGTGATACATACATCCATAATCCGATAATTATTATTATATACATGATTGATGTGGCTTCAATACTTCTTTAAATTGCCCCCCTGTGGCTCATCTAATATATAAATAAGTTCTATATTGAAGAGAATAGATTTTAACACACAGACAGAGAGAGAAAGAGGAGGGAAGGAGGGGGAGGGAGAGAGAGAGATAAAGAGGGAGGGAGAGAGAGGGAGAGGGAGGGAGAGAGAGGGGGGAGGGAGACGGAGACAGAGGGAGAGGGAGAGAGAAAGAGGGAGGAAGGGGAGGGAGAGGGAGGGAGAGGGAGAAGGAGGAAGAGGGGAGAGGGAGGGAGGGAGAGGGAGAAGGAGGGAGAGGGAGAGGAAGGGAGATAGAAATGGAGGGAGGGAAAGGGACAGGGAGGAAGAGGGAGACAGAGGGAGAGGGAGGGAGAGAGAGAGGGGAGGGAGAGGGAGGGAGAGGGTGAGAGAGAGAGAGAGAAAGAGAAAGAAAAAGAAAAAGAGAAAAAGAACATACATACACAGATATACAGGTAGTCCTCGACTTACAACAGTTCATTTAGTGGCCGTTCAAAGTTACAAAGGCACTGACTTATGCTCATTTTTCACAGTTACAGTGTCCTCATGGCCACATGATCAAAATTCAGATGTTCGGCAACTGGTTCTATATATATATATGCTATGTTCGCCTTTTGCGATCTCCTGACAAGCAAAATCAATGGGAAATTCACTTAACCAACTGTTTAGAGAATCGCCCTGGGTCATTCAGCCAGTCTCCACATGACTGTGACTTTCAACTTCCTGCCAGCTTCCCCACTGACTTTGCTTTTACAAAGCCAGCAAGGAAGATTGCAAATTTGCAATCATGCGGCCACAAGATGCTGTATAATGGTCAGAAATCCAGGGTGGTTGCCAAATGTTCAGATCATAATCATATGGTTATGGGAGTGGTGTAGTGGCTGTAAGTACCACTCATTCAACACCCATCACAAGTTGAAGAGTTGTTGAATGTGTGGACATTAACTGAGGACCACCTGTAATTTGCATCTCATTTTATAAATTGTCCACATACTTCTATCCTATTCCCTTTCCCCCCTTGTAAAATTGTTGTTGAATTTTACCTACATCTGGTCACTGATTGTAATAAAGGGTTTGATTTTTTTAAAAAACAAAAACAAAAACATTTCTACTGTATCTAATCAACCCAAGATGATTTCTCATCTTTCTAGTTAGAAGTAGATCTCTTTCCCATATATATGGCAAATTCTTTGTCATTGCTATTGTTGTTTAAAGAATAAGGTTGGATGTCAACTATAATTTTTTTCTCCTAGCTTGCTGTAGACTACAGGGGTTGATTTCAAGTTTTTCTTCTACTCTTTTTGGAATTTTACATATCATATAATTTGCAGATGAGTTATCAGTTCCTGTAGCATATATCCTTTGATTCAATTTTCAGCATAACCTATATCATTTCTTTTAGACAGTATCTTTGCCCTGTTTCCTCACTGATAGGTATTTCTTGACTTCAAACCTATGAAATTGTTCAAATTGTTTCCTGATTGCTTATTTGTACCCTATGGCTATCATTAAGTGTTGTACGTTATGATTCTTGATGAATGTATCTTTTCTTTTTATGTACACTGAGAGCATATGCACCAAAGACAAATTCCTTCTGTGTCCAATCACACTTGGCCAATAAAATTATTCTATTCTATTCTATTCTATTCTATTCTATTCTATTCTATTCTATTCTATTCTATTCTATTCTATTCTATTCTATTCTATTC
>WNWU01000007.1:33300747-33319322 GCA_012654045.1 Ptyas mucosa
TTCCATTCCATTCCATTCCATTCCATTCCATTCCATTCCATTCCATTTTATTTTATATACTGTAATTTAATATTTCTAACAGCTCTATCGGGCTGATCTGAATGTATGTGTCATTCTCATAGAATATGTTCCTTATTAGCCTGCTTGATTGTGAATAGTCAAACAAAATGAATGAATTACTTAGCCAAGACCTACAAATATATAAACATAAGCTTTAGTCTATGGAGATTCTCAGTCATCCAGGTCATGGTTGTCCCAAAGGTGCTTTTTTCAAGAGGCAACTGGACTTTCTGGTTTTTCTTTGAAGATGTTTCACTTCTCATCCAAGAAGTTTCCTCAGCTCTGACTGGAAAGTGGAGAATGGAAGGATTTAGAGAGGATCTAAATTTTGAAAGAGGGATTTGAAAGAGGGATTAAAGAGGCCATTTATGTCAAAATTGAACAGCCCTCTCTCAACAGAGGGGGAGGGATACGACATCATCTATCTTCAATCTACAACACAGTCTTTTCAGTAGTTCCAAGAAGGCCGCACACCAATTTGCACCACTCCGGTGACCCTGATGACACAGATAACCTCCAGGTGACCTTAACAACCCACTAAAAGAATGCAAATGACCAGCTGTCTGCAAGAAGTATAAATCCTTCCATTTTCCACTAGAGCTGAAGAAGCTTTTTGGATGAGAAGTGAAACATCTTCAAGGAAAAACCAGAAAGTCTAGTTGCCTCTTGAAAGAAAGCACCTTTGGGATAAGCTTTTGTACACATTAATGTTAGAAATGCTTTTGTATCTAATACTTAGATAACCGTATGAAGGATAAATTATTTTAGATACCTTCAAATCAAGTCAAGCTTGACTTCTGATGATTACTTGTACCAATGCTTGCCATCCAAATGTATACCTAGTTAAAAGATTTCCAAGGAAAGTAATGCAATTCTTTTGATACCATGCTGCAAAAATAAGGAAGATGACCTTGAAGGAAACATGCAAGAGCTCTCACATGTACAAAACATGTGAGTTTTGATGAATTTCTAGGTATTACTTTGGAAAATGATATATGCTGATCAAGAACAAAGATCATTACTCCATTCTATTGTGTCATAACAATATAGATATTAAACACTATTGCTGGGCATGACAAATGAATTAGCAGTGGTGGCACTATAAAAGCTATCAAGCTACCACCCAGATTTAACAAAGACAAATGACGGAACATCATAGTTTCAAGACTTTATATATGTCTTTGTATTCTGTGGAAAAATCTGTCTAAGAAAAATCAGATTGAGGCATATTTTATACAAAATATTCATGTGTACATTTGAGTGGTGTGGTGGCCTAGAGGTGAAGACACTCACTTCCTACTCAGAAGGTTGAGAGTTCAATCCTAGGCAGTGACAGATGTTTTTCTATCAGGATGCAAAGAAATTTTTTTTTTGCTGTGAACTCCAGGTAGGTGTCAGGAAGGGCATCCTGCCAATAAACGCTCAGCTCCATTCAGTTGCCCCAACTCCATCCTGAATTACAGGATTACAGGATCATAAAAAGAAGGGAAAAAAATAATGTCTACATTTAACAATATGCCTTGAAGTTGGAATTTCTTTGGAGAATGGAGAAACATGGAGGACATTCCGAGATTCCCAGCACTTCCAACAAACTCCATGGTTTATGATTAGCTACCAAGACGTCTATAGTATTTGGAAATATGTAAATGTCATAGAAGAAAGGAATCTTCCACCTGCAACTAGGCCTTCACCCCAGTCAAGGCCTAAAACAATCCACACATGCCTTTATGAGTTTAAAATTCTAGAGTCCTTTCTACCCAATCTAGCGAGCCAGGAGTTGAAGCAATGTTTTACCAAGACATTATAGCAACATTAGAAGTCGACAACACTTCCAATGATCGTGCTTCCAAATTTGAATTGAATTTCTGGGATCTATTTCAAGTGTAGAAAAAGGGCCATAGCAGGAATTAAAATAGATCATCATTCAGCATAACACACTGTAATAACTCCATTAGGTTCAGTGAAGAAGTCAGCTGTTGTTTACAAATAACCTTCCAAAGGTTCCTTTCTAAGGTAAAAAACTAGTTCAATACTAAATTGTTCAATTACCTGAAATGACTGTTATCACAGATTTTTTTTGTTAGGAAAAAATAAGACAGGGTGTGTGGGAGGACTAAGGAAAGAAATGAGTGACCTTTATTATACTTTCTTTGTTTATTCTGTTTATTCTAAAAAATGCAGTATGCAAGTAAGTGAGAAGAGGTAAAAAGACTATTATAGCTGATGATATGCTTCAAATATATTAACAAATTTTCTTCAACTGTACTCTCAGCCTCTCACAAAAAATAATTATGGGTTGTCAAACATATTCATGTAGAAACGTTTCATTCTCTGAGGTAGTTTAAAACAAACAAATCCTTCTTCTGTATGCTATTTGCATATTTTAAACTCGCCCCTTTTCTCAATCTTCTCAGTAATGTAAAAAAAGAACATCTATTTGGATACTCCATTGATTTCTTTTTCTCCTTCAGAAATTGTCACTTTCTTGCCAATATGCTATTTTCTCTTCTTGATCACCCATAGCTTTGATACTAAACCAAGACGTTGGTTCAATAAACTCAAATAAATATGGACCTACAGTCACCATGCAGAACCATGAAACAAACAGAAACAGAGAAAAATATACATGGGTCAGTTGTAATTCCGAAAGAAGAAAATGGAGTAGAGGGTTTGGTAGGCAGCGAGGAAAGTCTAGCCTAGAAATGAGTTGAATTGTAAATGTCACTGGGATGACATGAAGAATTGAGATTTGATGGAGATAACCTGTGAAGGAAGGAGCAAAAGAAGAATAAAGAAAGAAAGAAAGAAACAGAGTATAAGGTATGGGGGGGGGGTTGTTTCTGTTTCACAAAGAAATCCTATTCTTATTTAAGAGTTCATTAAGAAAGATCAAGTATCGGACACACAAAACTTGTAAAGTAAGAAGTAATGGTGGAACAAATTATGCTACTTTTATGAACAAAAAGGATAAAACTTAGGCAAAAATTTTTGGCTGTGCAGATTGTCATAGTCTCCACCAAATGTTTGAGTTAAAGATAGACATATTTTAATAAATGCACCAAAATAAACTTATTTCGAAGTAACCAGATGAGAGAGCTGCTGTTGTGATCCGCCAGCAGCCTGCAGAGTTGGCAGCGGAGTCGGACAACGATGAGGCTGAGGAAGAACATGGGCCAGTCCTGGAGGCTGGGGAAGGACTGAATGAGGGCTCTGCGTCAGAGGCAGAGATGGGGCCAAGGCCATCGGGGAGTGATGTGTGGACTTCGGAGCCTCCAGAGGCTGACAGTAGAGAGGCAGAGGAACAGGAGGAACCTGTTCCTAGTGCACGTATGAGAAGAGCTGCCAGAAAGCAGGAGCAGATAAAGCAGAGAGGACGACTCGGGAGTAAGGCCAAGAGATGATTGACCCCTCCCATAAGGTTTAAAAGACCAGCAACGGCTCTTGGCCTCTTTGCTGGAAAACAACCCTCAAAGAGAGAATTGCTTCTTGTTTGGCTGTAGTTATTTCTTCTGTTCTGAACTGTTGCCAAGAAAAGCCTTTGGCAGTTTGCCTAATTATCCCAAGGTCAGAGATAAACTAAGGACTGGTGTTTTGAGGACTTTGCTTTCATTTAATTTAGAATACGCTGAGAATGAGTTAATTCTCAGCTGTTTTAATAAGATCTGTTTGTTTTTTGGAATTGTTTTGCATTTAATATCAACTATGTGGGCATGGGTCACAACAGCTGCCTGAGATAAACTAGCATCTTTAAGACCTCTCCCCCCAGCCAGCCCTATTGCTTAGCAGTTAGATGTGGCATGCTGTTGTGGTCCGATGATGGTTATGGAACAGTTGGCATTGAAGGGTTCTGGGCAGGGGTGGGTTCTAATTTTTTTTACTACCGGTTCTGTGGGCATGGCTTATTTTGTGGGGTGGCTTGATGATCATGTGACAATTCTTTAGGATTTAGCAGAGGTACTGGTCTACCAGGCTTTTAACTGCTTGCAGAGCTGTACCAGTCTACTCATTTTGTTTTTGGAGGCACTGGTCTACCTATTTATTTTTCAGGCACTGGTCTACTCATTTGTTTTCTTTTACCACTGATCAGCTGTAGGGCGGCCCTTTGAAGCCCCACAGCAAGAGTTTAAACAGTTTTTTTCCCTCTAGCTGATAGCTGGGACTCAGGAGGCAGCAATAGATTGGGGTGGGGCCAAATAAAAGGTAAGAATAATGCAGAAGGGTGGGGGGATGGGATGGGGCAGAGGGCAGAACCAGTTTGGTGACATCATATCGTCACCCCTACCGGCTCAGCCAAACCGGGCCGAACCGGGAGGAACCCACCACTGGTTCTGGGAGTGTTTAGGTGGGTTGCCTAAAGGCTAGGTAATCTCGAGAGGGTCCTGTAGGGTGTGGAGCCCAGTGAATCAGATATAGACAAAGGACTCTGAGACACCAGATAATCGTATGTTGTCCAAATTCTCAGGTTATTTTGGATGAAATGTTATTTAAGGATAACTATACAAATTTTTGACCATGCCATGTGGAAGAATTCACTGGAGAAAGCAATTGTGCTTGGAAGAGTTAGTGGTAAAAGGAAAACCAGGTCACTGCCAAAGAACATGGTGGCTGGACACTATCCAAGCTGAAACTAGCCAGAGCACAGAACAATTCAAAGAAATAGAGCAAAATCGGAAGATGTGGAGAAACTTGGCCCATAGAATCACCAACAGTCGGACACAACTGAATGGATAACAACATCATACAAATAAACATCTGTAAGGAGTGGAACAAATTTTGTCCTTTATGAACTTGGCTGCACTGTTGCAATGCAAATGTTGAATGAACAGGGTTTGTGTCATGACATCCCAACCCATTTATCATCATTTTGGCATTATTATGGTTCAGACTGATCCTTTGGTGCAGCAGTATTGCAACTCTGAATAGGTGGCTGTTCTAAAACTTTATCTCCTGCCTTATGGAAATATGTCTTATAGCAGTGATGGCTAACCTTTTTGCCATTGCGTGCCAAAAGCGGGGGGAGCGCGATGGGATCATACACACGCATGCCCACATCCATAATTCTATGCGCCCTGCCCTCCCATGCTCCCCCTGCTTTTGGCACGTGCTGGCACGGTGGGCCTGGTAGGCCCATTTTTTGCTCTCCTCAGGCTCCAGAGCCTTTCTAGGAGCCTGGGGAGGGCAAAATGGCCTTCCCCAGCCCCCCCAGAGGCCCTCCAGAGGCCAGAAACAGTCTGTTTCCTGACTTCTGGTGGGCCCAGAAGGCCCAAAAATCAGCTGGCTGGCGCACGCATGTGTGCCAGAGCTGAGCTCGCGTGCCCACCGATATGGCTCCGCGTGCCACCTGTGGCACCCGTGCCATAGGTTCGCCATCACGGTCTTATAGTGTTATGAGGATTTTGGTTTGTTGTAAGTGTGGTGAATATTGTGCGTTAGAAAGTAATGGGGATGTTAAATGAATATTACTTTTGCCAGAACTCGCAATTGGCCAATTGCGAGTATGCATATTACACAACATGGCTAGAGTAATTAGAGGAACATTTGCAGATTCAGTACTTCTCATGCTTTATAAACCACAAAAAATTTACCCCTGGCAATTTACTTCTTCCAATTTAACCAAGCTAAAGGTCAACAAGTATAAATAAGAGCTTCTATGCCCTGGATGATCTTAAACTTGTTGTGCTACTTGGTAACAGATTCCCACACGTATAGTAATGTCATCGTATTATAAACCAATTGCCATCCTCAGATAAAACTGCAGCACTTTCTAAAGCCTTGGCTATGGCCCTCAGAAACCCTTTAACAGTTGCTGCCAAGTTGTAATTTTTGGAGTAAGAGAAGGAGAGTTTATTTAACACGCGGGGATGATTGCATTAAATGGATTATTGATCCATTTACTCTAGGACGGTGTATGACTGGTGCCGCTATGAAAGGTATCAAACGGGGGGAAAGATTGACGTTTATAACTTCACTGTTTTCATATTAGCTTAGGGCATCTATGTTTGTATGACTCTGCAAACTAAGTATTTAAAGTGTGATAAAAAGTGTGCCTTATCTGGATCAAGGCAACTTAACCTATTCTTCCCCGTTACTTTCTTGTTACAAGCTATATGTTTTCTAAATTTTAAGTCAAATATATTTCATGCATAATTTGAGATACCAGGGATTGATCTTGAGAATATTTGGTATTCGTGCATATGTATGCTCCTCTCTGACCTATAGCACTGGCTATACTGCTAGCAGTTCATTCATTATTTCATCAACGTTTCAGATGGAGGCACCAACAGAAAGATGGAGCACAACTGGTAGAACTATCAAGTAATCCATTATTTATTTTAGCAGTCTTTGAATCTTCTTGTTGTGATCCGCCACCATCCGAGTCAGACAGTGAGGAGGCTGGGGAGGAACATGGGCCAGTCCTGGAGTCTGGGGAAGGCTTGGGCAAGGGCTCTGCGTCAGAGGCAGAGATGGGGCCAGGGTCATCTGGGAGTGATGCACAGACTCTGGAGCCTCCAGAGTTGGACATCAGGGAGGCAAAGGAACAGGAGGAGCCTGTTCCTAGTGCGCGCATGTGAGAGCTGCCAGAAGGCAAGAACAGTTAAAACAAAAGGGATGACTCAGGAGTAAGGCCTGGAGTTGATTGGCCCCTCCCATTAGGCTTAAAAGAGGAGCAAAAGCATGTGGGCCCTTTGCAGGAAAGCAATGTTGTTAATTCTGTTCCCAGTCGGCATCTCTGTTTGATTCTGGACTCCGTGTGGCTTTGCCAAGTAGGCCTTTGGCAGCATGTCAAAGGAGATAAATGTTGGTGATTATCCCGAAGGACTTTTCCCAAAGGACTTTTTGCAACTAATTGGGACTAAGCTGTGAATGAACATAATTCACAGCTGTTGCAATAAAAGAGGTTTTTGGGACTATTCGTGTGTTTTAAAGACTCAGGAAGCCAAGGTCACAACGCTTCTCAGCATGCCTGAGCAAACCTGTGCATGCTTACCTTGTAATTGTTTCACAGTGAAAAGTGGAAAAAAACATATTTAAAAATAAGCCTACTGCTATGTAGTGTAATGGGAACATATGCAAAATTATCTTTGACCTAAAAATTCCTGTAGATTTTTTCCTTAAAGGATGACCTTTCCATGGGGCTCCTCTTGAAGAGCACCCGGAGGCTCCAACTGGTCTAGAATGCGGCCGCGTGGGTAGTTACGGGAGCTGCATGGCACTCCCACATAATACCGCTCCTGTGTGAGCTGCACTGGCTCCCAGTGACCTTACGGGTGCGCTTCAAGGTGTTGGTTACCACCTTTAAAGCACTCCATGGCATAGGACTTAGTTACCTCCAAGACCGCCTGCTGCCACCGATGACCTCCCACTGACCCATGCGCTCCCACAGAGAGAGCCTCCTCGGAGTGCCATCAGCCAAACAATGTAGGCTGGTGACCCCCAGGGGGACGGCCTTCTCTGTGGGGGCACCTACCCTCTGGAATCAGCTGCCCCCAGAGATAAGGAGAATCCAAGACCTCAGTGCCTTCTGCCGTGCCCTTAAAATTTTCTTATTTCAGCAAGCCGGGCTGGCTTAACAAATTCTTTTAATAATTTTAATTGGTTTGTCTTTTTAAATTTGGGGCCAAACAGAGATATTTCTTTTAATTGTTTTTAATGTTTGTATTGTATGTTTTTATTTGGCTGTACACCGCCCTGAGTCCTCAGGGAGAAGGGCGGTATATAAATTTGAAATAAAATAAAAATAAAATAAATAAAAATACCCCTTACGTCTGTCTGTCAAAGTTTGTTGCAGAAATCACATCCAGAAAGCACACACAGATAACTGATGCAGCAGGATTCATTAAATAAGAAACTTCTTTATATACATAATAACTCATGAGACATATATACAATACCAAGAGCAATTCTCAGAATCAGAAGCATAATCACAGAAGCACAGTTAACAGGAGGAAGGACAATAGGAGCACACAATTTATATTTATACATATCAGTTAACCTAAGCCATGCCCAGGCTCCAAACTGTTTCAGCCCCCAAACAGTCCTCATTGGCTCACTTAATTGCTATGTCCTATTCCAGCCAGTCCCCAATGGCTGACCTGTTGCCATGTCTATCCAAACAGTCCCTATTGGCTGATCTATTCCAGTCTATGAATATTCATACTCTAACACTGACACAACTGCCATCAAGGCTATGAATTCCTAAACCTCCTCTGGACATGAGGTTTCCCAACACTGAAAGATACCCTGTGATAAGCTGTAAGATGTTAGGAAGGAAACTTGTCACACAGTAAAGTGGACAGTGCATAAATATGTGTTACATTAAGTTGTGCCTGTAAGTATAAAATAGCATGATTTTCAGATTGCAAGTAGAAAGACCTATGGCTAATATTCTGGAAAAGACAATGCCAAGGTAAGTTAATCAGTGATTGAATTTCATGGAAGACAAATTTATCCATTATTTTTTTTAATACTATAATTATTTATAACATGCAATGTTTTCTGTAAGATACTTGAAAATGAAGGGTTATCTAAAATCCTTCATTTTAAAGATTTTAAAGATCCTGGAACTGGATTTATGCTAAAGCAACTTTGAGATGGAATGAAGAACTATTTAGCCATTATTTATTTGACTCAAGAATTTTTTCCACCTCTCTTATCCAATCCTAAACATTTAAAATATAGCCTATGAAAAATTCATGGTAGACTTCGGATTGCACAAAATTTTTTGGGATACTATAATATTGTAGGCTTTAGAAGCTGGCAACGTAATAAAGGAAATGATGCTGTGTCAAGATAACTCATATGAAACATACAAAGAACCCACTAGCATTTAGAAGCTCTATTGAAGGTGAAATAATGCAGTCCATTATATACTCTTTGATGATTTGTGCCCATTCAGACTTGTATATAACACAAATCACAGAATCTTTTTTCCCCAAAGCTTCTTTGACTCCATCATTTTTTTTTCTTTTCAGGATAGTAGAAATCTAATTTCTATTTCTTAAAAAAAGAAACAGATATATTTGTGCCCTCTGAAATTGGGAAGATGGACGAAGAGTCTTTCACTAGAAGTGCTTATTTCATTACATCCTGTAATGATTTTTTTTTTATCATAGCTATGATTAGTATTGAACTACAAACAGAAAAGAGAAAAAGGGAACAATATAAATTATGGAGAATCATTACTGTCCCTTTCTTCTAACTTTTCAACTGCTCTGTTCTTTATAGAATTACCTTCCTAAGGTAGACCAAAAATATTGTGAGGAGAAATTCAACCACCCAAGTAAGCATCAATAAAAATTATCATGGGCAATATGGTGATTTTGGGGAGGGGTTTGGGGGTTCAGCTCAATTCAACAAAAAGAAAATCTGCATTTGAATAAGAGGAGCAAAGAAACTCAAACTTATTGTTCTATTTACTAGAGCGGAACATAAATTATGTTTTCCTTGTAATTAATCAATGAAAAGCTGATCCACTGTTCTTAAAGGAAACCCATCTGGTGATTGATCACAGTTATATGCATTAGGTGGTAGATTTTTTGATTGTTACAGATATAAGATGTGGCAACAGGCAAGAAAGGTACTCTTTATTCCATCAAGTGAGAAATAAATTGGGGTGTATGATTCAGAATAACAGAGTTGGAAGGGATCTTGGAGGTCTTCTAGTTCAACCCCGTGTTTAGGCAGGAAACCCTACACCATTTCAGACAAATGGTTATCCAATGTCTTTTTAAAAACTTCCAGTATTGGAGCATTCACAACTTCTGGAAGCAAGTTGTTCCACTGATTAATTATTCTAACTGTCAGGAAAGTTTTCTAGGTTAGTTTTCTCCTTAGTTAGTTCTAGGTTAGTTTTCTCCTTAGTTAGTTTTCTTTTTTTATTCTTTATTTTATTCTTTATTTTATTCTATTTTCTTTTTTTATTATATGGCAACATCTAATGTTTGTGTAGTATTATTTTAAGCAGATTGTGTTTTTCTATTGTTGTGACTTAGATGAAGTTCAGAGCACATTTTATGACCAATTCATGCAAAACTCCACATAATCCCAATGGGTTCACATACTTTTTCTTGCAACTGTATGTGTATATATATAAAATTGGAGATATAAAATCTGGTAAACTACAGAACTGCACAAACTTTTGATTTAAAACACAGAGCCTTGTCCTCCATGAAAAGCAGGGAGGAACTGTTTCATGTGGGAAGAAACTTTAATCACTCAATTCCCATAGGATGTACTCTTTGCCCAGAAAGCAGAAATTTACCAAAAAAAAAAAAAAAACCCCAAAAGAAGGAAAAGTTATCTAGCGAAGGCTTTGTGCAAAAGCAAATAAAAAAAAACCTTCACTAGTAAGAAGAAAGAAAGAAAATATTAAAAAGATGTTGAGATAATGTCCAAAGAAGGAACAGATCTACATAAAAAGATGAAAGCAAGATCTATTTTTTAGTATATTTTTACTATCGTCTTGCTTTAGAGCCTTGGGTAATAGTTTTACTTTTAGTTTTCCATCTTTATTTAACCAACCTGTTATATGCAACTCGTAAGTATCTGTAATGCTTAAATAAAACAAATTGGTATGACTAGCTTTGTTCTGGTGCCCTCATTCTTGTTCCACAGCTTCTTTTTAATTTCATCTACTATAGAGAGGAAACCCAGATGTTATCTACAGTACATCACACAGTAGTGGCATTCAGCTGGTTCTATCCGGTTCGGGTGAACCGGTAGCAGAGGATGCAGGAGGCTCCACCCACCCAACCGGATGTCATCATGTCCCATTTTTGACACTCTGTGCATGTGCAGAAGGCCCTGCGCACACTCACATTTGCAAACCAGTAGCGAAAGTAAGTGAATACCACCCCTGACACCACAATATATAAATATATAACAACGATTAGCTGTCAGACTTGACCACATCAGTGGTGGGTTTCAAAATTTTTTTACTACTGGTTCTGTGGGTGTGGCTTGGTGGGCATGGCTTGGTGGGCGTGGCAGGGGAAGGATACTGTAAAATCTCCATTCCCACTCCATTCCAGGGGAAGGATATTGTAAAATCTCCATTCCCACCCCATTCCAGGAGAAGGATATTGTAAAATCTCCATTCCCACCCCACTCTAGGGGAAGGTTACTGCAAAATCCCCATTTCCTCCCGATCAGCTGGGACTTGGGAGGCAGAGAATAGATGGGGGCGAGGCCAGTCAGAATTTTTACTACCGGTTCTCCGAACTACTCAAAATTTCCGCTACCGGGTCTCCAGAACTGGTCAGAACCTGCTGAATACCATCTCTGGACCACATGCTGTGCCAAAGTTATTACTATGTCAAAACCATGAGGGGACAAAAGTCTGTAGACTTTTTGTAGATCCAAGAAGCGAAACATCTTCAAAAGAAAAAAAAAACCCAAGAAACTCCAGTTGCCTCCTGAAAAAGCACCTTTGGGTCCCTTCACCTAGTTATGCTAGACACCGCTTCAAAGTTATAAGATAGCAGTCTGCAAATACCATTCACTTTGCATTATTCTATGCAATATTGTTTAGTGCTCCCCTGTCTCTGAGGCAGCACATGTGATTCTCTCTAGTGTTATGCCAGAAGATGCCATTGACTTGCTTATGATTTAGGCTTCAAAGTCCCTATTGCTTAAATTTAAACAGACCAGATGTACATAAAACAGCAGTCTAGCTAGGTGGCAGCACCTAGCTGATCTTGACTGATCTTGAGAAAATAGACAGGGTTAAGCTTGATTAATAACTAGATGGTAGATCCCAGGGAAATATGGTTGCGACAGAGGAAATCACCACCTGTACTATTTCATTTAAATACGAATACCAGCAAATCAAATATAGAAATTCTCCATGAAGAAGCATTTGGTTAAAGGCCAATGAAACAAAAAGAATTCTAGGAAGAAACTGAACAGTTCATTTAATAGGAGGCAGCCACGTTTAATGAGGAAGTGCATTCCTTAATGTAACTTCAACCTTTATGGCTGATGAAACCATTATGGGTAGAACTAAGAGTCACGGAACTGTTACTGCAATAACGTTTCCTGATCTGATTTTCAGATAGGCGGGCCTCCATAAAGTGACAGTTGTTAAAAAAAAGACACTGCACAGCAGAGGTGGGTTTCAGCAGGTTCTGACCAGTTCTGGAGAACAGGTAGCGGAAATTTTGAGTAGTTCAGAGAACTGGTAGTAAAAATTCTGACCCATCTATTCTCTGCCTCCCGAGTCCCAATTGATCAGGAGGAAATGGGGATGTTGCAGTAACCTTCCCCTGAATTGGGGAGGGAATGGGGATTTTACAGTATCCTTTCCCTGGCACGCCCACCAAGCCACGCCCACCAAGCCATGTCACGCCCACCAAGCCACACCCACAGAACCAGTAGTAAAAAAATTTGAAACCCACCACTGCTGCCCAGGTATTAGGGATATTATTTTACTTGTGAAACTTCATCTCATAAAACTATACGTTGGTTAAAAAAAAAAATGTTTGACAAATATTTGTAAAATGTTTGTAAAATACAAAGAATATTTTATTCTTTGGAAGAGAAAAGGGTAAAATCTCAAGATGATTGTTCCTAAAGTTCCCTCAAGCATAATAGGAACAATTCAGTAAACCTAGTCTGAAATGGACAGCTTAGTTCATTCTTGCATAGGGTTCAATATACCTGCAAAGAAATCATAAGAAGTGTATGGAAACAGGTGCAGTGGTTTTTATTTATTTAGATACTAGTTGTACCCGGCCAGACGTTGCTGTGGCCCAGTCTTGTGGGTATACAATATTGTTTGACCGAGTGCCAATAATTTCCCTCTGTAGCTCAGGTCACGCCTACTTTGACTCCGTCCCAGTTTGCCGCGGGTATAAGAGCTGGGTTCCCAGCTTGCTGGTATAACCACCTTCACCTTCTCAGCTCTCCGCACCACAGGCAGCATCGGGGTCCCTGCCAAAGGTACGGCATACTCTGTTAGTCAGGAGGACGCTTCGCAGCGGTTGACATTTCCCACCATTTTGCTTGTGGGTTTGGTGGCAGTGCTGAGGTGACCCGGCTCGCGCCTGCCATTGTGGTGTCCAAAAAGATAGTATAGCGTGTGTTGCTTTTACGTCCAATAGGTGGCTCTGTTTTTCAAAAAAACATGTTTTTACCTGTCACAGGTGTGACATCTATATAATATAGGTATATAAAAACACACACATATTCGAATGCAACGTTGTGTCGAAATTTCAAAGAAATTGGTGAAGAACTTTCGGAGATATACAATTTTGAACAAACGAACATTTACATTTTTATTTATATAGATTTTAAAGATTCTAGAAAGAGTGCAGAGAAGAGCAACCAAGATAATTCGGGGACTGGAGGCTAAAACATACGATGAACGGTTGCAGGAACTGGGCATGGCAAGTCTAGTGAAGAGAAGGACCAGGGGAGACACAATAGCAGTGTTCCAATATTTGAGGCGCTACCATAGAGAGGAGTTCCATTGACTTCAGCAGAATTTAATTCAGAGAAGACATATAGGTTTGTAGATTTTTGTTGTATTTCATTTTTAAAATAACCATTTTAGAGCATTTTCCACTCAACGTATTCCTGTTGGCTTGCATTCCTCCTGTAATATATCTTTTGTCTAAAATAAACACTTTAAATTGGAGAACAGCCCAATCTGAAATATAAATGAATTCTTACCTTTTAGGGTAAAAGTTTAAATTAGGTCAATTTGCTTAAACATTCAGACTGAACAAAACTCTCCATCAATAAATGGTGAAGAAGAAATCAGGAACGTAGTCTGCATAAACCCTAGACAGGAGTCAATAACAATTTAAACCAAAGATTTTATAGTATAAAAATAACTCCTTTAACTTTCTAACATATTGCTTAAAGGATTTTTTTTTTTTAAAAAGGCCTGTGTTTCTACAAATTTCCATGAATCTACAGCTTCAGTTTTTGCTTTAACATACTTGAATACTTCTCATCAGGGGTGAAATGCTCCCGGTTCGGACCGGATCGTCCGATCTGGTAGCGATGGCATCAGGTGGTTTGGAGAATTGGTAGCAAAAATCCCTGCGCTCCCCCCATGCCCAGCCGAAAAGATTGTAGAAAAAAAAAAGCCTTTAAAAGCCTCTGGCGATCCCAGCTGACTTGCCTGATCGTCCGAGGCTTTTAAAATCATTTTATTCCGCAACCTCTTAAGGTTGTAGAAAAAATGCTTTTAAAAGTAAAAAAAAAAAAAGTTGGCCACACCCACCCAATCACATTAAACGCCTCCCACCAAGCCACATCCACAGAACCGGTAATAACATTTCACCACTGCTTCTCATCACTCATCCAAACTGAATATGGTTATGTATTTATATATCTTCAGCTCTACTTCTAACTACTTGACTTCCTCTTTTGCTGAAAATAGCCTAAATCCTTGCAACATCTGCTTAGATCTGTTGGAAATCCCTTCTTTCTTGATTTAATCTTTGCTTTAAATCTTTAATTTCCAATTGCCTTGCAGCACAATAATCTCCATGATTCTGTACAAAAGCACTAAGGAAATTATTATGCCCGGTGCCATTGATACGCCTCTTATCACGCTATATATTGCAATCTCCACTTCTATTTATTTTTAAAGAAGGGTTTTGAGAATAAAAAAAAAATCAGGAAACTAAAATAAACATTAAAAAGAGTTCATTTTACAAAACATTGATCCTGAGTGACAATACAACATACGAACGTTCAGTATATACATATAGCTAAGTTTATTAACATTGTCTTTCCTTAATTTAACTTATATTTTTGATGATGATATCAAGTTGATGATATTCTAAAACAGGGGTCTGCAACTTTAAGTACTCAAAGAGCCATTTGGACCCGTTTCCCACAGAAAAAAAAACCACCAGGAGCCAAAAAACCTGGGTGGGCCAACTCCACGTCACTGACTCCCACCCAGTCACATGACTCCCCTAGCCACGCCTACCCAGCCGATTATTAGGGCAGAGAACCATTTGTTCTCTCTCTCTCCCCCCTCTCTCTGTATCTCTCTATGTCTCTCTCTCTCCCACTCTGTATTCTCTTTCTCTCCCTCTCTCTCTCCCCCTCTCTCCCCCATTTCTCTATATCTCTCTCTGTATCTATATCTCTCTCTCCCACTCTCCCCCCCCTCTGTATCTCTCAGATTTCCAAGGCCAGGTGAGGAGTGACTGGGAGGGGAGGGCGAGGGGTGGGGCCAGCCAGTGATGGAACAGGAGCCGCAGCAGAGGGGCCAAAGAGTAGCATGCGGCTTCAGAGCCGTGGGTTGCTGACACCCGTTCTAAATTATTGTTCAAAATACTTTAGTATATTTGCAGTAATACAATTAATAATTGCTCTTTAGGATATTAATCTCTTCCCCCCCCCCTTGGTATCTTAAATTTCTCTGTTCTGTTTTACATTTTCCCAACAAATGTGAAACCTGAATATGAAGATGGGATCCTATATCACCCCATTGGTGAAATTCTCAGCTTGAAACTTCAATTTAGGAGTTGAAGCTTTTCCTTGTTTTTGGGCACAGCACATTTGAGATAAGCCATTTCCTTCCTTTCATCACTTCTGCTTGCCAAGAGAAATGCACAGCAGCAGCAGCAACCAGCAAACCAAGAGAAATAGCTAGTCATTTTATGCTCTGGACTAAATAAATGGTGGTATCAGGCTGGGAAACTCAGATACACAATTTTTTACTTTATCTTCCCTTTCCTTGCATCACCGTTCTGGACACCGTGCTGTATCATAATTTATTGTTTGTTTTTTTTTAAAAGAAAATGTATGGATTTTCAAACACAAAGGGAGCTTGTTCATACTGTCTTCTTGATAATTATTTTTTTGTAGCAAACATATGGACTACACAACATATGTATATATAATTTTATATAAAATTATAATATAATTATACCAAATTTATATTTTGCTGATAAAGAAATAAAAGGAGACTAGTATAGATCTATTTCAAGCTATTTAGCTCTCATCAGCTAGCCATGGCTCCCTGTGGTCTTCCGGATGCGCTTCAAGGTTTCGGTTACCATCTTTAGAGTGCTCCATGGCTTAGGACTGGGATACCTACAAGTATCTGCCACCAATAACCTCCCACCAACCGGTACGCTCCCATAGAGAGGGACTTCTCGGGATGCTATCGGTCAAATAATGTCGACTGGCGGCCCCCAGGGGGAGAGCCTTCTCTGTGGGAGCACCCGCCATCTGGAACGAGCTGCCCTCGGAGATACGGACAATCCCGGATCTTCGCGCTTTCCACCGTGCCCTCAAAACATTGCTATTCCAGCAGGCCGGCCTGGCCTAACCTCTTTTAAAACTGCTTCTAAATTTTTAAATTTTGAATCTGCCCTATAAATTTTGAGATATTTAATTTAATTCTATTTCTGGACCAAATTATTTAATTGTATTTTAATCGGTTTTTTGAATATCTGTATCACATGTATTTACTGTTTAACTGTTCACCGCCCTGAGTCCTTCGGGAGTAGGGTGGTATATAAATTTAATAAATAAATAAATACCCTTATTTGGATTTGAACTTGGGCTGCCTGCATGTTAGGCAGTTGTATTAACCTCTGAGCCACAAGTTCTCCTCTCTTCATCAGCTTGAGCCAGGGGAGAGATTAAGTGTATTTCTAAACATATGAACTACACAATTCAACCAGGGTAAAGCAATAGATGCAATTTACATAGACTTCTGCAAAGCCTTTGATTCAGTGGTACACGACAAACTACTGACTCTGTGGTTACATCCCCAAACTCCCATAACTTTAACCTTAGACTGTCTACTGTTGACCTCACCCCATTTCTAAAAGATCTGTAAGGGGCGTGCATAAGCGCACCAACGTGCCTACCATCCCTGTTCTACTGTCTCCATTTATATTTATATCTGTTATCTCGTACATGTTTGACAAACTAAATAAATAAATAAAAACAAGATTATGTAAAGTTAGAACAATAAAAAGAGCAATATGCAGGCTCTGTGCACTTACAGGAGAAGGAAAGGGAAGACAGGTGAGGACACCTTGAGTTTCAACACACTTATTTCCGTCTAGAATTTATTCTGACATGCACATTTTAATGTTGAATTACTATACTGCTCCCACCCTACCCTTTTTGTAATCCACTCGCTTTCCCCTTCACACGATCCTAAACTAGAGCATTTTATTTTCTGGGACCATAATTCTGACATATTTGCATCACCATTATCCCCTTTAGATACATTTTTTGGCTACATAAGTTTTCAAATTTCTTATGTAATTATAAATATAGCACTCACTCCAAAGAGAAATACAAGAATAGAAAAATAGAGATTTCATGTGATACTGAAACATTTTTAAAATAAGAGCTATTAACACTATTTATACACACACACACACACACACACAAAATAAAATAAAATAAGCAATGACACTTTTACTCTCAGGGCCAGGTTACCTTTGAGACTGCCTTATTCCGCAAAGCTCCCAGTGACCGGTAAGATCCCACAGAGTTGGTCTCCTCCGGGTCCTGTCAGCTAAACAATGTCGGCTGGTGGGTCCATGAGGGAGGGCCTTCTCTGTGGCTGCCGCAGCTCTCTGAAACCAGTTACCTCCTGAGGTCTGGACCATCCCCACCCTATTGGCCTTCCAAAAAGCGGTAAAGACCTGGCTTTTCTGGCAGGCCTGGGGCCATTGATCTCGCTCTTGTGATCTGGTGAGATCCGGCCATGAATGGTGTGAATGAGTTTTTAATGTTTTTAATGTTTTTAAATATTTCAGTGTCTTTTTATAATGATTTTTTAAATGTACTGTGAGCCGCCCTGAGTCTTTGGAGAGGGGCGGCATATAAATTTAATTAATTAAATTAAATTAAATTAAATTTTAATAATCATACAGGTAGCCATTGTGAGTTATAGTGGTTTAGATAATAGAGATGATGAAGATGATGGGGAAACTTAGGTACCAACCCTCTTTTAGCATGGAAGCCAGTTGGATGACCTTGGGCCAGGCCATCTCAGATGAAATCGGCATTAGACTTTGCCACAAACCGGCTGTAAAAATCAAATTCCTCACTGCAACATGCACGGATAACTTTGCAATAAGAACGGCAGGAAGTACAAGGGGAAACAGACGGAGCCTAACACCAAGTGAGCAAATGCTAGAAGTGATAAGAGCTTCTAGCAATTGTATAAAGTGACTTTTGGTTGCTGAACATTTAGGAATAAATAGCTGCCTTCATACACTCCAGTAGGTGTAAATTGCAGGACTACATCTAGGATTGGAAACTGAAGCATGACTGCTGTAACACACACACACACACACACACACACACACACACACAAGTTTGTGTTAGTGTGTCCGATTTCATCTGGACAGCTGGTATGCAATTCCTTTACATATACAGATATACTGTAAGTATATGTCGAGGAATTGCATAGCAGCTGTCCAGATGAAGTCGGATACATTAACACAAACTTGTAGTAGATAGATGATAGATAGATAGATAGATAGATAGATAGATAGATAGATAGATAGATAGAT
>WNWU01000007.1:33319332-33341373 GCA_012654045.1 Ptyas mucosa
ATAGATAGATAGATAGATAGATAGATAGATAGATAGATAGATAGATAGATGAAAGCAATAGCACTTACGACTTATATACTGCTTCACAGTGCTCTACAGCCTTCTCTAAATGGTTTACAGAGTCAGCATATTGCCCACAACAATCTGGGTCCTCATTTTACTGATCTCAGAAGAATGGAAGGCTGAGTCAACCTTGAGCCTGGTGAGATTTGACCTGCCAAATTGTAGGCAGCTGGCAGTCATCAGAAGCAGCCTGCCATACTGCATTCTAACTACTGCGCCACCACATATCTAGATGAAGATAGATGATAGATGGAGGGAGGGAGGGAGGGAGGGAGGGAGGGAGGGAGAGAGAGAGAGAGAGAGAGAGAGAGAGAGAGAGAGAGAGAGAGAGATAGGCAGGCAGGCAGGCAGGCAGGCAGGCAAGCAGGCAAGCAGGCAAGCAGACAGACAGACATCAAAGATAGTCAAGAACACAGGAATATCATAAGGCAAGTTAAACAGTATACAGAACACAGAAAACAAAAAGAAGGGGGAAAGGACAATTTTTTTTGTTTTGTAGTTGATTAGTTAGAGAGTCTGACTCATGCATGAGATAGTCTATACTGATTGCCCTAAGTATAAAGGGGGAGTTTCAATTTTTGCATACTTGTACTGTTCCAGCTACTAAATTCAATATCCTAACAGTACATCTTCTATAATAATTATTTGTCGTACACTAACTTTCATTTATTTAAACCATTTTCATATTGTTTCCTGGTTGCTTATTTGTACCCTATGACTATCATTAAATGTTATACCTTATGATTCTTGATGAACATATTTTTTCTTTTATGTACACGGAGAGCTTTGGTATGTACCAAAGACCAATTCCTTGTGTGTCCAATCACCCTTGGCCAATAAAGAATGCTATTCTATTCTATTATTTTCTGAGTGTCTGCAAAACCAAGTATTTTGTCTCTGTGGGTATGGCAGAAGAAATTACGTGAGCATTTACCTTTCTTAATTAATTAAGAGAGTGGTACATGAGTCCTCTATGCTCCTGATGTACATCAGTGCCTCACATTCATTAAATTTAAGTGGCTACTGGGAGTTCTTCAGCTTTTCAGGAAAGAGGCTGCAAAATAGTATAGCTTCCCTTAGGATTTGTCTGTGTTAAAAGTTTCCCCAAAGGTCAGCGCTGGACTGAAGTTGATTTAATCAGTAAGGAATCAAGTGAATATGCCGGAACTATTGATACAATTGCATGATCCATTTTTCATCATACTAAAGAATTTTGCTACTAAATAAAATAGGACACAACCTATGGGTTTATTTGGTCAAAAGTGGCATACTTTCTTTTACATTTACTTCGAAGATATAGTCTACAATCTCACTGCTACCACACCTCAACATGATAAACTGGGATTGTCATGTATATAATACTGGGATTATCCACTATTTTAGATATACAGTACCTGAAATAAAGGTGTGTACTGTGGGGATAAATTAGTTGCTTTAGTGCGATGTTTGAACTTAATGGAAATATATTGATAAAAAGGAATGAGAGAATTTGAACAATTGGTCAGAAATAGTGTGGCATTTCTCAGAAATGGTGTAGGGTCTCGTGCTTGGGTGGGGCACGGGGTTTGACCAGATGACCTACAAGGTCCCTTCCAACTCTGTTAATCTGTTAAAAATTTGGAGGAAAAACATAAATCTTTAATCAGAATTGTGAATTTGGGATTAGTGAGTAGATTAGACCTTCAGGTTTCTTTTGAGAGTACACCTTCCAGCAACATAGAAGCTGTCCATACACAAGAGCTGGTTTTACCTGAAATTTCCAAAACATTTAATAAGGAAAAATAGCTTTTCTCTAATTGTGATTTTTGCAACTTTTGCTTATATTATTAAGAAATAGTATCTAGATACAGATGCAGTACATCAAAATGCAAGCACAATAGGAATTCTAAGCTAGTGGTTTCAGGCTAAGAGTTATCATTCATTTTACACAGCAAACTGAACATTTTCTTAAGGGTGTATTACTTTTCTATACAATACATTAATACATACTTAATAATCCAACTTTTACTCATTCCCTTGCCAAATAAAATATGAGACTTGGTACAAAGTCTCATGCCATTCTCTTCCAGGCACTCTCTTTTTGGGCAAAATAACCAATCAGCTTCTCTCGCCTCTTCTACATCTTCCAAACTACATAATTAACCCAAGATACTTTTTCCTTCTTTCCAACCCTATTCCTAATTCATGATTTTCAAAGGCGGTGATGGTTAAACTAGAGCTAGATGTAAGAAGAGCTTCCTATATCTTTGTTAGTAAAAATTAAGTTGACCCTCCAGTTCCCTTCTCTACCTTTTGGAGAGGAAGTTGTATGCTAGGTTCATCAGGAAGTCTTTTGATCTTCCAATAATTGCAAAGTTGACACTAGGTGTCAACAAAGGTGACACTAGAGACACTAGGTGTCTCCCAGTTGATATCAGAATAATTAAAGTCCCTAATTACTATTGCAGTGTGTTTTCTGCACACCTTAGCCAACCAATTAGCAAAAAGTTCATCTATTTCTTCTGTTTGATTGGGTGGTCTATAGGATAGACCTGTGGTATTGTCATTCCCTTTTCCTTTTTCATGAACCCAAATGCACTCAAGAAGGTTTCATAATTGATTTTTTTTATTTGCATTTCTATAAGGGGTGCAGCTATTTCTTTTATATAATGCAACTCCATCTCTTCTTTTATTATCTGTTTCTTTTGAACAATTTAAATCCCTCTAGCTGTACATTGCCCTGAGATATCACCCTGCCAACAAAAGTGCATATAGTCAAGGCTATGTTTTTCCCAGTTGCAATGTATGGCTGTGAAAGTTGGACCATAAGAAAGGTTGAGCACCAAAGAATTGAAGCCTTTGAACTATGGTGCTAGAGAAGACTCCTGCAAATCCTTTGGACTGCAAGGGAATCAAACCAGTCAATCAACCCTGACTGTTCTTTAGAAGGCCAGATCCTGAAGATAAAACTCAAATACTTTGGCCACCTAATGAGCAGGAAGGAACCACTGGAGAAGAGCCTAATGCTGGGAATGATTGAGGGGAAAAGAAGAAAGGGAGAACAGAAAATGAGATGGCTGGATAGAGTCACTGAAGCAGTAGGCGTGAGCTTAAATGGACTCCAGGGGACGGTAGAGGACAGGAAGGCCTGGAGGAAAGTTGTCCATGGGGTCATGATAGGTCGGACATGACTTCACAACTAACAACAACAAGCTGTATGTTCCAGTCATGGGTTTCATCCCACCAGGTTTCGGCAATGGCAACAATGTCATATCTATCCTCAAGTACTAAGACTTTTTCTATTTATCAACTACCTTCAAGTTATCCTATTTCTTCAGCAATTTGAACTATTTGGCTTAATTATTTTAGTTGCCTTACACCAGCATACTATTAAGGAATCTCTGAAAGACAGAAATGGGGGAGAGAGAGAATTAAAAAAACTCCCTAAAAATAGGGACTTTCTATTCCCCCCACCCCACCCCACCCAATCTTGCTCTGCTTTTCAGATACTTCCTCCCAAAGCTTGAAAAAAAAACTATTTTTTATAGGATTGGGGATCTTAAAAAAAATATTATCCAACAAAGAATTAAGGACAAATAGGAGTAACTCGGGTTTTTTTAAAATCAATGATTTGTTGAATTTGTTGAAGAACTGAATGCTAGGGAGAAGAAAATACATGTTTGTAAATCCAGCGGGGGATCTTGAAGTAGGCCATCAGATAGAAAAACAGCAGGAACCCTGCATGTAGCTTTTCATGGTGGACTACTGAAATGTAAACAAACCCTTCATTCACCCACAGTGATGTGCGATCCATATAAAGAGGGTTAGAACTAAAGCCAATTCAATGAAGAAATGAAGGAAGCTTGCCAAGCTTGCTTTTATCTGCATGTCGGGTTTACATCTCAAGTAAAAAACAAAAAGCTGAGCCACATTTCCAAAGAAATAAGTATAATTTATTAGATGCAGACTCTCTACTCTGTGTCTTCCGATTCGGGAAATGGAAGACAATCCAACGTGAAGTGCACTCCATTTCTATGACCACAACAGTATCCCAAAGAAAACATTTTCAGACATTGCTGCTGGCGATGATAAATTGAGTGGAAATTAAACATTTCATCAATTTATTCCTTGAAGTTGTGGTGCTTTTTAACAGTTCCTAACTGATTTTTGTGTTAAATTTATATTTACCGCCAAAGAAATAAAGGGAGACTAGTATAGATCTGATAGGGACGTGGTGGCTCAGTGGCTAAGATGCTGAGCTTGTCGATCAAAAGGTCGGCAGTTCAGCAGTTCGAATCCCTAGTGCCGCGTAACAGGGTGAGCTCCCGTTACTTGTCCAAGCTTCTGCCAACCTAGCAGTTTGAAAGCACATGCAAGTAGAAAAATAGGGATCACCTTTGGTGGTAAAATAACAGCATTCCGTGGGCCTTTGGTGATTAGTCATGCCAGCCACATGAGCACGGAGACATCTTTGAACATGAAATGGAGATGAGCAATGCCCCCTAGAGTCGGGAATGACTAGCACATATGTGCGAGAGGAACCTTTATCTTTATCTTTAGTATAGATCTATTTTCAAGTTATTTAGCTCTCGTCAGCTAGCCATACTCTTCTAGGATTCGAACCCGGACTACTTACATATGAAATAGATGTTTTAATCTCTAAGCCACGGGCTTTCCTTGCTTTGTCGGCTATACCAGGGGAGAGATTAAGTGGGTAGACCAGGTTGTCCTGATTAAAAAAAAACCCCACTTAGTTCCTAACTGGATTGAGAATAAGAAATGGAAAACATCGCTCTCATCCAATTTGAGCATGTCCTTAATGTTGATTAATTTACCTTTGTTTTATACATCATTGCATTGCCGAATTGTTCAATTTTCTAAAGCTTTCAGTCCATTTGGTTAGTTTGGAGTTCTAATGATGGCAGTACAATTTACATCTCTGTTATGTCTTTCCTAAATGTCCTTAAATAGGAAAATGATATTAAGAATGTGAAAATGTTTCCTTGTCTCCAGTTTAACATCGATGAAGCCATCCCATGAATGAAATGAAGCAGAGACATAGAAAATCTAAAGTGATATTATTACCTAATGCCAGAGTTGAGTCGCCCACATAAGGATTGTTTTTTCAATGTTTTTATTACAATTTCTTTAAAGAAAGAAAAAGGCAAGGGCTACCAACAAAGTTATGATAATAATGTGAGACTTTATCACTCTAAGTGATCTATTTCAATTCAGAATCACTATTTTTTTCTCCAAATTTTCAGGCATTCTCCTGTTACTTTTTTCCCTCATGCATTAAGAGATTACACAACCAGACACTCCATAAAAACTACGGGTAGAGTAGCCCAATGAACACATTCTGGTGGGAGAGAAGTACCTTGAGGATGTCCCAAAGATGTTTTTTCAAAAGATAACTTCCGTTCTGAAGAAGCATCTTGGATGAGAAGCGAAATGTCTTCAAGGAAAAATGAAGTCCACTTGCCTTGGAAAAGCACCTTTGGGAAAACCATGACCTGGATGACTGAGAATCTCCATAGACATTTCCTGAGGATGGGCTCCAGCAAGAGTGCAAAGCTTGGAAGACTAAACCTCTGGTCCCGGTGACCGATCCAGATTGGATCTTGCAGCATTATCCTGGGGCTCGTATATTTGCCCTCATTCATAATCATTATATTACAGAATATAATTTCCCAGGAGTGATCCATCTGAAAAGATTCTTCCACTCTTTTAATATGCCAAATTTTTGCAAAGTTATGAAAGGGAAAGTTTCAGATTCATTATGAGCCATTTGAAGAGGGCATTTCACTTTAAAAATTCACTACTTATAAGGAAAATCTATATAAAATGTTTTATAGGTAGCAATTACCACCGGTGAGATTAGCAAAGATGTTTAAAAATGTGTCCGCCAGATGTTGGAAATGTAACCAGACACCGGGCACATATTATCATATGTGGTGGACATGTGCAAAAGCGAAGAAATATTGGACAAAAATACATACAGGGTTAGAAAAAATGTTAAAGCAGCACATAGATTATAATCCAGAAATATTTTTGTCAGGCATAGTACGAGAAAAGTATGATAAAAGGAAGATAAATTTATACATGTATTGACAGTAGCAAGAATTCTATTTGCACAGTACTGGACAGTACTGGAAAAATGAGGAAACACCTATAGAAGAAGATGTAATTTAAAAAAAATTAGATTGTGCAGAAATGGACAGATTGACATTAATGATAAAAGAAAAAGAAGATACAGAGTATTTTCGAACATGGGATTTGTTTTACAAATGGTTGAATAATAGAGGTAGAAATTAGGAGCGGGAAAAGTACTATTACAGTATGTCACAGAAGTGAGTTCACCCCCTGACATTTTGTAAATATTTAAGTATATCTTTTCATGTGACAACACTGAAGAAATGACACTTGGCTGCAATGTAAAGTAGTGAGTATACAGCTTGTATAACAGTGTAAATGTGCTGTCCCCTCAAAATAACGGAACACACTGCTGGCAACAAAAGTGAATACATTCCTAAGCGATAATGTCCAAATGGGGCCCAAAGTGTCAATATTTTATGTGGCCACCATTATTTTCCAGCACTGCCTTAACCCTCTTGGGCATAGAGTTCACCAGAGCTTCACAGGTTGCCACTGGACTCTTTTTCCACTCCTCCATTATGATGTCACAGAGCTGGTGGATGTTAGAGACCTTGCGCACCTCAACCTTCCATTTCAGGATGCCCCACCGATGCTCAATAGGGTTTAGGTCTGGAAACATGCTTGGCCAGTCCATTACCTTTACCCTCAGCTTCTTCAAGGCAGTGGTCATTTTGGAGGTGTGTTTGGGGTCATTATCATGTTGGAATACTGTCCTACGGCCCAGTCTCTGAAGGGAGGGGATCATGCTCTGCTTCAGTATGTCACAGTACATGTTAGCTCAATGAACTATAGCTCCCCAGTGCCGGCAGCACTCATGCAGCCTAGACCATGACATTCCCACCAACATGCGTGACTGTAGGCAAGACACACTTGTCTTTGTACTCCTCACCTGGTTGCCACCACACACGCTTGACACCATCTGAATGAAATAAGTTTATCTTGGTCTCATCAGACCACAGGACATGGTTCCAGAAATCCATGTCCTTAGTCTGCTTGTCTGCAGCAAACCATTTGCGGGCTTTCTTTGCATTATCTTTAGAAGAAGTTTTCTCTCTCACACACACAAACACACACACCTTGGTGCCAGGATTTTGGGATATACACCAATTAAAGGTAAAAAGACAGGCAGGGGAAAAAAGGGCAAACTTATAAGTCTCAACCTCACCATAGTTAACTAGTTTTTTTAAAATTTAATCAATGGTGCTTCCAAGGAGTGGAGAAATGAATAATTATAGCTGCCTTCCTTTAGTCAAAAACATTATTCTGAGATTCATTTCAGCTGTCTGTGGAATAACACCGCAAGTAAATCACTGGCCAAACATCCAGCAATACATTCGCAATTATAGATAAAGTTCATCTATATGACTAAAGATCAGTGAGTGAAGAAGAGAAAAGGAAGATGGTTCAATGCTTTAGTGACTTTAGTGTGACTTAGTGACTTCATAATCATTTTAAAAATGTAAAGTGGAATCAGCTGATAGGAGATGGATATTTCATCTTCTATACAGTAATATGAACACTGATTAAATCCAGCTACTTCAATTTACAATGATTGCTTCTTAAGCTCATTTTAATGGTGAACTTAATACAAGTGGAAGTTGAACAAGTCAACAATAAAGGATGGATGAGTCTAATAGGGCCATGTAAAGTATTTAAAAAGAGGGGTTAGCAAAGCACACTGGCATGAACAAAGCACCCCACTTGAAACATGAAAGCCACTGCATCTTGAAGATCTCGGGCTGCTTCAAAAACTGTCTGTAGGTAGGCAGACAGTAGCTGCTCGCACTATCAGCAGAGAGAAGACTCTACATGCATATACCTGAGCAGTATAAAATAGCCACACATATTTCAAGAAAGAGTGCTTTGTTCATGCTAATATTCTTTGGGAAATTACCCTTTGGAATGCTTTGCAGAGCCTTAAAATCTATCAAGCTTGATTTACCCAGTTTCTCATTTTGCCAAGCTAAGCTTCAGTTTATTCCACTCTGCGTATGTAAAATTACAATTTGAAGAAAGATTGGGCTAAACGTTTGATCCACATACTTTCAAGCATAGTTTTTATTTTTTATTTTTCATTTTTCTTTTTTTTTACATCCCAGGGATTCTCTTTAGTTAATTGCGCTCAGAAAACTTAAAGTTTGTGGCAACATACGTGGAAACATATGCGGTATGAGGAATGAGGTAAGGTAAAGGGTAGCATTCTATAGGAGGAGCTATATATGTTTATATATATAAAAACTGTGCTGGACGGAGGTAGCTTTGTGTCCACCCACCTAACAGCTTGATCTGGGTGAAGAATAAAGAATTTACTTAATTCAGGCATCTGCCTGTTTTCTTGATCTCCGCTCAGAAACAAATTTGGTAAGGGATAAAATATTCCTACAAGCTAATAGTATTACAAATAAAAATAATAATATTTCTAGTAATCTATTGGGGGTTCATATTGATAATTTTGAGGAATCTTGATATAACCTCTTATAATACTAACTTTACATGGCATCCAAGGATTAAAACCAAAGCCAATGCAATTTGCAAATATAAACATTTAAACAGTGTGTAACATGCCTATTGTTGGGGAGGAAAGCTATGGCAAATCTAGACAGCATACTAAAAAGCAAAGACATCACCCTGCCAACAGAAGTGTGTATAGTCAAGGCTATCGTTTTCCCAGTTGCAATGTATGGCTGTGAAAGTTGCACCATAAGAAAGGCTGAGCGCCAAAGAATTGAGGCCTTTGAACTCTGGTGCTGGAGAAGACTCCTGTGAGTCCCTTGGACTGCAAGGTGATTAAACTGGTCAGTCCTAGAGGAGATCAACCCTGACTGCTCTTTAGAAGGCCAGATCCTGAAGATGAAATTCAAATACTTTGGCCACCTAATGAGAAGGAAGGACTCACTGGAGAAGAGCCTAATGCTGGGAAAGATTGAGGGCAAAAGAAGAAAGGGACGACAGAGAACGTGGTGGCTGGATGGAGTCACTGAAGCAGTAGGCATGAGCTTAAATGGACTCCAGAGGATGGTAGAGGACAGGAAGGCCTGGAGAAACGTTGTCCATGTGGTCACAATGGGTCAGACACGACTTCGCAACTAACAACAACAACATGTCTATGGTAATTCCAATTCAATAAAACAATGAATCAGGGGTGAAACCTAAAATTTGTTACTACCGGTTCTGTGGGCATGGCTTGGGGGGGGGGGGGATAATGTGACTGGGTGTGCGTGGCCAATTTTTTTTTTTACTTTTAAAACTATTTTTTACATGTAAAACCATGTTAAAAAAATGCTTTCAAAAGGCTCTGACGATCCAGCTGAGTTGCCTGATCGGCAGGCAACTCAGCTGGGATCGTCAGAGCTTGGATCGTCAGAGCCATTTAAAAGAAAAAAAAAGGCTCTGATGATCGTGCGGCTCAGCTGGGGGGGGGGGGGCAGGGGCAGGGATTTTTGCTACTGGTTCTCTGAACTGCCCACCACCATCGCTACCTACTCACCTGAGCCGGTCCGAACCGGGAGCATTTCACTCCTGCAACGAATGACTAAGCAAAGCAGTCAAGAGGACTGCCTTAAACTCCCAGCCCAAATGTTTGAGGGACAGTCTTCAACACCTTACAAAAGGTGATTGCTAGTCTGCTAGACAGGAAGTGCATTAGAGAAGGTGTCATGGCCTCATCAGAGCCTGAGTCCGTGGAGAAAGATGAGCTGGAGCTGGGGCCAACAGAAGTCAAGGGGGCAGCCTCATTGGCTTTGGGGAAATACGGGCAGGAGCAGGACGAGGCAGCCCCAGGTCCCTTGGGTTTGGGATGGTTTGGCAGCAGGGAAGAACAGGGGCAGGACGACCAAGAGAGGCAGGCAGTGGAGATGAGGAGCGAGGAGTGATGGGTACAACCAACTGGTCACAGTGAGAAGTTACAAAAGAGCATGAAAAAGATGCTGAATCTTAAGCTTTGGAACACAGTATATGCAATTAAATTGTTAGGATGCCAGAAGTTGTTTTATTGTCTAAGGTTGTTTTTATATACAATAAAGAATCTTATCTCTCTAAGAGCAATGGGTGGAAGCTCTCAGAAGCAGTAGTGGGTTTCAATTTAGTTTGCTACTGGTTCGCTCGTGCATGCGTGCACGCTCATGCGCATGCACAATGCTTCTACGCATGCGCAGAAGCATCTGGGCAGGTGGGTGGAGCCTCCTGCCACTGCCGCTACCAGTTTGCCCAATCTGGGGCAAGCCAGTAGCAACCCACCACTGATCAGAAGGAGGTTCAACTTGGAAATAAGGAGGAATTTCCTGAGAGTGAGAACAATTAGTTGGCTTGTCTCCTAGAGTTGTGGGTGCTCCTTGTCTGGAGGTTTTCAAGAAAAGATTGGACAATGTAACGCTCTCTACATGGGGCTCCCCTTGAGGAGCACCCGGAGGCTTCAACTGGTCCAGAATGCGGCCGCACGGGTAGTGACGGGAGCAACATGGCGCCCCCATGTAACACCGCTCCTGCGCGAGCTGCACTGGCTCCCGGTGGTCTTCCGGGTGCGCTTCAAGGTGTTGGTTATCACCTTTAAAGCGCTCCATGGCATAGGGCCTAGTTATCTGCGAGACCGCCTACTGCCACAAATGATCTCCCACCGACCCGTGCGCTCCCACAGAGAGGGCCTCCTCAGGGTGCCATCAGCTAAACAATGTAGGCTGGTGACCCCCAGGGGGAGAGCCCTCTCTGTGGGGGCACCTACCCTCTGGAACCAGCTGCCCCCTGAGATAAGGAGATCTCAAGACCTCAGTGCCTTCCGCCGTGCCCTTAAAACCTACTTTTTTCAACAAGCCGGGCTGGCTTAGGAAGAAATTTTAGACGTTTTTTAAATTGGTTTGTTATTTTTAAAATTGGAGCCAAATTTATATGTATTTTAATTCTTAATATTTGTATTGTATATTTTTAATTCCGGCTGTTCACTGCCCTGAGTCCTCAGGGAGAAGGGTGGTATATAAATTTTAAATAAATAAATAAATAAAACAATAATTTCTCCGGTATGGTTTAAGGACTCCTGCCTTGAGCAGTAGTTTTAACTAGAAGACCACCAAGATCCTTCCAGCTGTATGATTCCATTCAAGCTAGGTTTTGGCTCAGTGACAACTCCAGGCTCAAGAAATAAAAATTACTGAAGGGTGTGGGAACTATCTTGTGATGGTGGACGTCTTGAGGGAGGCAAGGGGTAGAACAGAATTTCATTCTTTCTTCCTAATGGAAAAAGGCAGTTACTGGTTGCACCAATCTTGTTGGAATTATTATTCTGATTTTTATATTTTTGAAGCAATACCTATAGATGGATAAGACAGCCTACAAAGCTGAAGCTACCAAAATATATTTGTCTGAAGTCATTACAACCCATCCACAAATATTTAATAAAAATATTAGAAAATAGGCACCATTGATTTCGCTTGTTTTTACAGCCTATGTGGGCAGCCAAACAAAATACAGCGGCTTTTGTCTATAAAATGATCATATCCATCATTCTCATTACTGTCTGATCATTAGAGAAACACCAAGGCTTTTATGAATTCATTGTTTGCTCTGTTGGAGCTCGACTAAAAGTTTGTTGTCATTCCCTTTAAAAAGATGTTCATCAGGGAAGTGTCTGAAGGCCAGTCAATTAATTCCTGTAAATCTGAAAATATAAAGACAACAAAAGCTCTTGAGTAAAGAAATACAGTTTCTCTAGTATGTTGACAAGGTAAACCTAGAAAATCAGCACCAATACAATTCCTCCCTGTCTTTCTTATTAATGTTACAAACTATGGTTAGCATATGCTGAATGTCAAACCTGGAAGCCATCTTTTACATTTGGGTCTTCAGGCCTGCCACTGTTTCTACTGTGGGAAAATGGGAGGGGGGATTGCATGGAGTATGGGTGATATGTAGTCAAAATAACATTCCTTTCTCAGAGAGTCAAGGTCGCCTTGGCCTGGACCTGGAGTTGGATGACTGGGAGGTATCTCTAGTTTGGATGGTGTATGATTGGACTATGTGTTGGACATGTGGGTGCTGGGCAGGGACTTGAACTTTCACTTGGGTGGGGAAAACCTGGAAACTTTCAGATTTGGGTTTTCCCATATGTGCCAATATGACATCTCTAATAAAATGGAACTTTGAGGAAACTCGAGCCTTGGAGTCTTCTTTCATTGGGGGTGTTACTTGGAATCCTGACATTAACCCGAATCCCCTTTAACAACACTACCAGCCCCCCAAACTCCAGGGTGCTGTCTGGGATCCTGAGCCCCAGGGTTGACCCGATCTCAGGCAGTGCAAAGACTCAGATAAGATGGGACACTGAAATTATTTTACCAATAGCCTTTCAAAATTCTCCACTGGATTTATGAACAGAAAAAAAGGTTTAATTTTTCTTCCATAAGGAAAATAAATTTTTCTAACAATTTCTCAAGGGCAAGAGATAGTATAAGGCTTATCTTTGTGTAAAGATGTGTTTCTGGAATTTCTGGGTTTTTTTTTTAACTGTTTCATGAGCTGCCCATATTTATGTTGCATAAGAAGTGTAATACACAAACAAATAAGAAAGGTGGGTCAATAGAGGCCTACATACTTCAGCGGTTTACCTAACAGTCCTGAAATGCTAGAGTGATTCTAGAGTGAAGATGAGGAAATCGTAGTTCTCTATGTGCTTTGTGGGTTCGAATTCCCATTGAACTTCATCCAATATTTATACATGCAGACAAACCGATAGCCATGTGTTACCCTATTCTCTGTTAATAACATCAGATGCTTTCTGAAGAGTGGAGAAATATCTCCATCATAACTACAAAGCACATGTTCCTTTTATGAAGTAGGGGGTTTTCTATATGCTTTGGGGTCCAAATTCCCATTGAACCTCATCCAATATGCTTAGTTCATAAGATTATTTACCAAAACGTCCTACCTGTAAATGAGTACTTTAATTTCAACCATAATAACACAAGGGCTATCAATAGATTGAAACTCAATGTAATTCGCTCTAATCTTGATTGTAGGAAATACGACTTCAGCAATAGAGTAGTAAATGTCTGGAACTGTCTACCTGATCCTGTTGTTAGTCTCGCTAATCCCCATACCTTTTACCTTAAACTGTCTACCGTGGACCTTTCATGTTTCTTAAGAAGTCCCTAAGGGGGCGTGCCTACCGTCCCTGTCCTACTGTCCCCATTTATATGTAATCATTCTATGTGTTTATGGCTATGTTCTGCCTATTTATATCCTTTTATTTGTGCCAATTTTTTCATGTGTCCATGTCCATGTCTATACTGTTACTTGTTTCCTTGTACTTGTTGATAAATAAATAAATAAATATACATGCAGACAAACTGATAGCCATGCGTTACCCTATTCTGTTTTTAATTTAGACCACTATACTACCAAGGCAAGAGCCTTGGTAGTACAGTGGTCTAAAGCACCCTGTTATTAACACCAGCTGCTGCAATTATTGCAGGTTCGAATCTCACCAGGCTCAAGGTTGACTCAGCCTTCCATCCTTTCTAAGGTAGGTAAAGTGAGGACCTGGATTGTGGGGGCAATAAGCTGACTTTGTATAAATATACAAAAGTATGAAGGCTATTGCTTAACGTCTTGTAAGCCGCCCTGAGTCTCCGGAGAAGGGCGGCATATAAATCAATTTTTTTTAAAAAATAACATCAGATGCTTTCTGAAGAGTGGAGAAACATCTCCATCCTAACTACAAAGCACATGTTGCGTTTCTGAAGTAGGGGGAGAAAACTATGCTGTGAGCCACTTGCACAATTAACATGAAAGAATATGCTTGCTGAGAAAGAAGCTTGAATGATCAAATAGCATATGGTGATGAAATTGATAAAAAAAAAAACATTGTTGATGCAAAGGATTGCTTAGGAAGAGAATGGAAAGCCAAGCAGAAATAAATGTCAGGAAGCAGGGTTCACACTGAGAATGACCCAAAAATGACATGCAAAAAGAAGCAAATGGAAAAGGCTGGGGGACTGAACAAAACAGAGACGCCTAAAAAAAGAACCGCAGAAAACTGGGGAAGGAACCAACAGCAGAAAGGGAGTTGCAGAATCTTGCTACATCAAAGGACTTTGAAATTATGTTTTCTTCTTAGCACACTATTTTTTCAGCACAGAAATTGAATGTAAATGCTCTTCTATAAAAATATCCTTTCTTTATTGTCTTCACAGCAGTAAACATTCTAGGGAACTTATTTTGATGAAGACAGTTGGTAAAAATTATTACAATTGGTAACAGTTATTATTTATGTTATGTGAAGGAAACCTGTGGAAAAACAGGGACTTCCATAAATGCTCACCTGTATAATAAGACACAGGGATACAGGTAACTCCTATATTAACTCATTTTTTTTTAAAAATTACTCTGTTCACTTTCTTTACAGTGTTTCTATTACTGATTTGGGCTGGTGATGTGACTCTGCATGTTGAAGGAAAAGCGGGAAGGAGGAGGAGGAGGAGGAGGAGGAGACAGAGACATACAGCAAATGCTGCCTTTGCAAAGAAGCTGAAGAAACTGGATCACCTAGTTTGCTGCTGCAAGAAGACTGCACAGACTGACTACAAGCAACAGCATAACAAAATAGCAGTAATAATGCATTGGAAGTTCTGCAAGAAATACCATTTGAGTGCAAAGCAAGAACTGGTGGGACCACAAATTAGGCAGAGTAATTGAAAATGAAGCAGCTAAAGTGCTCTGACACTTTAGAATTCAAACAGATATGCACCTGCTACGTAACAGACTTAAGAGTTATCAATAATAAAGCCAAAAAAGTACAAATAGTATTTATTTATTATTTATTAGTTCAATTTATATGCCGCCCTTCTCCGGAGACTGAGAGCAGCTTACAATACATTAAGCAATAGCCTTCATACTTTTGTATATACCTGCTTAGTAGGGCTTTCGGCTCCCCCTACGCAGTGTTCTTTTTTTATACAAAGTCAGCTTATTGCCCCTACAATCCGGGTCCTCATTTTACCTACCTCGAAAGGATGGAAGGCTGAGTCAACCTTGAGCCTGGTGAGATTTGAACTTGCAATAATTGCAGGCAGCTGGTGCTAGTTAACAGCAATTTGGTCTGCTGCGCCACCAAGTCTCTTAGTAAAACATTGCAGTCCCTGGAGACAGCAGAATAGAACAGAAAGAACTGGATAAAATAACGAAACACGAAGAAGCGGAGTGATTGTGGCACAAGAAAGCAAAGAAAGTAGCAGTAGTAACAGGCACCCTGGGTGCAATCTCAAGGCAACAGGAGCACTACATGAACATGATCAATATTGAGGCCATCTGGAGGTTTGGTTAGGGTTATGGTCCAGGTGGCCTCAGTGACTCTCTAAAAGGATGCAAATGACCAGCTGTCTGCAAGGAATATAAATCCTTCCATTCCCCACCATCCAGTCAGAGCTGAAGAAGATTCTTGGATGAGAAGCTAAATGTCTTCAAAGAAAAACAAGACAGTCCAGTTGCCTCCTGAATGCTATTGCAGAGCAGGAGTTTGGCTTGCCAAGGTACCAGCCCTGTTATAGGACATGTCCATGCCCTTCCCAGGAGGGTGAGCTGGATTTGCACCAGAGAGAAAGACGAGCAACTCTGCCTGCAGCGTTAACCAAGCGTTAACCTCACAAGTGGGCATCGCAATCAGGAAGACATCAGGAATCTAATTGCTTGCATAGAGAACCACCTTTGTCTCCTCAGTGTTCTGTCCCCTCCCTGCTTCAGAAGCCCAGACAAGCACACACACTCGAACAGGAGTATTCAGAAGTTGTTTATTTACCATCCATAAACAACAAGCTGGCAGCGAGCCCGGGAGAGATAACGACAGCTGTTGTTTTGAGTTGCCACGGCCAGTCCCTGATAAGGCTCCAAGTATTTATGTCCAATACAAGTTTAAAAGAAAACACTTAGCTGCTGCAGTATTTCAGGACACAAGCAGTCAGGTTAAAACTTTGTTCGTCACAAAAGCCAACAAGGTAAGGTCAGCTCCTTTTATACCTTGTGGGGCGTTGGCTTTGTGACTCATCACCTCGTGCTCGGCCCCACCCACTCCTTTGCTGAGCCCGTCTCTCTGATCGTCGCCACCTGGGATTAATCCACTCCCTCTCCTCATTATCGTCTGACTCAGAGGAGCTTTCTTCCACAGGGCTTTCAGCTGGGGCCTGGGGTGGTGCCAAACCAGACGGGCCAGGGGAGGATGCCCTTGCCTCCTCCTCCTCTTCACTTTCGGAGGATCCTTCCTCCGGAGGTCCGGGCTCGGGAGCCGAAGACACAACACTCAGCGAATTGGTACCTATCTATCTACTCTGTTTCCCCCAAAATAAGACATCCCCTGATAATAAGCCCAATCGGCCTTTTGAGTGCGTGGCAATAAGGCCAAGCGCTTATTTCAGGGTTCAAAAAAATATAAGTCAGGGTCTTATTTTGGGGGGAAACATGGTACTTGCATAGAACATGCTTTCGAACTGTAAGGTGGACAGAAGCTAAAGCGAGTGACGAGAACTCAATGATTCTCTAAAAGGATGCAAATGACCAGCTGTCTGCAAGGAATATAAATCCTTCCATTCCCCACCATTCTGTCAGAGCTGAAGATTCTTGGATGAGAGGTGAACCGTCTTAAAAAAAACCAAGTCCAGTTGCCTTTTGAAAAAGCACCTTTGGGGCACCTATTTAAACTAATCTATTGAAAAAATTTATTCACCAAAATCCGTCTTTGACACCATTGGTAAAGATCTAAGGCAGGGGTGGATTCCACTTATCTTTACTACCGGTTCGCAGTGGGAGTGCGTGGGAGCGCTTCTGCGCATGTGCAGATCACCCATGATGATGTCATGGTGGGTGGGAGGAGCCTCCCGCTGGTTTTACTACTGGTTCTATAGAACCGGACCGAACTGGAAGCAACCCATTACTAATCTAAGAGCTCTATTTCTCTTGCATCCGGTCACTATACCTCTGAGTGATTATGTGTCAAAGAATGCTTTTGATTTTCACACAAAGTGACCAATGGTATATCATTTATTTTTCCAAATTTTTATCCTTAAGTACTGTTCAGCATTCCTCTTCTGGTATTTTTTGAGAACGATGAAGTAGTATGATCCTTGTTTAATCACTTATGAATGTATTATTCAAACAAACGACCATGTTTAAACCAAACTCATCTTGCTTTCTAATTAAAAGAATTAAATATATATTAAACTCAGTATGGTGTGCTTATTCCAGTCTCAGCTGTGTTCCTGATATTCCGGCTTTTTAGCAAAATTATTTTGGCAAGAAGAAATAAATAACACCCAGAAATATTTATTCGTAAGTCATTCGCACAGAATTTTCCTCTAAACTGTGTGGAATGCCAAATTTAATTTGTCCGTCTCAGTTTATCTATGCCTTTTTTTTTTTAGTGTATATGGTAGCCACAACTGAAGGACTAAGATTACATAATATACTACAAAACTATATTTGAAAAAATGTTCAATTTTTTTTTACAGAAATCTGAACTAAGGACGACCTAAGAAATAATATACATCTTTGCTGCCTTTTTAAAGACAATATTCATTGAAATCATTAATCAATGGTGTTTGTACAGAACCCTGTCCACTATAGGTGTTATATCACTGAAATAAAAATAATTTATATTCTAGCAAATATATTTGAAATCAAACTTAGGTCAGTCCTGTCTGTCTCTCATCTGCACCGCTATAACTGTCTGGTTTGGTTCTGCAACCCAACAAGACAGAGACAGACTTCAGAGGATAATCAGAACTGCAGAAAAAACAATTGCTACCAACCTGCCTTCCATTGAGGACCTGTATACTGCATGAGTCAAAAAGAGGGCTGTGAAAATATCTACAGACCCTTCACATCCTGGACATAAATTGTTTCAACTCCTCAAAACAACACTATAGAGCACTGCACACCAGAAGAACTAGACACCAGAACAGTTTTTTCCTGAACGCCATCACTCTGCTAAACAAATAATTCCCTCAACACTGTCAAACTATTTACTAAGTCTGCACTACTATTAATCTTCTCATTGTTCCCATCTCCTTCCACTTATGACTTCATGACTATAACTTTGTTGCTTGTATCCTTATGATTTATATTGATTGTTTCCTAGTAGGATTTGATTGCTTATTTGTACCCTATGACTATCATTAAGTGTTGTACCTTATGATTCTTGACGAATGTATCTTTTCTTTTATATACACCGAGAGCGTATGCACCAAGACAAATTCCTTGTGTGTCCAATCACACTTGGCCAGTAAAGAATTCTATTCTGTTCTATTAAAATTACATGAAGTGGTTCTCAATTTCCACAGAAATCATGCTAATTCCAGTGATGTTGAAATGTATCAATGCTTTGCTAACCATTTTTTATTGTTTTGGCTCATATACCATACTAAGGCATAAACTATAGTTTACAAATCACAATGGTTCAGTTCATAGAATGTGCTAAATCTAATATATGAATCAGATCAATTTCAGAGACCGTTGAACCTGCAGTATAATCCTATACCTGCCTACTGTACTGTGTAATGTAGTTTACTCCCAAACAGATGGATATAGAAATAAAGCCTTGTTCATTTATAACTTTTTAATAACTTTTAAAACCTGGAGATAGAAGAAAAAGAAGATAATTTCATTTGAGAAATCCCTAAAAGATACATTGCGAAGCTGTAAAATTGCAAATGAAGATGGTTAAAATCAACAGTGCTATTTAATATGCCATATGTGAATATTATTCAGAAGCATAACTGATTACACAGAGAAAGATAGAACTGAATAGAATGGGGACACTAGTATAAATAGTAGTCTTAGTTCCATCAAAATTAACTAAGCATATGTAAGTCTTAATCTAGTAGAAAGGAACTGGAATAATAGCAATAGCACTTAGACTTATATACTGCTTCATAGTGCTTTACAGCCCTCTCTAAGTGGTTTACAGAGTCAGCGTATTGCCCCCAACAATCTGGGTCCTCATTTTACCGACCTCAGAAGGATGGAAGGCTGAGTCAAGCTTGAGCCGGTGAGACTCAAACTGCCAAACTACAGGCAGCCAGCAGCCAGCAAAAGCAGCCTGCAGTACTGCATTCTAACCACTGCGCCACCGCAGCTCTTAATCTAAATTAAAAGTCCACTAAAGCCTCTCTAATGCCTAATCATCCTAGAAAAGAGAGGTTAGTACAACATATAATTCAGGATCTTCATCAGTCATTAGTCATGGTCTTGCTTTCTTCACAGAACCTGGAGCTGACTTCATATTTTATTGCAATGCACTTACACTCAAGCAATATTAACGGATTTGGTTTCACATATCAGTCATTTTGAAGGACACAAACACTGGAAAAGTTTAATATTAATAAACACGTGAGACCTATTCTGAGCAAATTGGACTATAATATAATGTGCCATTCTTCATTTGCTAGGACTCCAATGTAACGGGCCAATGTTTATTTCCTTCTCCTCTTTTCTTATATGAGCTCTTCTCAAACTTTAAAAGTAATTTTGTCTTTAATTCAGTTCTCATGTTCATTCAATTCTTTATCAGTAACAATCATGCAATAATTCTCTGATAGCAGGACACTGAACCTGCTATAGATTAGTCAGACTTAGAGCTGACTATAGTTAGAGCACATCAATCATACCAATAAGCTACATTCATCATACTGTTGTGGCCTGCCAGCTGCCAGTGGAGCTGGTGGCAGACTCAGATGATGAGGAGGTTGGGGAGGAACTTGGGCCAGTTCTGGAGTCTGGGAAAGGCTCTCATGGATGCTCTGCATCAGATGCAGGGCCATCCGACATTTCCCAGCCACCAGAGAGGCAGCTGCCTTTGGAAGCTGATATGAGTGAGGAGGAAGAACAGCTGGGGCCTGTTCCAGATACATGTATGTGCAGAGCAGTTAGGAGAGGTAAGTACAAGGAATCAACTCGGGAAGCAAAGAACATGTGGATGCTGAATGGCCCCTCCCCGACTGGGGAATAAATAGAAGGAAAGGGGAGTGGTTGTCGTAGGCGACAAGAGTTCGAATTTCTGAAGATTTTGCTCATTGTGTTTCATGCCACAAAGACTGCTTGCCAGAACTTAATTTGCAGCCTTTTCAGCTGGGAGCTCACGGCCTTGCAATTATTGTAAGGAGCTGATAAAGTCTGTTACTGCAGTTAACTCCTTGAAGGACTATTGCCTGGACTTTTCGGTGGGTGAATGCAATTAATTCACAAGAGGTAAATAAAGAGGGGTTTTTCGTGATAAGGAATCTGTTTCTTGCTTCTGTTAAGCCTGGGTCAGAACACATACACATGTACATTTTTTAAAAGTTGCTTTCTTTTTTAAAAAAAACTTGATTACCTTCAAAGGAATATGTAATAATAAGTATCCACTCTTAAAGTTCATTCATACTTAAAGCATGAGTCTTTCTAAGAAGCTAAGTTGTACATACTGTTTGGTGTGTACACTTCAGAATGTAGTCTGACAGTTTCAGTTCTTCAAACAGAATTTTTCTACTCCTAAGAACTTCCATTGCCAACCAATATTGAAAATCTGGGGGATTTTTCCCTCTTGAAATGGCTAAAAATGTAATTTGATTTACGGCGTTTTGTACTTTGTGACATTGCAAAATTTGTTTAATCATGTCAACCAAAAGTGCCCAAATTTCCATTGCTAACCAGAACAGTCATGTAATGTCATGCTTTACAACCACATTAATTACTGCTGGAAATTCCAGTTCCAATTTCATTGTTAAGTGAGAACTATCTGTACTCACTGATAAAATCATCTCAAGTTATGTATAAGAAGACATGGTATATTAGTTTGTGGTTCACCACACAGTCATCAGGATATTTATTGTTATTGTTATTACCAAGTTGGAGCTCCGTGTTCTTATATTCCTGTGTCAAATATGTACTGAAACTGAGTCAACACAAATATTAAGGCCCTTTAACTTTGTTGCTTGTACCCTTACAATTTATATTGACTGTTTCCTAATATGATTTGATTGCTTATTTGTACCCTATGACCATCATTAAGTGTTGTATCTTATGATTCTTGATGAACGTATCTTTTCTTTTATGTACACTGAGAGTGTATGCACCAAGACAAATTCCTTGTGTGTCCAATCACACTTGGCCAATAAAATTCTATTCTATTCTATCTTTCTTAATCCAAAATGGCAGCTTTAGTCTGAACTAATTCATTTATCTCTTTGTGGAAATTCTCAGTCATCCAGGTCTCCAAGGTGCTTTTTCAAAAGCCAGCTGGACTGTTTTTTCCTTGAGGAAGAAGAAGTAGACATTTCACTTCAGTTCAGAACTAATCCTTCCATCGCCCCCACCATTCTGCCAGAACTGATGAAGCTTCTTGGATGAGGAGCAAAACATCTTCTTCCTCAAGGAAAAAAGCAGCAGTCCAGATACCTTTTGAAAAAGCACCTTTGAGATAATTCATCAATCAAAATCAATACAGTATATTAGTCAGTGAGGGCAGCCCATACTCGAAAGACTCTTCTTTTAGAAAAATATAATACGCATGTTTTAGATTACAGGAGCAATTCCTAATAACTGCCTTTGAAGCTAACAATATGTTGATGGCACTGGGATTCTAGTTATTTATTCTTGCATTTTTATATGTTGTCTAAGTGTGATTTTCCACTGAATCTTTTGTGGTTGCTAGTTGGTAAACAAATGATTTAGTAATTAGTCATTTAGATGAATATATCCATCTGTTTCCAATAAAACCTACTACATACACACACACACACACACACACACACACACACACACATACACACACACACACACACACAGAGAGAGAGAGAGAGAGAGAGAGAGAGAGAGAGAGAGAGAGAGAGA
>WNWU01000007.1:33365471-33409656 GCA_012654045.1 Ptyas mucosa
ATATATATATATATATATATATATATATATATATATATATATATATATAAAACATTCTAGGGAGAGAGTAGCAAGAGTTGATTCCACAAACACTTGAATAGTCCCTATTTGTCCTTACGATCGCCTTACTATATTAAATATATGCACTAAAGTAAGGTGAACTTCATATTTTATTCATTTATTTATTGGAATTTGTCAAACAAAATCGAGAACCAGAATAAGAGAATAAAAATGCAATGGCAGGGATGATAAGCATGTTAGTGAACTTACGCACGTCCCCTCTACTGACCACTTAAGTATGAAGTACAGTAGTGGCCAAAATTGTGAAAACCTTTTGGGAAAAGCGTATTTTTGAGGTTTGATGGCTAATACCACCCCCCCCTTTTTTTTGGAGTTTCAAGATAATCTTATTCTACTGCTGGAATGGCCTGGGAATAGCCCAGACCTTAACCCAATTGAAAATCTGTGGAACCGACTAAAGAAACTTGTCAGTCAGAAGCAACCCAGCAATAAAACCCAGTTAATAGAAGCAATCATTCAATCTTGGTTTCACATTATAACAGCTGCAGAACTAAAAGATTTAGTTCACTCCATGGGAAGACGTTGTAAGGCCGTAATTCAGTGGTGGGATTCAAATAATTTAACAACCGGTTCTCTGCCCTAATGATTTCTTCTGACAACCAGTTCACCAAATTGCTCAGAAAGTTAACAACCGGTTCTACCGAAGTGGTGCGAACTGGCTGAATCCCACCACTGCCGTAATTCATGCTAAAGGTTACCCAACTAAGTATTAAGTGACATGCTGATAATTTTTGTATATCTCATTTTTTCTATGTGTTTCACTTTTCTTCTTTATATGTAACTGCTATTCTAATAGCAAATCCTTCCTAAAAGTTATTGCATTACATTCTTGATTAAATTATCTTTCCATTGATATATAATTTTATGGTACTACTCCAAAAATAAAAAGTGGTGTTATTAGCTAGTTTTAGAAAATACACTTTTCCCAAAAGGTTTCCACAATTTTGGCCACTACTGTAAGATCCACGGAAGTCAATTTGTGACTGAAACTGTGAAAATGTGTATCTGAGACAACTGAATCAGGTAGGGCATTCCAGACTTTAACAATTCTATTATAGAAATCATATTTTTTTTACAGTCGTTTAGAAAGATTTACATAGAGTTTAAAGCAGCTGTTCGCACACGTATGATTGCGGTTAAAATAGAAAAAGTCATTTACAGGTAAAACATTGCTATGTATAATGTTGTATGCTTATAATTATGAAAGAATTAAGGAAAGAATATACACATTTCCTACATTTAGTTGTGTACACATATGGCAAAAGGTATCTTGAAATGGCATTAAGTCTATTCTGTAAACGACTCCATGTTCAGATAATATGCCTGAATTGAGCCTATTTATTTATTAATTTAATTTAATTAATTTTGTGTGCAATCCACCTTGCCACAAGGTGACTCCTGTCGGCTTATAAGGTTAAAAGCAATAAAACTCTCTCTCTCTCTCATGTGTGTGTGTTTATGTGTGTGTGTGTAGATAGATAGATAGCTAGATGGATGGATGGATGGATCGGTGTGTAGATATAGATATAGACTAATAAAATATGGATTATATTTAAAAAAGTATGCTAAAAAGATGGAAAAAATAGGGAGGGAGGGAGGGAACCAAATGTGCAGGTGACAAGGTGAGTTTTGCTATTGGTCCATCAACCACCTCCAGTGTGATGCTCTCCTGTTAGGGCCCCAAGCCAACTGGCACAGCCAAGTCTCAGGCTCTTGCCAGGAGAAAGATGTTACAAAGGGCCAGAGCCAAAGTAAAAAGACTCTTCTCCTGGATCCTGCCAGCCAAAATTTCTTGACTGACAAGATCCACAGCACGCCCTAGGGCAGTGATGGTGAACCTTTTCGGTACTGAGTGCCCAAACCGGAACATACGTGCGTTCATGCGCTGGAGCGCTAGAAATATGAAGACCAGCTGACCAGTGCACATGAGCATGCCAGTCAGCTGGTGTTTGAGTTTCCAGCAAGCGCATGCACGCCAGCCAGCTGGTCTTTGGGTTTCCGGCGCTCTGGCGTGCATGAAGACCAGCTGGCCGGCGTGCATGCGCGCACTAGAAACCATCAGACCAGCCGGTGACAGCGTGCGTACCCACAGAGTGGGCTCTGCGTGCCACCTCTGGTACGCGTGCCCTAGGTTTGCCATCACAGCCTGAGGGCCTATAAAGATGATAATTCCACCCAGAAGCAAACCGGCAGCCAGTGCAATTCGCAGAACAGCGGTGTGGAAGCTGGGTTGCACATGCTTTAGGAGAGGATTTGTGAGTCAACACTAGAAGATGTATTAGGTTAAAATAATCCAAAAAGTTAATTTGGACAAAGTATAATCTTCCCAATCACCTAAGTGGCTCACAAGAAACAAAAGCTTAACTGATGACATTGATACCTAGGCTAAACTCGTAAAAACAGAGGTTCTCCAGAAATACTTTTTTTTCCCTTCCAGCCACATTGGGGGCAGAGAAGCAGGTGATGGTCCTCAACTCAACTCAATTCAACTCAACGCCTACACAAAGCAGTGTATCATTTTCAGAACAAGGGAAACCTCGTTGGGGAGGCCAGACATCACCACAGAGGCTAATGGAATGAGGCTAATGGAAGCTATTTCATTAGTGCAAACAAACAAACAAACAAACAAACAAAGGAAAGATTTTACAGGGAAGGAACTTATCAGTGAAATGCTAAATTTGGAACATTCCACATTAAAACTTTATTCAGATCTTGCTAGAAAGTTTTCAGTGATGACAATAAGGGTAAAGATTTCCTTGACCTGAGTTTATTTCTTTCAGGCTACATGGACAGATCCATGTAACTTCCTTGACAGGACAACAGAAGTGTTATAAAACTGTCTTCTTTTCGAAATACCTTTTCAATTCTCCAGTCTAGCTGACAACACTGAAATACCCTTGAAAACTTGCATCCAAGTACTTATTTATCATTTATCTTGGGTTTGTTTGGTTTTTTAGACCACCCAAGATCCATAAGAGATTAAGATTTCCTTGAATATAGATTGTAATATATTTTAGACACTATTCTGGTGGAATTTTGGTATCATCTTCTTTCATTTTGCTAACTACAATTTAGTACTATGGTAGCTCAATGACGTTACTTGTCCCAGCTTCTGCCAACCTAGCAGTTCGAAAGCACGTAAAAAATGCAAGTAGAAAAATAGGGACCACCTTTGGTGGGAAGTTAACAGCATTCCATGTGCCTTTGGCATTTAGTCATGCTGGCCACATGACCATGGAGACGTCTTCGGACAGCGCTGGCTCTTCAGCTTTGAAATGGAGATGAGAACACCTCCAAGAGTTGGGAACGACTAGCACATATGTGCGAGGGGAACCTTTACCTTTTTAGATTAATCACACATGACTAAAACAAATGTGAAGTTACATGACCACACAAACTCCCCACAGCAACATCTTGTGGATAAGGGACAGGCAGTATAGCCACTCATATAAGGAATTTACTTATTGTTCCTCATTAGTAAAGCAGGAGAAGAATAGAAAGAATATTTCCAGAACTAGAAATATTTTTTTAACTCTAGCTTTTAATATCCAGTTTAGTTTAGTTGCAAAACTGCAGTCATCTATTTATTATAGCTGTCAATCAGTTTTCTGCCAATGCAGTATACATAAGCTTTAGCTGAAAGATTCCCCAGTTGCTGTCCAAATGAGGAAAGAAGGATTTAATCAGTTCTGCATTCATTAAAACAAGGATTACTGCAAAATTTACTAATGCAATCTATCATTCCCAGAAAGCTTAGCTTAGACCACCACCAATACTATTTTAATTATGTTTTAGATTGATGGTGTTGGGAGCTATACTTTTAGTAAGCTAAATTAATTCACTATACCACATTCTACAATTTGTGCCTGTGCATGCACATCAGAGGTTATCCTTTTTAAAAATAGGCAGCTAACTAAGTTTTTCGGATGACAATACTGTAAGGCCCAGCTTCTCCCCCTTATTCAAGAAAGTAAAGACTCCTGAAACTTGGCATTTCAAAAGGAACCTTTTATTAAACAGGGGTGATAGCAGGGCGAAAAGAAAGCAGGCTCTGAGGGGCCCTCAGGCCATACAGTTAGAATAAAGGAATTAGAAACCTCTCCCAACAGTCCAATGTGGATTGAGCCAATCCACAGATGGGAAGATGTTATTGTACCGGCCGTTCTGAGAAAACGATACAGGAGCTTTCTCGGGGTCATCCTCTGCCGGGTCTCGAGCAATGCAACCCACATGGCCCTCCCTGCCCTTACAATCCCCAAAAGGTGCGAAAAATGCCAGGGTGTTTCGATGCCAGGCTAAAGGTTATAAATCAATAAATTGCAGGGCACAGGATACATAGGAAAGAAAGTAATAAGTAAAGAAAGTAATTAAAAATACCTCCCCCCTTCCCCTGAAGAATGCAACTCTGTTTTCAACTTTGTGGAAAATATTTCCTTTGCAGTGCATTTTTGGTCTTCCAGATAACAAGAATCTGTGTCCATCAAACATTCCAAACGTAGAACATTGTGTTGATTAAATCATGAACCTTTTCAGCTGTCAACAACTCTAAATGTTGACAGACCCACATGAATCATGCAACATGGAAGATCCAGGCGATCTTCCCTCAGGGTAAACCTCATCAATTACCGACAGATGTTTAGAGCCGTCCCACCCAAATGGGGTGCAGTTATTTTTGATGTTCCAGCAGCCACAAAGGAGGCTGGGAGTCATTTCTCTTTTCCCTTTTCCTCCATCCATCTCAGTCTCTATTTAGCCAACTTTCTTCCTGGATACCTCTGAGGGAAATGAATAGTTAGTAGTATGAAATATAATAAACAAACAAACAAATAAACTGAAGTCATGAAAAACCACTGTTCAAGACCTGTTCTGACCAACTCCCATAATTAAATAAGAAGTAAAGGTTGACTAGATATTGTAAGCTAGTCAGATGCAAGCATAAGTTGTTTTACCATTTGGACACTGTCAGAAGAGGTTCGGCACACAAAATATTTCAATTGCAAAGTAATTAACACATAACTTTGATTGTCAATATTTTTTTCTCCCTGTTCACATATCTATTCCCTCGGTCAACTATTCATTTTACCATCTTAGGGGCATGTTCAAAGAACCTCAAAGATGTGTTATTGAAAAAGATGGCATTGATTTTGATCATCAAGATTTACAAAGCACTGGTAGATATTTATTATTATTATTATTTTAACTGAAATTGTGCTTATGTTCCAACTGTCGTAATAGTTTGTGGCAAAAGCATACCATTATATCTATTTTTTTCATGAAATATTGTGACCTATAAGATGAGGGGGGGTCAACCTATTTACTAAAGCACCAGAGGGCAAGACAAGAAACAATGGATGGAAACTAATCGAGTAGTGAAGCAAACTAGAACTAATAAAAAACTTTCCAACAATGAGATCCTTTAACCAGTGGAATACCTTGCCTTCAGAAGTTGTGGTGCCCCATCATCTGAGGTTTTTAAGACTGGATAGCCACTTGTCTGAAATAATATAGGGTCCCCATCTCAAGCAGGGGGTTGGACTAGAAGACCTCCAATGTCCCTTCCAACTCTGTTATTCTATTTTCTATGTTCCATAATACATAACACAAACATTTAATATATTAATTAACTCAAGGCCAGGAGTCAGAAGTGGGCAAATTTAAACTTCTTCTATTCATATATGTAAAGGTAAAGGATAAAATAATACTAAAAGTGATGGAGTGCGCAGAGATGGATAAACTCACGAAAGAAATGCAAGAAAAAGAGGAAACAGATTACTATTTTTGATATGGCAAAAATGGTACGATTGGCTGGAGAAAAGGAAAATAAAACAAAAATAGGATCACACTAAAGGAAACAATTTAATTAGACAGGAATTGAGTACCAACTAAAAAAACAATAAATTAAAAAGAGAATTCAAAATATCGTTATATAATTAAAGGTGTAGAAATATATAGAGAGAAATATAGTTTACCGATGTGACTATTCAAAATACAAGTCATAAGACTTGATCTATGTTTATTTGTTGTGTATGTTGTGTATTGTCATACTTGTACTTGTTTGTTTTTCTTTTTTAATTATTAGTTTTTTTTAAAAAAGAAGAAGAAGCGTGACCAAAATCTGTCAGAATAGGTGAAATAAGCAAAAACATTGTTTATTTCTGTTTTCTGTATCTAATTGTTCATCTTTCCCAGTATATCCTACTTCCTAATTCTCAGTTGGGAGCTTGCACTGAAATTAAAGCTTTTTGCTGAAAAGCAATGATCAACTGCAGGGGGAAAAAAGACAGCAAAATTCAGAGTCAGCTGTGAGATACAGCATCCTTATAAATCAAAATTATAAACAAACTGACAAACATAATTACCCCATAGATGCCGAGAAGAAAATTAACAAATTAATCATTTATGAGCACACTCCATATTTTATTTATTAATTTATAATTGAATTTATACTCTGCCTTTTTTGTTTGTTCCAACACTTAGAACCTGTAAAACTGGGGTGTCAAACTTAGAACTGGCCCGTGGGGCTGGCCTGGAAACAACAAAGGAACGGCCCGCAGTGCCTCTGCTAGCAAAAACAGAGATTGAGGGGCACATGTGACCCCCCAACTCCATTTTCACTGGCAGAGGGTTGCAGGAGGTTGTCCAGGCTGAAAACAGGGTGCTATCAAAACAAATTAAAAACAAAAGGAGAAATGTGTCCCCTTTTGCATTTGAGCATGCAAGAAGGGACAGGAAAGGAGAAAAGGAAAGAGGGGGAAAAAAGAAGGAAAGATGGGAGGATGGGAAGAGAGCAAGGAAGAAAAAATAAGGAAAGAGGGAAAGGAAGAAGAAAGGAGAATGAAGAGGGAAGGAAAAAGAAGAAAAGGAAGGAAGGAAGGAAGGAAGGAAGGAAGGAAGGAAGGAAGGACATTATAATGAGAGTGAGGAAGGGTCTCAGGGAAGTTCTGCCTTAGCATTTGGCCATCACAGCCGTGGTGGGTTCCTCCCGGTTCGGCCCGGTTTGGCCGAGCCGGTAGCGGTAACGATATGACGTCACTGAACTGGTTCTCTTTGTTCGGGAGCTGGGCCCTCCTGCCCTGCCCCATGTTATTCTTACCTTTTATTTGGCCCCGCCCCCAATCTATTCGCTGCCTCCCGAGTTCCAGCTGATTGGCTAGAAGGAAAAAAAACTATTAAACTCTTGCCGCAAGGCTTCAAAGAGCCGCCCTACAGCTGATCAGTGTTAAAAGGCAATGTGGTGGTAGACTGGTGCCTCCAAGAACAAATGGGTAGACTGGTACAGCTCTGCAAGCAGTTAAAAGCTTGGTAGACCAGTACGTTTGCTAAATCCTAAAGAATTGTCACATGACCATCAAACCACGCCCACAAAATAAGCCACACCCATAGAACCACTAGTAAAAAATATTAGAACCCACCCCTGCACCACAGGTGCCTCCAACATGAGTCCCTTGCCATGCCCGCCATGCCCACACACCATGTGCCCACCCCCATCCACCCCTGGCACTTTGAGGTCAAACACAACTCTGATGTGGCCCTCAATGAAATCAAGTTTGACACCTCTGGTGTGGGCAGTTCATGATGCATCCGGCCTGTGGGCTGCAAGTTTAACACCCCTGACCGAAAGGCATTTCCATATATGACATTTGCACCATTCATGAACTGGGACTGCATTCCTAGGTTCCTACACCATCTCTTCCAATAGCTGAGAACAGATAAACTAGGACAAAAATCACATTAGAGCTTTTTTTTTTTCCGTAATAGAAATTGGGAGAGGGGCTTTGGGGGAAGATCATTTCCCCCTTGATGGGAACACTTGTCTTACTTTGTCTTCTTGTTCCTAGACTCCTCTGTTCTCCTTTAAAGACTAAGATTCACTATTTTTATGCTAGTGACCTGCCACTGATTTTATATTGCTGATAGGAATAATACACTGGCTAGATATAAAATGTGATTTACAAATATGTGGTGAGTGGCAGAATGCCATTTTCTGTATTCTTCCATTGGTCAGCTCTATGTGACACTGATAAACTCATGTGATGCTCACAAAGCAGCAAAGGCACAATGAGACAGTTTAGAAAAGTCCCTAAAGATGTGGGGATTGAAAAATATAGACACAGTGGAAGAGATCTAAAAGGCCCTTCATAATAAAAATGCACTTACTTTTATAGGGATTGAAAATATCCTAACCTTAACTTTCTAGACAAATGGGTAAAGTGGTTCAAATAGAATAGAATAACTCTATTCAGAGTTATTCTTCAGAGTAAAGTCTTCAGGAAATTTCTCCTTAGTTCTAAGTTGCTTCTCTCCTTGATTAGTTTCCACCCATTGCTTCTTGTCCTACTGTGAGGTGCTTTAGAGAATAATTTGACTCCCATATTTCCTTATCGCTCTGTTGAGAAATATTTTGCAACTACCACCAGCCATCATAATCCTCATCAATAATTTGATGGCATCTTAAAGATTAAACCATTTCTGATCCCATTACACTCTCATGGCTCAAAATACACTCCATGAATCTCCTTATATTAGTCCTTGTTTAGTGACTACTTATAGACCATTTGCAGTTACAATGGTGATAAAAAAAGCAAGTTTATGACCCTATCTCACATTTATGACTTTGCAGATCTGTAAAGCAAAGAAAAACAGAAGTAGGATCAGAAGCACAGTCATTTTTTCACTTAGCAACTGCTTTGCTTAACAACCAAGTTGCTGATCCCAATTGTGGTAGCTAAACAAGATCTATCTGCATTCATTCATTCATTCATTCATTCATTCATTCATTCATTTTATTAGATTTTTATACCGCCCTTCTCCTACTGGACTCAGATCGCTTAGCATGACCTTAAAAAAAATCACTTAACATACTCTTTTGTATTGCAGAGTCCAGAGTCACATTTGTCTGAGTTCTGTGGCCATATAAATCTTTTTACATGTATACACACATTGAAGGGGAAATGAAAAATGACCAGATGTTTTACACTTCAAACTACAACATTAAATACACACAAAGTCTATTTAGTCTACTAAACTGTTACAGCTTCAATTGGCCAACAAATATAGATAAATCTTCTATTAGGTTTTTGCTTCTCAGTCCTTCTAAATGTTCCCTCATGAATATAAGGGAAGCTTACATCTATTTTATAATACTAATGAGTCTAGTAAAATACTAGGCAATCAAGGGATGATTTCTTGTAATGAAAAATAACATGGAAATGTTCACCTAGTCCTACTCTAGACCTGTTGATTCCATAAACCAGGGGTCCCCAACTGGGCCATGGACCAGTATTTATCTGTGTCCTGGGCTGCACAGCTGGAGGTGAGCAGAGGTTGAGTGAGTAAAGCTTCATCTACATTTGCAGCTGTCCCCAGCTGTCTCATCTCTACCTCAGATGATCAGGCATTAAGGTCAGTGGTGGGATTCAACTGGTGTAACAACCAGTTTGCTGAGAGCTCACTTTACGGATCTGCAAACGTGTGCTCTGCGTGTGCGCAGTGCATTTGAAAACAGCTCTAAAACTTACCTTCTACTGCAGCCCTGGCAGAGGTGGGCTGCCCTTGGTTCGCACCGGTTCGCCGGTAGTAAAACCGGCGGAAGGCTCCGTCCATCGAACCCGACGTCATCAAACCCGGCTTCTGCACAAGCAAAGCAAGTGTGCACGAGCGGCCCCATTGCAAACCGGTAGTAAAGGTAAGTAAAACCCACCCCTGAGCCCCAGTGAATAAAACAGCCGAGGCATAGCAATTCGCTCTGCCGTGTCTATCAGCTGGGCTTCCAACAAAGGAAATATAGGTCAGTATAGCACAGGGGCAGGTGAGTGGGCCCAGCTGATTGTCAGAGCAAACCGGTTCGCTCTCAGTTGATTGTCGGAGCTACCGGTTTGCCTGAACTGGTCCGAACCGGCTGAATCCCACCCCTGATCAAGATTCTCATAGGATCATGAACCCTATTGTAAACTGCATGAGAGGGATCTAGGTTACACACTCCTCCTCACCCTCCCTGATCCATGGAAAAATCGTTTCCCAAGAAACTGATCCCTGGTGCCAAAAAGTTTGGGGACCGCAGTTATAGACTGCATTGCACAAGGACTAAATCCAAGAACTGGGAAGTAACTGTTGACAAACCCAAATTTGTGCACAATATCATTTAACTAAAAAAAATATATACATCCAATGAGCATTCATCTTTTTTTAATGATAAGAAATTGCTTACAATATACATGTAATAAAATGTGTTTGGACCCATCCACTAGGTCCAAACAGCATTGAAAATGGCAATATTTACATAGAATAATTTTGGTCAGATTGCATCTGTGGATATATAATAGCTCTAATACTTGGTATAATTATGAAAACCTAACACTTTAATAGAACGGTAATCAATATCACAGTTGGATTTCGCCAGTATCTGCTTTTGAAACTAAGTCAGCAATAAAAAGGCAACTTCGTGATAATAATACCTTACTATCACAGCAGCAGCATAACAATTTTAATAGAAGGTAGTAAATTGCCAATCACAGCTAGATCTTCCCCTGGAATTTTTTTTAAAAAGCAATTAATATTTAAATTCGGGAGTTCATAATTAAACACTTTAAAATACTGCACAAGTTCTCATTACAATGTTAAAACTGCCTTGGTATCCAGTTTCAATTTTGCTCCTGTTGCTGCAGAAGACGCCATGAAACGTAAAACCAAGTGTTACCCACCAACACAAGAGACTATCAAATTCACAGTTTCAACCAAGGTAAGCATCTGCATATTAACATTCTTAATTATGGTACTCCTCAGAAAGTTTTAGTATCGTTTGTTGTCCCCAAAACAAACAAAATGTGTGCAGAAATGTATCTACCACAGGAAAATGTGTGGAATCAGAAACGGTACGATGCAGAAAAATGAGTAAAGAACAGAAAAATCATAATGTCAGTAGAAAAAAATATACCAGGACATTATACCCAGTTGGATCTAGTAAGTTAAGGCACTGGGCTAGAAACCAGGAGCCTGTGAGTTCTAGTCTTGCCTTATGAATGAAATCTGGATGAGTGACTTTGGGCCAGTCTCTTTCAGCTTAGTCATATCACAGGATTGTTATTGTGGGGAAAATAGGAATAGGAAGGTGAATACGTTTGCTGCCTTGAGTTATTTGTAAAAGAATATAGGAGGGGTATGAATAAATACATAACAATACGTTCATTGCCTTAAATTACTTATAAAAGTAATAAAGGTGGAATATGAATAAATAAATAAAAATAAAAATAAATTAATTAAAATTAAGTATACAAAACCCCCATAACATTATATTTACAGTGATATATATAAGTGTAGACAGCTTCTTCAGTTTCCAGAGCAATTGGACTCCAGTAGAATGATCTAGCTCCATGATGGCGAACCTATGGCACACGTGCCACAGGTGGCACGCGGAGTCATATCAGTGGGCATGCGAGCTCAGCTCTGGCATTCATGCGCACACTGGCCAGCTGATTTTCGGGTCTTTTGGGCCCACTGGAAGTCAGGAAAAAGGCTGTTTCCAGCCTCCGGAGGGCTTCCAGGAGAGTGGGGAAGGCCATTTTGGTCCTTCCCTGTCTCCTAGAAAGGCTCTGGAGCCTGGGGAGAGCGAAAAATGGGCCTACCTTGCCATCACATGCCAAAAGTGCCCCCATGGGGGGAGTGCGGGGGGGCGCACATGTATGCGCGGGGGGCAGGGCACATAGAATTATAGGTATGGGCACGCACGCGAGCAACCCCCCGCACTCCCCCCACTTTTGGCACGCGATGGCAAAAAGGTTAGCCATCACTGATATAGCTGCACAGCTGAAGACTGGGATTATTACAGATAGTCCTTGACAGTCCATTTAGCGACCGTTCAAAGTTACAACGGCCCTGAAAAAAGTGACCATTTTTATGACCATTTTTCACACTTACAACCATTGCAGCATCCCCATGGTCACATCATCAAAAGGCAGATGCTTGGCAACTGATTCATACGTAAAACGGTTGCAATATCCTGTCATCATGTGATCACCTTTTTGACCTTCTGACAAGAAAAGTCAATGGGGAAGCCAGATTCACTTAACAAACTTCGTTACTAATTTAACAATTGTGGTGATTCACTTAACAACTGTAACAAGAAAGGTCATCAAACGATGCAAAATTCACTTAACAAAGAAATTGTGGTCATAAGTTGAGGACTACTTGTGTTGTGTTGTATTGTATTGTATTGTATTGTATTGTACTGCATTGTATTGTTTTTAGCTCTCTCAGGTTACATTTCTGATAAAATCAATTATTTTTTCAGAATTTGGGGAGTGATGATCCCAAAACATCTGGGGGCTACCGAGCAGTGGAAGGTTGAGTTGGAAGTTGCTATTTATCTAAACTAAATGTTTATCCGCCATGTTCACTTTCATCATTGCAAATGTTGCCTTGTTGCTATCTTGTCATTGTCATGATCAAGTGTAACTATCATGGGATTGTGTAATAAGGCTTACTAATGTTTTACGATAGTAAAGTATTACTCTGTTTGTTTTACTATATCATGAATGTCTCACTGTTCTGGCATACCAGGGTTGTTTTAATGTTTGATTGTTTCTGGTGGATATTTTAATGGTTTATTGTTTGCTATGAATATTTTAATGTTGTTTTTATTATCATTGTTGTAGATGCTGTAAACCCCCATGAGTCACGTTAAATCGGTGGTACACAAATTTAAGAATGAATACTCATATACATCTAAATGCTGTAATCTCCGATACAACTTTTTTATCCCTTCCTTCCAGCAGGGGATACCCCCAAATGGCTTATTTTATTTTTAAAGCAAAGATAAGTCATTAAATAAATGGTAACAATAAAAGCAGTGAAATATTTTGTGGGCCATTCTGCTCAAAAGATTGTCTTGAATATGTATTTCAGGAAGCAGGAGACCCAGCATTACAAATGCACTCTTAGCGAAGTGAAATTAAAGAGGAATTTTTATCTGGTATATAATTTAAATGGTCCGTTTGCTTGTCTTTTACTAGTTACGTTTAAAAAAAAATATTAAGATGACAGAAACAGGGGAAAAAAAACAAGAAGAAGAAAAAGGACTAGGTGCCTGACTAGGTGGCTCAGTGGCTAAGACACTGAGCTTGTCGATCAGAAAGGTTGGCAGTTCGGCGGTTCGAATCCCTAGTACAAATCTCCTGAGTGAGCAGGAGCCTGGACTAGATGACCTCCAAGGTCCCTTCCAGCTCCGTTACTGTTACTCTGAATTTTTGTCACACCCCCTAGGATAGTACAACACAATAACTAAGGCCGGGAGGGCCTTTTATCAGATTCGCCTGATTTGCCAGTTGCATCCCTTTCTGGATCGGGACTCGTTAAACATGGTCACTCATGCCCTCGTCACTTCCCGCCTAGACTACTGCAATGCTCTCTACATGGGGCTCCCCTTGAGGAGCATCTGGAGGCTCCAGCTGGTCTAGAATGCAGCCGCGTGGGTGGTTATGGGAGTGACGTGGTGCTCCCATGTGACACCCCTCCTGCGCAAGCTGCACTGGCTCCCGGTGGTCTTCCAGGTACGCTTCAAGGTTTTGGTTACCACCTTTTAGAGTGCTCCATGGCTAAGGACCAGGGTACCTACGAGACCGCCTTCTGCCACCAGTAGCCTCTCACAGACCAGTACACTCCCATAGAGAGGGACTTCTCAGGGTGCCGTCAGCCAAACAATGTTGGCTGGCGGCCCCCAGGGGAGAGCCTTCTCTCTGGGGGCACCTACCATCTGGAACAAGCTTCCCCCGGAGATACGGAACATCCCAGATCTGCGTGCTTTCTGCCGTGCCCTTAAAATGTTCTTTTTCCAGCAGGCTGGCCTGGCCTAACCTCTTTTAAATTGTTTTACATTTTAAATTTTAAATTGGGTTTTAAAATTGGTTTTAATTTGTCTTATGGGGCCATAATATTTAATATATTTTAAATGTATTTAATATTTGTATTACATGTATTTTATTTTGGCTGTTCACCGCTCTGAGTCCCTCGGGAATAGAGTGGTATATAAATTTAATAAATAAGTAAGTAAATAAGTAAGTAAGTAAGTAAGTAAGTAAGTAAATAAATAAATAAATAAATAAATAAAGACTATTAGCTTAATTTTGTTCCCTCTTAGTCTCTGTGTGAGAAAGAAGGAAAGAGACATATACAGTATGAAAGGAGTAGTACAAATATTTATATGTGGCCTTAGGGAACTACTTAGAGTAGAAAAATGGGATTATCCTGCATGTGATTGACAGAGCGTGAACGGTATTTTTATAAAAGGAGAAAAGAGAATGACCTTTTGTGTCTACGAACCATGTAAAACTTCTACATATCCCTATAATGGCCGTCAAATTGTTGACGGCCATTTTCTCTTGTGGCTAAAATCACTTCTCATGTCAACATGAAGGTTAATTAGCACCAGGGAGATATGCACATGTGTGTACCTCCCCCTAGCCTCCCTGAAATAAATAAGCACACCCCTCTATGTGTGCACAATCTGCGCTACCTGCAGGAGCCTCTCATTAGATTGAAACGCACAGGCAAAAGACACAATCGCTTGCTGAGTTTCCAATGGTACCACCATCGGAGTGGAACGATGTAGAAGGTATATATAATTCATGAACTGCGGAATGGAATAGTTTGGTTCCTGTCAAAAGAGAATTGCCTTGTCTTTTTGTAATTGGAAGAAACAATGAGCGGTGTAGCCTCAATAATTGATGGCACATCACACCATAATCCTAGAAACACAATTGTAAGTGGTCAAAGCCTCTCTTATTTCCCCTGCTCCTGGTTAAGGAGGGGATATTCTGCAGGGGTGGGTTTCACATAATTTTACCGCCGGTTCACCGCGCACCAAAAATGTAAGCTTTGCTCGCATGCGTGGCTTAGAAAACATGGCTAAATAGGACAGCATAAATAAATAGCAGAGCGCCGGGGTGGGTCGGCGGGCACCTGCAGGTCACCACTACTAGTTATCCTGAACCAGTCCAAATGGCTGAATACCACTTCCGATAGTCTGCAATATTGGCTCAGCATTAGATCAACATTAAATATCCTGCTTTCTTTGCAATAGAAACATAATCAGCAGGAACACCCAAGACGTTCTCTCAGATATCCTTTACCGTGGTTCAGAGTTATGGATTATTGGAATGTTGGTAATAATTATGTCATCGTGTTGGGGTCAACTCTTAACCACATAAGTAGACCTTCTCTAAGATGATCTGTCCCAATCCAATTAAAGGTAGGTGACCAAACAAACATCTAGGAGTTATTATATTGATAGATACCTCAAGAACAATGTATTCCGAGGAATGATGCTTCAAAGGGTAGACTTCCTGGAGAGCTGCATAACCAGCTTTACAAATTATTTATAAAGTAATTTATCAGGCAGTTTGCTAGCTCTTGTGATATGTTACCCCGAAGACTTTCCAAACAAACAATTATGATGGGGAAAAGGGCAGCAGGTGGTAATCCAAGCAAACCATGATTGACAAACTGTCTTAAGCAGTTACCTGGGGTATATAACTCACTTTCCTTCTTGATTATGACTCAAAGCTCCTAAACTTTAAGAATGGGCCTTGACAGGTTGAATCCTGCCTAGAGACATTTGCTCAAATACTATGATTTTTCAATAAGATCATATTATTTGATTGCTAGCCACTAAGTATACAATCGCCAAAAGCAAACGACACAAAATACGTGCAGGCATTTGGAAACAACCGTGAATATCTATCCACATTTTATGTCCAGGTAATTCTGAACTTACAACAGTTCATTTAATGACCTTTCAAAGTTGCAATGGCACTGAAAAAAGTAACTTATGACCATTTTTCACACTTACAACCTTTGTAGCTGCCCCATGATCATGTGATCAAAACTCAGATGTTTGGCAAGTGGTTCATGCGATCACCTTTTGCAACCTTCTGACAAGCAAAATCAATGGGGAAGCCAGATTCACTTAACAGCCGTGTTACTAACTTATCAACTGCAGTGATATTGTGACAAAAGAAGGTCGTAATATGGGGGCAAAACTCACTTAACAATTGTCTCACTTAGCAACAGAAATTTAGGGCTCAATTGTGGTCATAAGCCAAGGACTACCTGTACTCTGGGGGAAAGAGTTCTATATTCATGTGCATCATTCCAACCTTGATTTAATCAGATGCTTCAGTAATGTGGTGGGACTTTTAATGACTAATTTAATAGCTACTTAAAACAGATTTCCTACTGCTGTTGACCCTAACTGCAGCCATAATGCATACAATACATCCCAGTCAGGATTGTAGGTCAATGTCAGTGAACCTATGATTCTACCTTCAGTCCTTAGTATTTCTAGAGCAGGGGTGTCAAACTTGATTTCATTGACGACAACATCAGGGTTGTGTTTGACCTCGCGGGCCAGGGTGGGTGGGGCCAGCTCAACTTCACTTGTGATGGGGCACCTGTGGTGGCCTGAGCGCTCTCCAGTAAAAATGGGTATCCTTCCTCTGCCACGCCCACCAAACCACGCCCACAGAACCGGTAGTAAAAAAAATTGAATTCCACCACATGGGTTCTTCTCACATACTTCTGAACAGCATCTTCATATGTCCTGAAATCTAACACCTCAAGTTCTCAGGGTCCTTAAATTCCACAAAAGGATACTAATATTCTGGCAAATCTATTCCCAATTTCCATTATTTTCTATTTACTAACTGCCCCTATTCCTCCTGGTTATAACTGCAGCTTTAAATGTAAAATTGGGAAAATTAGAATTTGTAGAGTCCTTGGTGTTCTCAGACATTTCATTACTAAACTAGACATTTCATTACTAAATTAGGTAACATCATCAGTGCACTGATGATGTTACATTGTTCGGTAATGAAACGTCTGCAAGAAAGCAGTGAAGCTCGGGGAACAGCAAGGCTCTGATCCTGCAATTCTGAGCTACAAATATTCTCTTCAAAAATTCAAATCCAAATCCAAAAAAGGTAGGAACAGATATTTTCTCCCTGTTATTTCAAGTTTAAAGCACTGAATTGCTCAAGACTGGGGACTTACAAGGGTGATTTATTTCCTATCTTTCTCCAAGACAGCTTCACTCAGTGAAGGTTAACTCATGGCTAACCACTTTGGGAAGGAAAGTATATTTTAATATTTTCTGCTATTTCCCTAGACATGCAGAAATTAGGAACTGAGTGAGATTCAACTCTCTCATGAATACTTTTGAGCCTAAATTGTTTATTCGACTGAAATCCATTTATACCTGTGCCAATTCTCACTATGGGTTGGATAAGGGTAATGAGGGGCATGACTGCACACTCAGAAACCTTATTACTGTGGGATCAGATAGCAAGCACAGCATGAGTTATACATCCCAGGAAAAAGTGTATTAGTGCAGTAGATGAAGATAAAATAGCTTTGAAATTTGCTTTCCATGGAGAATATCTCAAATAGAGATTAGTAAAACGCAGCATATTGTGTTAAGGGCATTTTTGTAAAACAAAATCTGAGCAAAAACTATTGATCTGAGTTGGGTTTTTCTAGAGGAAGTCCTTCCAAAACTTCAAGTTTTGAATAGGATCCGACCCTCAAAGGGGATTCTGCCTCGATGAAGCATTGACGGGTTGCAAACACATCTACAGGGGCAGATTTTCATTTTGGAGCTACTTATTGTTATTTTAAGGGGGAAAAAAATTAATGACACAACAGAGGGACCATAAACACACTGTGAGCCAGGAACCTGGGATCTCAAATAGCTGAAAGAAAAAAGTCAGCATGTCACACTTTTCTCGGCATTCTGCAATCCGTGCAGTTATTAGAAATGGAAAAATCACTTATATAAATACACTAGAAACAAAGGCTGGTAGATAAACATTTCTTAAAATACATGAACTATTTTCCCGACTGGATTTGAAAACTTACACAAATGCACTTATTTCTGCACTAAAAGTTAAAAGCATGCAACATATTTTAACAGAATAACCGAGTTGGAAGGGACCTAGGAGGTCTTTTAGTCCAACCCCCTGCTTCCACAGGAGACCCTATACCAGTGATGGCTAACCTTTTTGCCGTTGTGTGCCAAAAGCGGGGGGAGGGTGGGTGGGGGTCACGCACATGCGTGCCCACACCCATAATTCAATGCGCCCCACGCATGCGCGCACAACCCCCTGCGCTCCTCCTGCTTTTGGCAAGTGATGGCACGGTGGGTTCAGTAGGCTCATTTTTTTGCCCTCCCCAGGCTCCAGAGGCTTTCTAGGAACCTGGGAACGGCAAAAACGGCCTTCCCTACCCCCTTGGAGGCCCTCTGGAGGCTGGAAACAGCCCGTTTCCTGATTTCCGGTGGGCCCAGAAGGCCTGAAAATCAGTTGGCTGGCGTGCGCATGCGCGCTGGAGCTGAGCTAGGGCAACGCTTGTGTGCCCACAGATATGGCTCCATGTGCCACCTGTGGCATGCGTGCCATAGGTTTGACATCACGGCCCTATACCATTTCTGACAAGTGGCTGTCCAGTCTCTTTTTAAAACTCTCCAGTGATGGAGCCCACACAACTTGCCCACAACTTCTGAAGGCAAGCAGGTTGCTCTCAGTGCCAGGAAATTTTTCCATAGTTCTAGGTTGGATCTTTCCTTGATTAGTTTCCATCCGTTGTTTCTTGTCTTTCCTTCAGGTGTTTTGGAAAATAAATTGAACCCCTACTTCTTTGTGGCCCTCAAATATTGGAATACTGCTATCATGTCACTCCTGGTCCTTCTTTTCATTAGATTAGCCATATCCAATTCCTTCAACTGTTCTTCATATATTTTAGCCTCCAGGGCCTTAATCATCTTTGTTGCTCTTTTCTTTCCAAAATCTCAACATCTTTTTTTATAATGGGTGTGACTAAAACTGGATGCAGTATTCCAGATGTGGTCTTACCAAGGCTTACCAAGGCTTACCAAGGTAAAGTGGTGCTAGTAGTGGGTTGCTCCCGGTTCGGTCCGATTCTATAGAACAGGTAGTAAAACCGGCAGGAGGCTCCGCCCACCCACCACGACGTCATCATGGGTGATCTGCACATGTGCAGAAGAGCCCAGATAAGTGGAACCCACCCCTGCTTCACATGATTTTGATTCTATTCCTTCCATTAATACAACCTAGGATTGCATTGGCTTTTTCTGCAACCGCATACTGCCGCATATTGCTGGCTCATATTTAGATGATTGCCCACTAGGACATTTTCCTCTTCTTGATATCAATAGTTTTGCTAACCTGCATGCTGAAATACTTAAATACAAGATTTTGAAAGTTTCACAAGTACAGAATACATGCTGGCAGCCTGATTGGTTCATGCCAACAAAACCATGTTCTCAACATGGGATTAATGTGATGGTACATCCCTTTAAAGTTTGAGATATAGTATCTGAAGGAATGCCATCTCTTAGCTCCAGATATTGAGCATCAAGTTTCTTAAGGGTGGCCTTCCTGAAGGGAAGTCATAGAACAGCTAGAAAAAAATGGAGATAACCAACAAATAGGAACACCTATTTCTGATCTTTCTATCTATACCTTACTCACATTATTTGTATACAGAGTTTTTTCTCTGTTGATTATCTAGAAATGGAATGTTGCACCAATGTTGTTGCGACATTCTGTACCAGTCTTTTGCTTCAGTCTTTTAATTTTCTTCTGCTATTTGAATGCAGATAGGAGCTATGATCCATTGTTGCACCCAATATAATTACATTTTCAAACATCTGGCAAGTTCCAACCTCCAAAAGTTTACAAACAAATGTCGATGGAAAGATAATGTCTAGAGAAATGAAGGAAAAAAAATAGAACAGGATCGTAAAGTTGTGTCAGCTAAGAAGGATGAAGGAAGGTATTGCTCCTAGGTGAAAGTAAAATGATAGAAAAATATTGAATAAGCTAGGAAAAATGCAGAATGAAAAGTTATCTTTATGATGAATAAGATCTCCCTGGGCCAAAGTCAAACTATGATATAGTGAGCTTTCAAATCATTGGAGAATGCTAAATTAACCCTCAGAGGCATTATACCTAATTGGACTTTAGTACAATTTTAAAATGCTATCAATCATTTTTTTTTTCTTAAGTGTTGTCTTAATTTTTATATTTGGTTAAATGTTGTCTAATCTTGAACCGCACCCAGTGGCCCTGTTTTAAAGTAGGTAGCCATATAAATCATTTCAATAAATAAATTATTTTAAGATTACATTTTTACATAGAATAAACAAACTTAAATCTATGATGGTGGCGAAGTAGTTAGAATGCAGTATTTCAAGCCAATTCTGCCTACTGCCAAGAGTTTAATCCTGGTTGATTTAGCCTTCCATCCTTCCACAGCAATGGTGGGCTCCTCTCGGTTCGGCCCGGTTCTCCCGAGCCAGTAGCGGTGACGATATGACATCACCGAACCGGTTCTGCCCCCCGTCCCCCCTGCACCCCTCTGTGCCCCCCCAACCCCCCCACATTATTCTTACCTTTTATTTGGCCCCACCCCCAATCTATTGCTGCCTCCTGAGTCCCAGCTGATGGCTAGAGGGAAAAAAACTGTTTAAACTCTTGTGGGGGTTTCAAAGGGCCACCCTACAGCTGATCAGTGTTAAAAGAAAACAAATGAGTAGACCAGTGCCTGCAAAAATACATGAGTAGACCAGTGCCTGCAAAAATAAATGAGTAGACCAATGCCTGCAAAAAATACATGAGTAGACTGGTACAGCTCTGCAAGCAGTTAAAAGCCTGGTCGACCAATACTTCTGCTAAATCCTAAAGAATTGTCACATGACCATCAAGCCACACCCACAAAATAAGCCACGCCCATAGAACCGGTAGTAAAAAAAATTAGAACCCACCCCTGTTCCACGGTCAGTAAAATGAGGACCCATATTGTTGGGGACAATATGCTGATGTTGTAAACCACTCAGAGAGTGCTGTAAAGCACTACGGAGCAGTATATAAGTCTAAGTGCTATTACTATTGCTATTTTGACTCAAATTTGGTTTATGCCTTGTTAAAAAGAATGAATATGGTAGAGATATGCAAGGTACAAATTCTAATTGTATTGTATACCACTAATTCTTTGTTTTGGATACTGAATGGAATTCCATTAATTCTGAAAAAAATCACTGATTATCATTGGATTGTTTCCAGCACAAGTTAGGGAATATTGGACTGAAATTTGCATATCTTACATACATTATTCAAATTTGCATCTTAATTTGCATCTCAGCTTCCAAAGCACATTGTTTTTCTTCTACATCGCATAAATATCTATATGGCATACTTCACAAGATTATCAATTGCACCTTAAATAAAATATGTGCAATGTAATGTTTAACAACTCAGGATGTGCTATCCTAGGAACAAATTTTTGTTGTTAAAAGGATCAAGGATGGTATAGATAATAACTTGTATCTCCTAATCCTTTTTTGCCACTCTTAAATGTCTCCTCAGAAATCATGAAAATTAAAAAGCATTCCAAACAACATAGGGGTCTGTAACCTTAAACACTCAAAGAGCCATTTGGACACATTTCCCACAGAAAAGAAAACACCGGGAGCCACAAAACCCTTCCCGTGCCTGACCATTTTTTGAGCGGCCACAAAACTAGCATATGTAGTTGAATTAAATGTTCTGTTTTCTTCTGAAACTTTTTTCTTTTCTTTGGATAAATCTTTGGATTTATCCATGGTTGGCCTACTGGGTGTTGAAAAGCTCAATAAATCGTGTGCTGGCGGATGTCGCACATTGGTGGTTGTGACGCATGTTTTGAGTGCAGGGAGCTGCAGCAGAGGGGTGAAAGAGCCACAGGTTGCTGACCCCTGCCCTATGCAGTGGTGTGTCACTCATAATATCTTTAATTTTTCATTGGGTTGTAAAGAATGTGAACATTCAAGTGCTGTGTTTACAAAAATAAAAAAAGGGAGGAAAGCAGTAAGTTTGCTTTAAATATATGTTCCAGAGGGTAAATGACTTCTGAAGTGCAATAAATGGTACTGAAAATTGCTGTTACTTCTAAAATATATTCCTCAATTTTCTTCACATAACCTTCAGCTGAAAGCACGTTATTGCTCTTTTATTAAATGGACTAAATGAAAAATAAATTGAAGGCTTTTTAAATAGAAGTTTAAATATATTTAAGATCACAGTTAGATATGCAGATTTTAATGGCAGGATGCTAAATTGCATTGCATTGGCAGTGTATAACATGCAGAACAATTTTTAAAATAATCAAGGGGCATGATGGGACATCCATTTTATTTCTCATAAAACAGATGTGATACCAGGGGTCCAGAATGCTTTGCTATTCTTGCCAATTAGTTAGTCAAAACTGAATGTGTTTACATCCAAGATATCTGCATGTGGCTGTGTTGTCTTAAAAGTTTAAAGATGGAAAATGTAATGAATGCTGTTACACCATTTGCTGTCTGTACAAATACAAGCTGCCTGCATTCTCATACAATAATTTGTGTTAACACATTAGCCTTATATAACAAGGAGGCTTTTTAAATCATTCCCCAAATGCATCATTTTATGGGAATTTGAAAACTAATGCAATGTCTATAGACAGAGAGATCTCAGTGAAAGCAAAGGAAGGCTTCTGATAACCAGTAAATTTCTTATTGCAGTGGGGAATATAACTCCACATAAAACTAGCATTACAAAACTGGATGAAGATAAAAACATTAGAGCTAAAAACTCAGAGGAGGAGCCATAATATCTCATAGGTAAGGTAAAAGTTCCCCTCACACATATGTGCTAGTCGTTCCTGACTCTAGGGACGAAGCTGAAATTTTGATTAGCACAGTCTTGTTGTAAATGTCCATTTTTGGCATAGCTGCTATATTAGATCATATCATTAATGTTCCCATCTATAAAAGGAATGCACATGGAAATGGGAAGCCTAGAAAGTATCCTTTGTAATGATGAAAAAGAAAAGAAAAGCCAAAAGTAATTGAAAAACATCACTCAGCATCCATCACACAATCAATTCTCACAGTTACAGGACTAGAAAGATTTTGTGAAGAAGAAAGAGGAGGAGGAGGAGGAGGAGAAGGAGAAGGAGAAGGAGAAGGAGAAGGAGAAGGAGAAGGAGAAGGAGAAGGAGAAGGAGAAGGAGAAGAAGATCCAAAAACTCTAATGGCTAAAGAAGCCATTCACAATGCTGAAACAAACAAGCAAGGAGAGTCAATGATTATGTCAAATAATGGAGAGCCAGCAAGTAGACGAGCTCTTTAAGCTTCTGGAGAAGAAGAGAACTTTAGATCACCCACAAGTGTTCAGACAGCTGCTCCTTGCAAGGAGACCAGATTGACAGGTTTATAGCTCTATAGATGTCAACCCTGAAGCTGGCTAGACAGTGGCCATCTTTCTATTCTGCTGGGTTTCTTCAGAGCTTCAGTGCTACCACAGACTGGAAATGAGGGGGAGGGAGGGAGGTGTATAGATAGCTGGGGTGCTCTACCCAAAACAACATTCTTTTCCCTGGGAACCAAGGACATGTGTGCAGGTGGTTGGGATGTGGAGACTGAGGTCACCCAACAATTGGACTGTATGCTGATTGGACCATGTAACCGATGACTTTGGGGGAAGTGACAAACTTTTACTTTTAATGAAGGGGAAAACCGGCGGGAACTTTAGAGCAGATTTTCACCAGCCTTGTGCCAATATGACATATCTTAATAAAATGTTCTTTGAGGAATTTCCAGGCCTTGGAGTTCTTTTGCTCACGTGTGTGTTAGTTGGAATCCTGACATTAGAATTAGGACTATTAAATGATAGAATAATCTACAATGATCTTTAAAGGAGAAGTCTAAAGGTCCCCTTGGATCCACATTGACACCAGACAATCACTGATTTTAGTCAGGAGTCTTTTTATCAGCTTTGTTTAGGGAACTAATTGAATCTATTCCCTATGGGAGAGAAATACAAGCATGGGAAACCTCAAAGCTGAATATCAAATTATTTGAAAAACACAGTTTTCACATAACCACAGTTTTCAAAACCACAAAGGCTTAAGTTAAAGGCAAAAGCTATCTGCTTCCATGTAGTTTGCGCCATGTTCTTAGGTCTCCAATAGTTTTATCTTCTGCGTATACGGTCACAAAACTTTATGCCTAAATTGCCAGCCTGTAACATGAACATGAATGGAAAAGCAAATAAAAAGGAAATATATTAAGAGCCTTGGATAGTACAGTGGTCTAAAGCCCTGTTATTAACATCAGCTGCCTGCAATTATTGCAGGTTCGAATCTCACCAAGGCTCAAGGTTGACTCAGCCTTCCATCCTTTCTAAGGTAGGTAAATTGAGGACCCAGTTTGTGGGGGCAATAAGCTGACTTTGTATAAAATATACAAAAGTATGAAGGCTATTGCTTAGCGCATTGTAAGCCGCCCTGAGTCTCCGGAGAGGAGCGGCATATAAATCAAATTATATAAAAAATAAAGACCAGGAAAGCGCTATGGAAACAGGATCCAATGAAAAAGTCACCTGTTAAATTTTTTTCTTGCGTGCTTGTTAAGTGAATGTGTCTTCCCATTGACTTTGCTTGCCAGAAGGTCACAAAAAGTGATCATGTGATCAAAAAGCCATCTGAGCCAGTTGCCAAGTGTTTGAATTTTTATCACGTGGGAATCTGCAACGGCTACAAGCAGGGGTGAAATGCTCCCGGTTCAGACCAGATCGCCCAATCCGGTAGTGATGGCAGCGGGTGGTTCGAAGAACCAGTAGCAAAAATCCCTGCGCCCCCGCCCCCCCCACAACATGCCCAGCTGAGCCACACGATCATCAGAGGCTTTTTTTTTTACTTTTAAAAGCATTTTTTCTACAACTTCTTCCGCCAAAAAAATGCTTTTAAAAGTAAAAAAAAAAGCCTCTGATGATCGTGCGGCTCAGCTGGGATCTCAGAGGCTTTTCAAAGCATTTTTTTAACCACCTCTTCCCCGGAAGAGGTTGCAGAAAAAAATGCTTTAAAAGTCTCTCTGACGATCCCAGCTGAGTTGCCCGATCGTCACAGAGACTTTTCAAAGCATTTTTTAAAACGATCAGGCAACTCAGCTGGGATCGTCAGAGAGACTTTTAAAGCATTTTTTCCTGCAACCTCTTCAGCGGAAGAGGTGGTTAAAAAAATGCTTTGAAAAAGCTGTGTTCTTGATCGGCAGAGGCTTTTCAAAGCATTTTTTTGCATTTGCAGAAAAAATGCTTTGAAAAGTTTAAAAAAAAAGAAAAGTTGGCCATGCCCACCCAGTCACATTACCCCCACCACCACCAAGCCACGCCCACAGAACTGGTAGTAACAAATTTTACATTTCACCTCTTGCTACAAGTATGAAAAATGGCCATAGGTCATTTTTTTCCGTGCCGCTGCAACTTAGAATGGTCACTAACTGAACTGTTGAAAGTCAAGGACTACCTATATAGATAATTAGGAAAGGGTTTTCCTAATTTTCTAGATCGGGGTGTTAAACTCAAGGCCAGCAAGGTGCTTAGATCTGGCTCACCGGGCCACTCTGGAAACAGCGAAGGACCGGCCCATGGTGCCTCTGCCAGCAAATATGGAGCTTGGGAGGGCCATGGGCCATGGAGCTTGGGAGCCCATTTTTGCTGGCAAAGTGCTCAGGCCACCACAGGTGTCCCCGACATGAGTGATGTTAAGCTGGCCACACCCACCCTGGCCACGCCCACCCTGGCCCCCCGAGGTCAAACACAACCCTGATGCGGCCCTCAATTAAATCAAGTTTGACACCCCTGATCTAGGGGTTTTTTTTTGTTTATGAGAACCCCTAATGTTCTCAGTTACCCATGTGCTAGTCACCTCCCGTATTGACTACTGTAACGCTCTCTATATGGGGCTGCCCTTGAGGACCACTCAGAGGCTTCAGCTGGTGCAAAATGCGGCCACACGGGTTGTGATGGGAGAATCCTGATACTTCCATGTAACACCCCTCCTGCGCGACCTGCATTGGTTACCGTTTGCCCTCCGGGTGAGATTCAAGGTGCTGGTGATGACCTATAAAGCCCTACATGGCTTAGGCCCTGGATATTTGGCAGACCACCTGCAGCCAGCAACAACATCCCATTGCCCGGTTCGCGCCCATAGGGAGGGCCTGCTCAGGATGCCGTCGGCAAGACAATGTCAGCTGGCAACCCCCAGGGGTAGAGCCTTCTCTGTGGGCGCGACCACCTTCTCGAATCAACTTCCCTTGGGGCTTCGGCTGGCCCCTGACCTTCGCACCTTTCGCCACGAATTAAAAACCTGGTTATTTGAGTCCCCCGACCTGGATTGATGGGTTTTTTTATAGGTTTTAATTGTATTTGATTTAATTAGGCATTTTAACTTGCATAATGGATTGTGGTTTTTATTGTTGTGATCCACCCTGAGTCCATTGGAGATAGGGCGGCAGATAGAGAATTTTTTTTAAAAAAAATCACTTTATTAAATTTCATGAGCTTCATGTTAAGAAGTTAACAATGAAGTCCAGAAAAAGATACGTTGTCAAAGCAACGTAAGCAAAAAATTTGTTTTGATTTGGGTGATACACAACACTTGATAATATTAAACCATGTCAGGGCATAATACTGTACTGATATAGTGGGACTGCTGCATTCATTTCTAATAATAATGCCTATTAGAAAAGATAAAACTCTCATGTTTTGAAAGGAGGAATAATATTTAGCTTGATTTTTACTCCTGCCAATCATGTTCTGGAGACTTTGAATACTAGGGGTCAGCTCAGTATACTGCTGGTAACAGTACGTTATCTCCAATTTAAAGAGAAGCTGAATACTCATTTGGCTGTCATGCTGAAGATCATTTTAATCAGCAGCAGGTTGGAAATGGACACAAAAGTCCTGACATGACCACCGAACTCTTTCTTGAATGCCTACATTTAAAAAAAGAAATGAAATGTGTTTGATGCAAATATTTCTGAACATGACACCGAAGAACGGCCACAAATCAGCAATCCGACAACAAGGGCTCTCCCTCCTTGCTGTGTTTTCAAGAGTTTTTAAAACTATAAAATGGCTCCATAAAATCTCTTTAATTTTCTCCCTTTGGCAAAGAAATAGAGAGAGAACTACAGAATCAATAAATTTTAAAAAGTACCTGCATTCAGAGAGAGAGAGAGAGTCCTGTAATGCCAAGAGCTAAAGTTTGTACAAAAAGAACATCACTACAGTATAACTACAAGGTTTTCAATGGAAGAAAAACTATTTACATATTAAAAGCAAAACACCAATCACTTTAATAGAGAAAGGTAGACTGGAAAGTTAAGAGTGTTTGGTGAACAGACTTTGGCATCTCTTAATCTTTTGTTGTGGATGAAGTTATGGAATATTAAACAGTGATATGATATGAATCAATACTCTTCTGAAAAAGAATAGCAGTGTTGGAGGTCATTTTAATCTCAGGGCCCACAATATTTTCAGGGACTAAGGCAATGGCTAGACCAGTGGTTGAGAAGGCTTGTTAGTAGATTCTGAATCCCACCATCCTTTGAGGCAAGATCCAATAAAGCAGGGGTGTCAAACTCAAGGGCCGCGAGCCAAATGCGACCCACGAGGTTCTTAAATGTGGTCCGTGAGGCTGCCCCGGAACCAGTGAAGGGCCGGTCTGTGGTGCCTCTGCCAGAGAAAATGGAGCTTGGGAGCGCCACATGTGGCTCCCCGGGCCCCTGTTTTTGGCCATGATTGCCCCCACCCCACCCTAGGTCAAACACAACCGTGATGTGGCCATCAATGAAATCGAGTTTGACATCCCTGCAATAAAGACAACCCTGTGGTCAATAAGAACATGATCCAGTCCATCTTTTGAATTTTAGTCAGAAAGAAATTGGCAGCCAATGTAATGCACACAGCATAAGCATACCTGTTGAAACTGACAGGCCAGGCGGCGGTGTCAAAGTAAGTTTAGCCATTTTCTTTGCAATTTTCCCCTTTAAGTGGAGAGTAGATTGGGAATATTGTTCTTTTAGCAAAATAATTTATTCCTCAGTTTTCATTAGTAATTGTTACTGTTGTTTCGGGGCTGTTGAATTTTGGGGGTTCTGCTCTAATGAGGGCAGTGAAGTAATTTTTTTAATGCCTTCTTCAGTTATTTTATCGTCCCTTCCTCCCATTAAAATGTGTTTTCATTGTGTACTGTGTTTTGTACACTTCTTTGCTGTATGTTAATTGCCGATTGACTGTAACAAAATATATCTCCATTTAACATAGGGGTCGTTATCATATCTGGATTATGTTATATTTTATATTGTATTTTGTTTAGTTGTAAACTACCATGAATCAGAATAATTGAGCAGCATGTATTTTTATTTATTTATTTTAGAGAATTTATATAGGGGTCAGCTCACAGACAACATGTATACCAGTGGTGGGTTTCAATTTTTTTTACTACCAGTTCTGTGGGTGTGGCTTGGTGGGCATGGCATGGCTTGGTAGATGTGGCAGGGGAAGGATACTGTAAAACCTCCATTCCCTCCCCAATCCAGGGAAAGGTTACTGCAAAATCCCCATTTCCTCCCGATCAGCTGGACCTTGGGAGGCAGAGAATAGATGGGGTGGGGCCAGTCAGAATTTTTACTACCGGTTCTCCGAACTACTCAAAATTTCTGCTACCAGTTCTTCAGAACTGGTCAGAACCTGCTGAAACCCACCTCTGATGTATATGTATGTATACAGACAACATATATATGACATACAATAATAATAATAATGATAACTATACAGATGACTTGTGCCAATCAGCTGCAGAGAGAAATGCACACATAAATCTCACGCAGAAGTCAGTATCAACCTTATTTAAACTCTAGATTTGCATTTGCCCTCAAATTTCCTATAGTTTCTGTTGTTCTATGGATAGAACTAATTTTGTTATGAGTTAAAAGAGTCAAATGCATAAAAACAACAATTCTGCTGATGAGTAAGTAAGGGACTGCTGTGCAAAGATATAACTACAGGGAAATAATGAGAAACTATTCCAATTATGACATTTAGTTTAGTTACAAACCATCAGAGAAGAACCAGGAGAGTGAACTTTCAATGGATGATTCATTTCTGCGAAGCGAATTTAACCTCCACCAAGTTACACATTTCTAATTAAAGTCCAGAGGAAAGAATCAATTTATATTCCAACCTCTGCTGTTAGCTCTCTATGTGCTTCACTTATTTGATCTGATTACAATTCCCATTCATTAGAGTAGCTTCATTAGTTAATCAGTTTTCTTCTTCTTTTTTTTTACCCCTTTCCCTTTAAGCGAAAAGTAGAGATAAATGGCCTCTCACATGCAACTGAAAGACCATTAACAGATCAGGATATACTTGCTGAGAAACAGAGGGTGAAAAGTGTGTAAATTTGTAACAATCCAAATAAAACATTGCTGCAGCCTGGGAGACAGAATTAGTCTAATGCACTCTTCCGTTTACATAAAATCAGTCAATATACCCATAATGCCAACTTTAATGAAGCAGATATCAACATCAAAGAATAACACATCTCAAAATGTTTAGCTTTTTTTCAGTATACAAAGCTGGGGAAAATATGACAAGACAGAAAAAAAAATGGAAAAGTTCAGTCCTTAATTTATCTGATACTATATAGCAAGTAACATTAATCATCAGTAGCCCCCAACGTTTTGAGCACCAGGGACCAGTTCCACAGAGACAGGTTGTCAGTTTTATTGGATTTATTGTTTTATTGGCAATTTATTTACAGTTTTATTGGCAACTCCAAATCTCAACCAACAAATGCTCTGTCTTACACATTGGCAAAATAAATAAATAAATAATAATCAAAACACAAAATACAAGCTGGGCTGATACGACCTTGTAGACGACCCTCACTCTGTCAAGGACCTTGGAGTATTCATCTCAAACGATCTAAGTGCCAGAGCTCACTGTAACAGCATTGCAAAAAAGGCATTAAAAGTTGTTAACCTAATCTTGTGTAGCTTCTTCTCTGGTAATATTGTACTACTAACTAGAGCATACAAAACATTTGCTACACCAGCTCATTTGTCTGGAACCCGCACTGCATATCGGATATTAATACAATTGAGAGTGTCCAGAGATATTTCACGAGAAGAGTCCTCCATTCCTCTACCCGCAATAGAATAGCTTATGCCACCAGACTTCAAATTTTGGGCTTAGACAACTTAGAACTACGCCGACTTCAGTATGACCTAAGTGTAGTACATAAAATCATCTGCTACAATGTCCTACCTGTCAACGACTACTTCAGCTTCAACCACAACATACATGAGCAAACAATAGATACAAACTTAAGGTAAGCCGCTCCAAACTCAGTTGCAGAAAATACGACTTCAGCAACAGAGTGGTCAATGCCTGAAATGCACTACCTGACTCTGTGGTTTCATCCCAAACCCCCCAAAATTTTAACCTAAGACTGTCTACTATCGACCTCACCCCATTCCTAAGAGGTCAGTAAGGGGCGTGCATAAGCGCACCAGCGTGCTTAACGTCCCTGTACTAATGATCCTTTTTATTTGTACATCTCATGTATTCATAATTATGTCTATACTTATATATGTTATCTAATACTTGCTTGATGAAATAAAAAAAATATATCATATTGGCACAGGCTGGTGAAAACCGACTCTGAATATTCCCGTGGTTTTCACCTAACTATGCCAATATGATATATCCAATAAAACCATTCTTTGAGGAGACTACCTGCCTTGGAGTTCTGTTTGATATGGGTGTATTACTTGGGAGCCTGACAGAGGTTTTTATGTGGACTGGAGGGAGTGTGGATTTGTGTGCTGCCGGCATCCCACGGATGGGGATTTGCTTCTTTGTACGACCCAGTTTCTGGCATGTCGTGGATTGGTGTCAGTCCACAAACCAGGGATTGGGGACCCCTAATCTACTTAATGCATTGTTCTTGTATCACTATGCAAGTGTTGTATATATGTGAAATCATAGCTTGAACAATATGTATCCATGGCAGCCAATTGTATACCTTTCTTCTCAATTATTCTTTTCCCTCCCAATAAACATGGATTTATATGACCAATTTTTATTTGGAGAAGGAATGCTTTTATCAGTTCTATGAGCAATAAAATAGATAACATCGGCAATTATTTTAACCAAACACCAAATAGGAATTCTATCTTAATAAAATTATCTGTATGTTCACAAGGCATATTTTTTATATATACGATTATGTTGCATGAACCAGATGGTGTCCCTAACTGATTTTGGCTGATCCTGAAAACCCGACCAGTTAAAATTGGGGTGGGAGCCTACCAGAAAATAGTAAGGTTGTATGATAAATTAAGAAGTCATAACAAAGACAAAAACACAAAAGAATGTGATGGCAAACCATTTTTATGTTAGATTTTTGTCATCAAGAAAGCTAGAAGGATGCCTCCAGACCCAAATCTGGCTCAACCCCCTGCTGAAGTAGGAAACCCTAGATCATTTCAGACAAATGACTATCCAAGTTCTTCTTAAAACCCTCCAATGTTAGAGCACCCACTTCTGGGGGCATCTGCAGGTAGTTTTCACAGAGTTTCCTTTCATTTCATTGCCACAATATTTCTGGATGTTGGCTAGGCTAATAGAGAATCATTGGAGATTCTCTCATATCTTAGCCTATGGCTAAGATATGTCTATGGAGATTCTCAGTCATCCAGGTCATGGTTATCCCAAAGGTGTTTTTTCAAGAGGCAACTGGACTTTCTGGTTTTCCTTTGAAGACGTTTTGCTTCTCATCCAAGAAGCTTCTTGTTTGTTTGTTTATTTTCTTTGTTTATTTGATTTTTATATTTGATTATTTGATTCTTCAGCTCTCATGGCTGAGATAGATTTGATCATGGATTTTCCTTGTCCAGGTTAACTCTTACACCATACTGACTCTTTTGCCTTCAGGATCCTAGAATTTCCAATCCATTCCTGTACATAGGCAGTTTCTCCTCTAATATTTCTCAAGAGCAACTTTTCACACTTCGGGCACCCTATTTCTAGGGTTAGTTGCATCTTCTGCTCTGAGCCAGAAATTCAGATCCTATCTGGGTCGGTCACCTGGACCAGAGGTTTAGTTTTCAGAGTTTTTGGATATGTGCTGGAGCCCATCTTCAAGGAACGCTTCTCTATATGGGTGCACTGGGCTGTTCTGTGTGTAGTATTTAGGTGGAGCCAGGTTGTGTGTGGCTCTTAGTTGTTAATTTGGTATCTAGTAAGCTGATTTAGGATGCGGTGGCTTAGTGGCTAAGACGCTGAGCTTGTCGATCGAAAGGTTGGCAGTTCAGCAGTTCGAATCCCTAGTGCCACGTAACAGGGTGAGCTCCCGTTACTTGTCCCAGCTTCTGCCAACCTAGCAGTTCGAAAGCACGTAAAAAATGCAAGTAGAAAAATAGGGACCACCTTTGGTGGGAAGGTAACAGCGTTCTGTGCGCCTTTGGCATTTAGTCATGCCAGGGAGACATCTTTGGACAGCACTGGCTCTTTGGCTTTGAAATGGAGATTATCACCGCCCCCTAGAGTCAGGAACAACTAGCACATATGTGTGAGGGGAACCTTTACCTTTACCTTTAAGCTGATTTACCACTAGCTTACCAGGTACTTAGGACCCAAGGGCACAGCCACACAAGGAAACAACCAACAAGTTAATAGCTGATCATCAACACTTCAATTAATAACCAAAAGCCACATACCAGGCTCCATATAAAAACTACACACAGAACAGCCCAGTACAGACACACATATACAGAGAAGTTCCCTAAGGATGGGCTCCAGGACAAGTCCAAAAGCTTGGAAGACTTAACCGCTGGTCCCTGTGGCCGACCCAGATTGGATCCTGCAACATTATCCTGGGATACGTATATTTTGTCAGAAATTCAGACTTCACAAAGCAGAGGTTCATGTGGTGGTACTGAAGAGCACGTTGACTCCATAAAATACGAAACAGATGTCACATATGTTTTGTGCAAAGCCTTTTCAATTTGTTTCCAGTTGCGATCACAAAGTATTTGTCTGCCTTTGTACCTTATAAATAGAAAAAGAGGTCACGTACCTATATTTTTGCTCTGAACGCCCATTATGCATACATGAAATAACAACAACAACAATTAGATTATGTCTCCATCTCTTTTCCTCAGGGCTCAGTATTTAACTCAAGTATTATTTTTTTCCAGTTCCACAACATTGAACATTTCTTTCTTACTGACTTGATTCTCCTATTCAAATCTGGGTTCAAGTTAAAAGAAGAAGCACTGCACTATTTTTCTTGGATTTTTGTCGCAAACCCCATACAAATCATTTATTGCTTTATTCCTCCCTGTTTTGCGTTTTGTGAAACAAAATCCACATAAACGTAAAGCTCAGACAAGTGGTATTAATAAGAACTTCATCACTGTTCAAACAGACTGAATATTTTAATAGTCTATAAATCCATATTAAGACTTTTGACATAATATTAAACACCTCGCTTCACTTTGCTGAAAGGGTTATTTACTAGGAAATCGACTGGAAAGAAGATTCACACACAGCTGGTCTACACAGAGTGGCATCTATTAGCTGTAACCCTCTACATTATTCCATTTTCATATATTGGGAAAAAATCACAACTGTTGCCAACATAATTATCAGCATTTTTTTCAACACATTAGACGGACTGTTTTTCTCACTTATAACCATATGCAAACATTTTCCAAAAATTAAGTTGGTCTTTTGACTCACATCATCATCATCATCATCATCATCATCATCATTTTTAACGACCCCATAATCCCTTCCGGGGTAGAGTCTGAGCAACTGAATGAAGCTAGCAGAGTGTTTAATGGCCAGATGCCCTTCCTATCGCCAATGTGGTATTTTGTTCAGCAGATTTATTCTTAGTATACCCAGAGAGAGAAATATCTGCCTCTACCTAGGATTGAACTCACAGCTTCCTGATTGTGAGACAAGAGCTCCACCTCTAGGTCACTGTACCACCTTGGTCTTTTGATCCACATGAATATATATATTCTTTATTTCCCCACCAAACCATCAATATAACCATCAATACTTCTAGAAAGTATAAATATTTGCAAATTCTCCTGTTAAATATTATGTGTATATTTTAAAAACTCCCTTACTATGACCCTAGAGCAATGGAGGGTAGTTCGGAGAACTGGTAGCAAAAATCCCTGATCCCACCCCCCATTGCCCAGATGAGCTGCGCAATCATCAGAGGCTTTTTTAAAATTATTTTTAAAAGCATTTTTTCTACAACCTCTTCGGCCGAAGAGGTTATAGAAAAAATACTTTTAAAAGTAAAAACAAAGCCTCTGCCAATCAGGCAAGTCAGCTGCGATCGTCAGAGGCTTTAAAAGCATTTTTTTAACAACCTCTTCAGCCGAAGAGATTGTAGAAAAAATGGTTTTAAATGTAAAAAAAAAAAGTTGGCCACGCCCACTCAGTCATATTACCCCCCAAGCCACGCCCTCAGAACCGGTAGTAACAAAATTTACATTTCACCACTGATCCACTTGCATTATTTTTAGTAATAGTAACAATAATAGCAATAATTGTCTGCCCCATAGAATACATTTTAAGGCAATGTATCTATATAAAATAGATACGAATAGAAAATGCTAGAGCAGGGGTGTCAAACTGGCAGCCCATGGGCCAGATACGTCATGAGCAGGCCACGCCCTCAAGCTCTGCAAAGGGAAAAACAATATGTCATGTGATGGCAACATGGCAAAAAGAGCTCTGGTGGCTCAGCAGACTAAAGCAGTGTTATTAACTGTTATTAACATCAGCTGCCTGCAATTACTGCAAGTTCAAATCCCACCAGGCTCAAGGTTGACTCAGCCTTCCATCCTTTCTAAGGTAGGTAAAATGAGGACCCAGATTGTGGGGGCAATAAGCTGACTTTGTATAAAATATACAAAAGTATGAAGGCTATTGCTTAACGCATTGTAAGCCGCCCTAAGTCTCTGGAGAAGGGCGGCATATAAATAAAACAAAAAACAAAAAACCATAACTCCACAAGGTTGACATCCGTGTGCTACAGTCCAAATGTAGCAAAATCTGTGGTTTATCAACATGAGAAGGAATGGTTGAAACAAGTGTACATGTAATCCTCACTTAATGACCACAATAGAGCTCAACAATTCTGTTGGTAAGTGAGATAGTTGTTAACTGAGTTTTCTCCAATTTTACCACCTTTCTTGCCACAGTTGTTAAGGGCATCATCACAGTTGTTAAGTGAGTAACTGTTGTGGCCCATCAGCGGCCTGTGCAGCTAGTAGCTGATTCCGACAGCGAGGAGGCTGGTGTGGTGCTGCGCCAGCAGCCTGTGCAGCTGGCACTCGAGTCAGACAATGAGGAGGCTGGAGAAGATGTGGTGCCAGAGGCGTGGATTTAGTCAGGGCCTTCAGAACCTCCAGAAGCTCCCTTAAGTGAAAAGGACTTGCATGTGTGCATGATCCCCACGCATGTGCATGCATCTCTCGCATGCGCCCCACACATCCCAAAAATCAGCTGGGTGGCAGGAGGCACACACGCATGCATGGTGGAACTGAGCTGGGCAATGGCTTGCATGCCTGCAGAAAGGGTTTTGCATGCCAGCTGTGGCACGGGTGCCATAGGTTCGCTATCACGGGCCTATGGAACAAATAGCTAATAATGCTTTAAGTGCTTGCCATTGAAAGACACTGATTTTTCTACTCCTGGTGTCTTAAGAGAGGAATGGCAAACATGTGTATCCAAGAAAGCTAATCGTTGAGAGCAGGGATAGTTCTCTAGGCCTGGCCAAGCATAATTGGCCAAGGAAAAGGAAAGTTGTCCTTTGCCATTTCTGAGATGAGATATTAATACAAAAGCTTCAGCTATCACTGAACCAAGTCCTACCTAATGACAAAATAACTGTGTACAGAGCACTTTTTTTTTTAACAAAAAGGAAAGGTGAAATGAATTGTGTTTCAAATAACAATCTAATTGAAAATTCCATTACCAGAGATATTGCAGCTGTAGTAAGATTACAGATTAATCAAAAGCTATTAAAACCCTCTCCTGTGGCCCTAATGATTCATTGGCTTCTCAGCAGAAAACTCAGCACGATTGCCTATCATTTGACCAGCTAGGAAATGTACAAAGGATGTGCCTTTCAGAGGCATTGTTACAACTTTATTCTATGCTGCTGCGAATCGCTCACAGCTAAAGTTGATCAATCAGTGAGGAGGAAAAATGTTTGAAGCACTCACCAGCGTTATGGCCGATACCATCATCTTTTCATGATTGGTACTTGAAGAAACATCACTTGGGGTAAAAACCCACGCAGTAGCCCGAGGATTCAATCACAGGTCTCTTTTCTCTAACAAAAAAGTTTAACCTTATTGAGTCTATTCCAACTTTCCAATCTGATCATTTTTAACTAAATTAGCAGTATGTCTCCCAGCAGAATTTCCAGCCAATATAGAAATCAGTCGAAATAAATGTCTGCGGGGATTCTCGGTCATACCGTTCACGGTCGTCCCAAAGGTGCTTTTTTCAAATGGCAACTGGACTTTCTTTGTTTTTCCTTGAAGATGTGTTGCTTCTCATCCAAGAAGCTTCTTTAGTTCTGAGTGAACTGAAGAAGCTTCTTGGATGAGAGAAGTAACATGTCTTCAAGAAAAAAGTCCAGTTGCCTTTTGCAAAAGTACCTTTGGGACATCTGAAACAAATGTTTTACGCCTCTCCTGCCCCAAAACAACTTCCTGGTGAAGGGAACCAAATCTTTGCTCCTCTCTGTCCCTCAGCTGCTACAATTTTTTTTTATTTGTTTGTCAAACATATACAAGATAACAAGTATAGGTATGAACATGAACAAAGGAAGTAAATACAGATAAATGGGGACAGTAAGATAGGAACGGTAGGCATGCTGGTGCGCTTATGCATGCCCCCTTTACGGACCTCTTAAGAATGGGGTGAGGTCCACAGTAGACAGTTTGAGATTGAAGCTGTGAGGGTTTGAGGTTGTAACAACGGAGTCGGACAGAGCATTCCAGGCGTTGGCCACTCTGTTGCTGAAGTCGTATTTTCTGCAATTGAGTTTGAAGCGGTTTACTTTGAGTTTGTATTGATTGTTTACCTGTGCATTATTGTGGTTGAAGCTGAAGAAGTCGTTGACAGGCAAGATGTTGTAGTAGACAATTTTGTGTACTATCCTTAGATCAGACCGCAGGCAGTGCAGGTCCAGATTGTCTAAGCCCAAAATTTCAAGCGTGGTGGCATAGGAAATTCTATGATATCAATCTGATATCAAGCATCTTCCCTTATGGGGCTGACTTAACATTAAAGATATTGAAAAGGATGTTAACATTAAAGCAGACATGGAACTTATTACTACAAGGATAAGAGTGCTCAGACCATCGTCGGGACACAGCAATATATCTCCCTCTCTAGAAACTTGACCAACATTTACAGTAAGAACTGACTCAGACAGATATATTTTTGGAAAGACAAGAAGATCAAGAATTCCTAACAACAAATCAAGATAAGTAATGCAGAATCAGGGAATCAAGCTTACTATTCACAAAGCCCCAGGATTTTAATATTCATTTTTCCCCCTACTGATTTATAAAGTAATAGACTTCTGTGGGAAACCCTCTCTCCTAGAAGAATGAAATATTTTGAGGAATATTTTTTTTTTAAAAAGGCAGAATATTATATTTCCCTAAATGAGAAATGGAGAAATATGGTTTTTAGAGGCAGGAAGCAGCCCCAGTCTCCCTGCCCCAAGCAGAAACTGAGGAGGCAGTTTTTAGAAATGCAGATTTGGTAATCCATTCAAGACAGGATATTTTGAAACAAAGGCAGAATGGTAGGATTGAGAGCAGCCCCTCATCCAAGATCCAAACAGGACGAAAGCCATTAAGCCACAATAGGAATTGCCCAACATCCTTTCAGAACACAAGCCCCTTCATTGCACCATCCCAGAGCAGTCCAAACTTCACCTGGGAGTTCAGGTAAACAATAACCCAGAAGTCGACCAAATTAACTCAGACAAGCACCTAGGATTTGCATTTTCTCTTTTGCTTATAGAGCCAGGTATGACCCCTGCATGACCCCTATAGGAGTCTGACATCAGCCAATAGAATATTAAAGGACATGTTCTTGCACAGGAACAGGAAGCTCAAATACAAAGCCCAAAGAAGGTATTAAAAAACTTCCTCTCAACTCCATTTTGTCAGCTGCCCAAAACCAAAAACCCATGTGGTTCTGCTTCATCCATAAACCATCTTTCCAATCAATCTCCATGTTTTCAGTGTCTTTCTCCCAGCTTGGAACTGAACCAGATGGATTTTTCTTCCCACACTTCTTACCACTTGCTCTTCAGAAGGCATCACCATTAAATTTTCATAATTTTACCATCTGGTTTTAATTTCCCCCCACCCCCGTTCAGCCTGGCCAGCTTCAGACTTCACATTAGGGCTGTTGACTGGGAAGTGGCAAAATACACTGGGAAAATGTTGTGCAAACTACTTCCATATTGTCACTAAGAAAACAATATCACTGAAGTTGCCAGAACCTAAGCTTGACTTGGTAGTGATTTACAACCAGGCACTTTTTGATGATTTCATAAACAAGCTCCTTTACAACGTTACAAGAATAAATAAGCAATGCTTCCTTCATCAGGGATTACATTTAATTATAGCTATTTAAATTTCATGGCAGGTGCTCGTAATGTATATTGAATTCCTGACAGGCATACAGCTGCCTTTCAAAAGTTTACAGAAACTTCAGTAATCCACAATAGATTATCAATACTGTATTGGACTTTGTGGTTTGTGCAAGCATTAAACCTGCTTCTTGGCCAAATTCATATCACTAGAATTAACACTGAAAACATTGAAAGGCATCCTTGTAACTCCTAAAGCACTATGGCAACCAGGGATCTGACCCAGATCATGCCGTGGGTCAGTGGTGACCATATAATGCACAATAGAAAGTCATTATTCACAATGACCATTTTTGATGCACTGGTGGACATCCCTTGCCACTACTCATGCTGGCCAAACCTGGAACGGAAAAGGTTATCTAAGCCTATCTTTTGTTTAACCCAAATGCAGTTTTTCTTTTTAGTACAGTACAGTTAATTTTGCTTGTCTTTCTTCCCAAACCAGAATAAGAACATGCTCTTAGATCTTCATTGTTGGTCTGTAGTTAGTTCATATTGAAGTTATTTATCAAACTTGTATGTCATCCGTCTTACCAGAGGCAACATTATGTGGTTTAGAGACATTAGATGAAATGAAGAATAAAACTTTAAAATAACAAAAGTCTTAAGTTTAAAAATTGCATTAAAAAATGCAAACAGTGCCTGACACTTTGAGAAATACAATCCTTTCTAAATATAAGATATACTTTATAAAATTAGTTGTAATTAAGGTACGCAGTTCAATTCAATTGGACTTCAATCAGTGGTGGGTTCCTCCCGGTTCGGCCTGGTTTGGCTAAGCTGGTAGCAGTGACGATATGACATCACCGAACTGGTTCTCTTTGTTCAGGAGCTGCCCTCCCCCCCATGTTATTATTAATAATAATAATAATAATAATAATAATAATAATAATAATAATAATAATAATTTAATTTGTATCCCACCCTTCTCCCAGAAGGGACTCATGGCGGTGGACAGCCAGAATTAAAATACATACAATACAAAAATTAAGATAAATTAAAAGATATTAAATCGATCGGCCTCCCAATTTAAAACCCCAAGTCTATAAAATTCAAAATCCCAATTTAAAACCATTTAAGCTAGGCCAGCTTGCTGGAATAAGTAAGTCTTCAAGGCTTTGCGGAAGGTACGAAGGTCCGGGATCAGTCTTATTCCAGGAGGTAGCTCATTCCATAGGGCGGGTGCCCCCACAGAGAAGGCTCTTCCCCTTCTTCTTACCTTTTATTTGGCCCCACCCCCAATCTATTGCTGCCTTCCAAGTCACAGCTGATTGGCTAGAAGGAAAAAACTGTTTAAACTCTTGCCGCGGGTATTCAAAGGGCTGCCTTACAGCTGATCAGTGTTAAAAGGCAGTGTGGTGGTAGACCAGTGCCTCTAAAAACAAATGAGTAGACTGGTACAGCTCTGCAAGCAGTTAAAAGCCTGGTAGACCAGTACCTCTGCTAAATCCTAAAGAATTGTCACATGATCATCAAGCCATGCCCACAAAATAAGCCATGCCCACAGAACCGGTAGTAAAAAAATTTAGAACCTACCCCTGACTTCAATATATTCAATGAATAATCACAAATTAGGAATAAAGGATGAGAGGTACGTAGGCAAGGTCAGCAGTAAGAAAGCATATGAAGGAAATGTTAGCATTTCCTAAATCCTTCCCATTAGCACATGGGAGATGGGACATTTGTGAAAATTAAGTTGAATGCAACAAGAGTTTGGCTGATTTAATCAAATACATTTATTTCTCTACTAACTTGAAAATTGTATCGAATTTGATTTAATAACCGAATAAAAGACAGTACAGGTAGCAGTGTTCTGAGCCACTTTTAATTTTAACCAAAAAGAAAAAGGCCAAGCAAAATAACCTACATTGATCTTAATATGTTCAATACACAGAATCATACTCAATTAATTTTAATTACATTACTTCATTAATATTGATTTTGCTCAACACCCTGTATACCGACCTTCTATTCCATGTTACAAACTGGTAACAATACAGTGACTATCACTGTAATGGGAATTGCTTCACAATGCCATTATTTCTTCTCTTAATGGTCTGGAAAGAAGAAAGAGTCCATGCTCATTTTGATTTTAGTTTTGGGTTCATATGCTTATTGAGGAGAAATAAGAAGTAGGGGAAATAATTAGTATTAGAGTACATGCTTTGCAATGTATGCGTGAGTGGGAACAGCTGAACTAGTCGGTATATCACTAAGAAACTGCAGTCTTATTTTAGCCATGAACTCATTAACTGGCCTTTGGCAAGTTTCACATCTTTGACTCTGAAATATTTCTTCTGGACATATTAGGAGGTAAGGCTAATGCTAATCAGGCCGGGTACCAGTATAACATACTGGGAATCATTAGGCTCCCAATACATATATCAACAAACATTTCCCTCCCCTACATTTCTTTAATGAGATTGGAGAACAGATCTTATCTTACAAGCACTATTTTAATTTCCTCCAGGGCACTAAATTATGTTATGCCATAGAATTACGGGAAACTGAAGTAGCTACTATTTTTTAAAATAATGTATAATACACTCTAAAACAAAAGACTTCCCGTGTGGTTTAAAACATGTCTAAAAATCTAATGCCTTAACAACGTAGACTAAAAAACAGCCATATAAAACAGTTTCTGGAAATTATAGAGTATACAAAATAAACAGTAAAATTAATATGTGGTTAAAACATATTAGACATGAGACAGAATGTAAAGGAGCAGATATAAAATTAATAAAAATACTCCACTCTAGCATTATTAAGTGAGCCATGGGGGTGCAGTGGTCAGTGCAGTACTGCAGGGTACTTCTGCTGCCTGCTGACTGCCTGCAATTTGGCAGTTCAGATCTCACCAGGCTCAAGGTTGACTCAGCCTTCCATCCCTCTGAGGTGGGTAAAATGAGGGCCCAAACTATTGGGGGCAAGATGTTGACTCTGTAAAACTGCTTAGAGAGGGCTGTAAAGTACTGCAAAGTGGTATATAAGTCTAAGTGCTATTGCTATTATAAAATTAACTCGGAATGACTTGGCAGAATTTATAAAATAGGTAGATATTGCATCTCTCTAGAGAAAATATTCCAAAATTTAGACACCACCATTGATCTGTGCTCTAAACTAGGGGTCTCCAACCTTGACAACTTTAAGCCTGGTGGACTTCAACTCCCAGAATTCCCCAGCCAGCTTTGAAAAGGAAGGAGAGAGAGAGAGAAATACTTTCAGTTTGGCAAGTTTCTGTTAATGCAACCTTACACTAACCGTACACTTAGTGCATATAGTTGTGCTTCTTGTCTGGGCTACCTCAAAGGACTAACAAAGATTGATCTTCAGTTCTTGAGTTCATAGACCAGGGGTCGGCAACCTTAAACACTCAAAGAGCCACAAAGGTCCTAAACCGGAAGCCCCCCATTCAATTCTGGAGCCGACCGGAAGTCTGGTTTCCCCACCATAGAGTCTCCTCCTAGCGCGGCATCCTTTTTCCTATACCTGGGCTAACTGAAAGCCCTATAATTGTGGAGCTGACTGGAAAACCCACCCCTTGCCATAGAGTCTCTTCCTGGTATGCCGTGCTTTTCCTGCCCATAACCGGAAGCTCCTCTCAAAATTGTGGTAGCGACAGGGAGCCGCAGCAGAGGGATGAAAGAGCCACATGCGGCTCCAGAGCCGCGGGTTGCTAATCCCTGTTTTAGACAGAAGGACAGGGAAAGACTAAGCCAAAGACACTTCCACATAGGATGCAAACCATTACAACAGTTCAATAGAAGGCTGGACTAGACAACCCTACAGTAAGTATCAAGGTAACCTGGATTAGACAACCCTACATTAGCTACCAAGGTAATCTCTACATGGGGCTCCCCTTGAGGAGCACCCAGAGGCTCCAGCTGGCCCAGAATGCGGCCGCACAGGTGGTTATGGGAGCGTGACTCCCCTCCTGCGCGAGCTGCACTGGCTCCTGGTGGTATTCCGGGTGCGCTTCAAGGTCTTGGGTACCACCTTTAGAGGGCTCAATTGTGATCGTAACTCAAGGACTACCTGTACAGCTTTAACAAAGGAAACTCTTTACAAAGTCACTACTCCCAACAGCACAAATCAGTTTGTGTTCTGACTATAATTTTGATCAGGAAAAAACTGATCCCTAAACTTTATGCTGAATATTTTCCCTTGCTCTGAAAACAGACATCCATTAGAATTTCTTGAGAAGGGGTGAAAACAAAGGGGGGGGGACAAGCAAATGGTCTGATTTAGCAGAAACAGGTAATAGAGTGAAAAGGTGACTGGCGTATACAGAGAAGATAGCCTATTTCAGCTTAAAAACAAACAGTCCTGTCTATAAATAATTGGCACAGTTGCAGGGAGAAAATACAGATTCACTATTTTCCCTCAATAAAGCTTGTGAATCACTCTGAGAAAATTGGGCCAGTCTGAATGGGTGGGAAGTTTGCCAGTTTGGATTAGCTGGTTCTTCAGGAATAATTACGTTCAGCAAATAGACATGTTAGTCTCAAAATCAACCCATCTGCAATTGCGATTTGAGAAGTGGGTCAGTAACATTAGTGTTAACACCAATGTAATATCAGTGTAAAGCAGAAACAGGATGATGGCGGCGGTGAAGTGCCAGTTTTACTTTTTATGCCAGCTTTCTGTTCAAGATAACGCTCGAGGTGAGAGATTCATTTCATAAGCAAATAAATATTTTAATCATAGGAAACATTTAACATTAAGTAGAATTAATCTCTCCAGGAGAAGTGAATCAGTTAAAGAAATCAGCATTCAATCAACACTGGTTTTAAAGATGCTGCTATGCCGTTCTGGTTACAGTTTAAATGGAATTTAGAATACTGTACATGATCAGTAACATCAAATAATTAGACATCACTATGGTTGGCTAATTCTTCACTTTAAGCCCACAGTCGGGTAAAATATATACCAGTGTTGGTGAACCTTTTCAGCGCCGAGTGCCAAAACAGGAGTGCGCGTGGGGGAGCGCGGGAAACTGGAAGAGCATTTCCCTGGCACGCATGCATGCACCGGGAAGCTGAGCTTCTGGTTTCCAACATGTGCATGTGCACCGGTCACCTGGTCTTCCGGTTTCTGGCACACATGCGCACACCAAGATCAGCTGGCTGGGGTGCATGCATGCACCAGAAACTGGGAGCTCAGCTTCTCGGTGCATGCATGCGTGCCCAGGAGCTGCTCTTCCGGTTTCCAGTGCTCCCATGGATGCGAATACCAGCTGGCTGGCATGCCAGAATCTGGAAGAGCAATGGACAATGGATGTTGTGCCCAGAGAGATGGCTCTGCATGCCACTTCCAGCACATGTGCCATAGGTTCGCCATCACAGATATATACAATATATACCATATAATATAGTTGTTGTGGGGAAATAGGAGGAGGAAGATGTGTTGGAAGGAAGGAAGGAAGGAAGGAAGGAAGGAAGGAAGGAAGGAAGGA
>WNWU01000007.1:33409666-33420401 GCA_012654045.1 Ptyas mucosa
AGGAAGGAAGGAAGGAAGGAAGGAAGGAAGGAAGGAAGGAAGGAAGGGTTTACTGGTTCAGTAGACAGAACTACTAGAAAGAAATGGCATTTTCCTTTCCTCTTTTACAAATAAAGTTGATGCTATCGAACATAGAAGACATTTCTGCTTTCTTTCCTGTCTTGCAGTCCAAGGTACCTCCTTCTCTGAAGGCATTGTTTGGACTAGGAAAAATCCCATATCCATCAGATGAAAATAAATCATCCTGTCAGCACTACACGCTTAGATAACGGTGACAATGTCTATGTGAGGCTGTAATGATCCAGTCACTACAATTTAGTTCAGAGCCCAGTGGCCAACACGTTAGTATATATAAACCACTGCTGTAATGCATCATCTATTCTCTGCTCATTTCCTTGGCTACTGAGCGATTTCTGAATTCAATTTTAAGGATTCTACAATACCTCAAGAATTGTCTCACCAAGTGGAATTTGCCCAGTCCATGTGTTTATACGTATGGAAAGGTTCCATCCAGTGGTGGAATGTTGCCGGTTTAACATCCGGTTTGGTGAGCTTGCACTTCATGCACATGCGTGCCTAAGATGCTTGCGCGCAGCACTGAAAATGGAGCATTTAGAAGCTCAGCTGCTTACCTTCCAAGTCAGCAACACTAAGTAGAACAGCAGGGGTGGAGTGAAATCAGCTGTGCCACACAATTGAGATGAGCTACAAAGCATGAAATAAAGGACAGGATAGAACGGGGGCAGGTGGGCGGGATCAACTGATCATCGGCGCTACAGGTTCACCAGAAACGGTCCGAACCATCTGAATTCCACCTCTGGTTCCATCTTTATGGAAGAGTAGAGGGATATGGGCACCAAGACAATTGTGCTCTGAACTGCGTATAATAAAAAAATGTTTATTTTTTACTGAAACTTTGGTATAAAACTTTCTATACATATCAACCTGCATGAGAAGCCATGATACATACTTCTATTTTGTTTCACTTTCTTTTTCTTCTTGTTCTTTTTCTGTTCTTTTTTCTGTTTTACTTAATTACATAAAGGTAAACAAAAAATAAAAAAATAAAATCTTCATGAGAAGACTTTTAACAGTGAATACCTAACAGAGAACTCTCAGGCAAAAGATTGGATGTTGCTAATTCAGCCTTCATTCAGTCATGGTGCTAAACAGAATACACTTTTTCATGGTGCTAAACAGAATACACTTCTATATACTATTCTGACATCTGTACCAAAGAGGAATATCCTGAGAAATTGAATATTGGAAAGGTTTCTACCCTTAGTGACCTTTATTCCTTTATAGCAACTGTATAATGCCATAATAAGATGATATTTCCCTGAGACAGGAACAATCAAAAGGAACTTATCCTTTTGAATCATGAGCATGGAACCCCCTAAAGTGTTTTTAAGAATTAACACTTAAGTCCAGGACCTTTGACATCCTATATATTTAGCCATTGGATACATGGAAAAAAATGCACAATAGTCACCTCCAAACTGACACTTTTTTTTAACTCAGTAGAATGTCTATAAGATTAGCATCACCCGATTGCTGACTATAGGGTGTTGTGGTCCGCCAGCAGCCTGCGGAGCTGGCAGAGGAGTCGGACAGTGAGGAGGCTGGGGAGGAACATGGGCCAGTCCTGGAGTCTGGGGAAGGCTCAGATGAGGGCTCTGCGTCGGAGGCAGACATGGGACCAGGGCCATCTGGGAGTTATGCCCGGACTCCGGTGTCTCCAGAGTTGGACATCAGAGAGGAGGAGCCTGTTCCTAGTGTGCGCATACATGTGCAGAGCTACCAGAAGGCAAGAACAGTTAAAACTAAAAGGATGACTTGGGAGTAAGGCCTGGAGATGATTGGCCCCTCCCATAAGGCTTAGACTACTTGTTTGTTTTAATGACTCAGGAAGCCTAGATCACAACATAGAGGGCATGATGGCTCAGTGGTGAAAGATGCTGAGCTTGTCAGCTTGGAAATTTGACAGCCCACGGTTGAGACTTGAGCACCGTGCAATGGGATGACCTCCCATTACTTGGCCCAGATTCTGTCAACCTAGCAGTTTGAAAGCATGCAAGTGCAAGTAGATAAATAGGTACCACTTCAAGTGGGAAGGTAACAGGGTTCGGTGCACCTTAGCCATCCTATATGAAAGATATCAGAGGTGGTATTCAGCTGGTTCGGACCGGTTCAGGCGAACTGGTAGCAGAAATTTTAACTGGTTGCCAAACTGGCAAATACCACCTCTGGCTGGCTCCGCACCCACCCACCCGCTTGCCTTGCCCTGCCCGCCCACTCAAGGTGTCCCACCTTGCCGTGAATGATGTTGAGTTGGCCATACCCACTCAGTCACATGATCCCCCCTCACCAAGCCATGCTCACCAAGCTATGCCTACAGACCGGTAGTAGAGAAATTTGAATCCCACCACTGAAAGATATACATTTGGCAGCTGTAAGCAAGAAGAAGGAATCCAATTGAATTGGATTTTGCATTAGAAACTACTCCATATTATTCCTGCAGTGGGAAAATTGCCTGGTTTCAAGTGAGAGTGTAATATTGCCTAGTTGCATCACTGAGCATCTTAATTTATTGGTGTGCTTATTCTCTTCCTTAGTGATCAGTAGATCTTAACGGCCCTTGTGAAAAGTAAATGGAGCTATAAGGGATGGGCAGGACTCAACAATTCTCAGGATAGAGAGAAGCATTGCTTTTAAGTGGTTAGAATGCAGTACTGCAGGCTAATTCTGCTGACTGCCAGCAGTTCAGCAGTTCAAGTCTCACTGGGTCAAGGTTGATTCAGCCTTCAATCCGTCCAAGGTCGGTAAAATGAGGACCCAGTGTCAGGGTTCCAAGTAACAGACCCAATGCAATCAAGACTCCAAGGCAGAGCTGGGATTCAGCTGGTTCTGTCCAGTTCGGGGGAACTGGTAGTGGCAACTGCAGGAGGCTCCGCCCACCCATCTGGACATAATGTGCGAGCATTGTGCATGCAGGGAAGGCTGTGCACATGCGCAGAGGAGGCACAAGCAAGCAAAGCATGTGTGTGCGCGTACACATGCTCACATTTGTGAACCGGTAGGGAAGGTAAGTGAATTCCACCTCTGCTCCAAGGTGCTCCTCAAAGTCCAAATGTATTAGGCATGTCATATAGGCACATCTGGTGAAAACCTGACTCCGAAAGTCCCACGGTTTTCCCCACCCAAATTAAAAGTCAAAGTTCTTTCCCCCATCGCTATTTCAGATGCTTCCCAAAGTCAAGAGAACAGCCAAGAATCTGTTGACTCAAAAGAGGAAAAAGCCTAGAATTTAAGCTTTGAGACAGACATACAGACAGATTATGACTTCTTTGCATTTCAATGGGCAATCTATTATTTATTTATTTATTTATTTATTTATTTATTTATTAGTCATATTTCTATGCCGCCCACTCTCCGAGGACTCTGGGCAGCTTACACCAAAGACAATATACTAAATAGCATATTGCCCCCAACAATCTGGGTCTTAATTTAACCACCTCGGAAGGATGGAAGGATGAGTCAACCTTGAGCCGGTGAGATTTGATCCGCTGATCTGCTGAACTAGCAGTCAGCTGAAGTAGCTGCAGTACTGCACTCTAACCACTGTGCCACCTCGGCTCTTGCTTAAGGCTTCATTCTTGTCTGAAATAAAGATTCTAATTTTGCTGAGCTGTGTATACTGGAAAGTGTAGAGGGCTGTGGTTGACCACAAATGCTGGTAACAAGCATTGGAGCATGGATCCATTTTTATCGAGTAAAACAGCAATTCTTGAAGGTGATGACAGGAATCTCATTAGTAACATTCATACTTACAAAGAAACATTCTTATGTATAAAGTCACTGACTTTTCCAAAGTGAATGCTAGGGAATATAATTAAGTCTGAACGAAGAAATGTGTAAGGGGGTAAATATCACCATGCAGGAGATTATGGCACTGTGTTACATATGAATCAACCTAATGGAGAGGAAATGTTAATTTTTGAGGAGAGAGGAGAATAAAGGCTATGGACCACAGATAATCTATGGATTAAACCGAGGATCAACCTGTCTTAAAGTTCTCAAGTTTAACCAGTCAGAACATGTCTCTTGAAAATGGAGCCTTACCATAATGACCTCCGTATCCCTGCTTTAATATTCTTCCCCATATTTTTTATTTATTTTTATTTTTTTATTTATTTTATTTAGATTTATATACCGCCCTTCTCCCCAAGGGGACTCAGGGTGGTGAACAGCCAAAAGTAAAAAACATACATACAAAATTTAAAAGCCAAATAAAACCAAATTAAACAATGGCCCCAATTATTTAAAATCCCAATTATAAAATATTAAAATCCCAAATATTAAAATATTTACAATTTAAAATTTTTAAATTATTTTTACAAAAGAAGGGAAAAAGGGAAGAATTAGGCCAGGCCCGCCTGGTGGAACAGGAAAGTTTTTAGCTCACGGCAGAAGGCACAAAGATCCGGGATCTTCCGTAACTCCGGGGGAGCTCGTTCCAGATCGTGGGTGCCCCCACAGAGAAGGCTCTCCCCCTGGGGGCCGCCAGCTGACATTGTTTGGCCGACGGCACCCGGAGGAGCCCCATGGGAGCATACCAGTCGGTGGGAGGCTATTGGTGGTAGTAGGCGGTCCCGTAAGTACCCGGGTCCTAAGCCATGGAGTGCTTTAAAGGTGGTAACCAACACCTTGAAGCGCACCCTGAAGACCACCGGGAGCCAGTGCAGCTCGCGCAGGAGAGGGGTAACATGGGAGCGCCACGTCGCTCCCATCACCACCCGTGCGGCCGCACTCTGCGCCAGTTGGAGCCTCCAGGTGCTCCTCAAGGGGAGCCCCATGTAGAGCCCCATGTATTTTAACTTTCCCTTAAAAAAAAAAACTTGTTTAATTGTACAGTAAAGAAGAATTTCTACCAAGATGTTTTTAATGACTCTGACCAAAAGTTTTCAATAAGCTTCTTCCACTAACTAATGTTCATCTTTATGCTGTGGTGAGTTTAGGGAAATAGGGAAGAAGCTCAACAATTGTTACCAAGCAACTGCTAATGGCTTTTCATCAATTCAGGTGAATGGTATTACGGGAAAATTGATCCAAGCCCATGAATATAAAATGAAATAAAATCTATGCTTCTGCTAATACGTCTGCATGGGTCTGATTTTGTTTTCTTCAATAGGAGAAAAAAGACACTAGGCTAGCAAATAAGAACAGAAAATGGAAAAAAGTATCTCAGGAAAGATACACCAGACTACACAACAGTTAATAATCCTTTACAAAAAATAAAGTTATATAATACGATTTGGCTGAAATATTATTTTTGGGGAAACACGGTATCAGCCAAATCGTACTATATAACTTGATTTTTTTTTTCTGTAAAGGATTATTAACTGTTGTGTAGTCCAGTCTTATAACCCAGTCTTATTTTCTTTTGGGCTCCAAAATAAGCACTAGGGCTTATTTTCAGGGGATGTCTTATTCCCCCCCCCACTTCTTCTTGCTTGTGGTGGGGCAGGAGGCCGCACAGCATGCTAGTGCTGCCTCTGTGAGGCAGGAGGATGGAGCTTCCTCACATGCCCCCGCACCGGTTTACCTCAGGGCCCCTGCAGCCAGGTCACTCACACCTCGACATCTGCCTTACCTCACAATGGCAGCTCCAACAGCTCCATCCAGCAGGAGCCCGCATGGCTGCTAACCTACTTCTTCTGCTTGCTCACAGCCGCAACAGAGCAGAAGACTGAAGGATGCATCGATGCCACAGCCACAAGGCAGTTGTAAGGGTATGGATTGCCTGGCTATGGGGGACCTGAGGTAAGCCAGTGCGGGGCATGTATGGAACTCCACACACCCCTTTTTGTCAGCGGCACTGTGAGCAACCAGATGGAATGGGTGGGTGGGTGGCTGAAGGAAGACTTTCAGATTGCATACAGGTTCTGTTTGGGGTAGTCATCCAGAACTAGAGATTTTATAGTCCTAGAACCACAGGCAGGCAGGCAGGCAGGCAGGCAGGCAGGCAGGCAGGCAGGCAGGCAGACAGATGGACGGATATAGCTTTACTGCAAACTACATTCAGCTGGATGCTCCAAGTTTTTACCGAGAGTTAGCGTATCTGATTAGTGATGCACAAAACCTGTTACCCATCAAAATAGCTTATTCTGCTGAAGCTCATAAATACTTAAGGTTGCTCAATATCTTCTTACTTTTCAGTTTTTAGAGTGATTTATCTCCACCCATAGGTTAAAATTGCAGCAGTAATTCAGACAGGGGATTGAAGATTGGCTTACATCCAAGACTCTTGGGAGATATTTTCCAGGGAGCAGAGAAAAAGAGGACCAACCAGTTTGCTGACCTTTGCCTAGTAGAAAGGCTTTAGAACTGCCCTTGATGAGGAAAGAACAGGACACAAAATATACAATTTATTCTGCCTTTACAATTTCCTTAAGACCTTATTCCTTAAGACCGCACTGCCTGCACACAATTTGTTGTTGTTGTTTTTTTAATCCAGGGGAAAAGCAGATGCTTCATATTCCCTGGGGTACACTAGCACCATATTCCCTGGGCACCACTAATCCTATGCATTCACTTTTCAGAAGTTCTGTACCCTGTTCTCCATTAGGCTGTCACCCTTGGCATTTGCTGACAGTTTTTCACTGCTACCTAAATAGCAGGCAACCATTCTCCATGGAGAAGACGTGGACTAATAAACATATTTCATAGTTCAGAAACATACTTCTCTTACCAATTCTTGCTACTGCAGCGCATGAGAGATTAGTTGTTTTGTTCTTATTCTCATCCCATTTCTTAAAGATTTCTTTGGATGGCTAGAATCTGCTTATTTTTCCATTGTATTATTTTTGTAATGGAATGTTTTCCACTCACCCGATCTTTAAAAACAAAACATAGATCAATATACATGTTCTCTTCCAGAACACTCGCTTAAAAGAGCATTTGGATTCATTTAAACTGCTGAGAATTGTGTTGCTAAGTGTTGAAAATGCAGACTAGGATGGATAGCGCAGGAGATGCAAATTGGGTCATTTTGGGTACAATTTTATAAAGATAATATTCATCAAATTTTCATATTCATCTATTTCATGCAATTGTTGTTTTTAGAAATTTAGAATTGTTCACCAACTTTAATCCAGTATAACTCCCGCTTTTAATCAGCCAATGATCTTCACAACTACCAGTTTCTTTGTCAGCAACTCCTCCGGTACATCTATCACTGTGCTATGATGAGATTGATCCCATCAGTTATTAACTTTCAGGGACATGAATTCTTTCAATTTCTATCGCTCACATTCTGCCATTTCCATCCACAACCAAGTGACTTAGAACAACCTTTTCAAAGCTTCCAGCATCTCCTCATTCTTTACCGTCAGCTTTCAAACTAGATAGAACACTTGCCCTACCGAAAGTAGGATGACCTCTTGAATAACTCCATCTCATAACTTCCTGCATACATGCATGACACATTATAAAGCACTTTTAACAAACTTGTAAATTCCTCTAACTTGTGTCTTCAAAATCCTACTATATTTTGAGCATTGGGGTGAATGGCATATCAACCAGTGGTGGGTTCCTCCCGGTTCAGCCCAGTTTGGCCGAGCCGGTAGCGGTGATGATATGACGTCACCGAACTGGTTTTCTTGTTTGGAGCTCCCCCCCGCATCCCCCCGCATTATTCTTACCTTTTATTTGGGCCCACCCCCAATTTTTCACTGCCTCCTGAGTCCCAGCTGATCGGCTGGAAGGAAAAAAACCTGTTTAAACTCTTGCCGCTGGGCTTCAAAGGGCCGCCCTACAGCTGATCAGTGTTAAAAGGCAGTGTGGTGGTAGACCAGTGTGCTCAAAAAACAAGTGGGTAGACCAGGACGCTCCAAGAACAAATGGATAGACCAGGACGCTTGAAAAACAAATGGGTAGACCAGGACACTCCAAGAACAAATGGGTAGACCGGTACAGCTCTACAAGCAGTTAAAAGCCTGGTAGACCAGTACCTCTGCTAAATCCTAAAGAATTGTCACATGACCATCAAACCACGCCCACAAAATAAGCCATGCCCATGAACCGGTAGTAAACATTTTAGAACCCACCCCTGGTATCAACTTATTTCTTATTATCAGCTAGTACATCTGTAATTTTTTTTTAATGGTGATATAAAAACTAACTTAGACCGAGTTGAGCAAGTGGGCAGTTTTAAGTTTCTGGATGTTATCATAAAAGAGAACCTGAGTTGGGACACTCACATTGCAGCACATTGCAGCACGGGCCCAGCAGAGATTATACTACCTGAGACTTCTCAGGAAACAACAACTGAATGAAAAATTGCTGGTGACCTTCTACCACTACACCATAGAGAGTATACAGAGCCTGTAGTACAGTGGTTTAAAGCACCCTGTTATTAACATCTATTAACATCTGCTGCTTGCAATTACTGCAAGTTCGAATCCCACCAGGCTCAAGGTTGACTCAGCCTTCCATCCTTTCTAAGGTGGGTAAAATGAGGACCCAGATTGTGGGGGCAATAAGCTGACTTTGTATAAATATACAAAAGTATGAAGGCTATTGCTTAACGCACTGTTATATGCCGCCCTTCTCCGGAGACTCAGGGCGGCTTAATCAAATAAAAATAAAAAATAAATAAAATAAATAAATAAATAAATTTTAACTTACTGCACCCATGTACGGTTTGCCAATTGCACAGTGGCAGATAGGACAGCGCTCCAGAGAGTCAACGTCATTGCCCAGAGGATCTTTGGTTGCCCTCTCCCCTCTTTGGAAGAGCTTTATAGTTCCCGCTGCCTTAAGAAAGTTCAAAACATTCTTAAAGATCCATCTCATCCTGGGCACCTTTTTTTTTTTTTTGTTTGAACTATTATCATCTGGTAGACGGTACAGGATAATAAAAACGAGGATAAATAGGCTGAAAAATAGCTTCTATCCCAGGGCAGTAACTATATTGAATTCTACTGTATAGTGCAATATTAATGCAATATCAGGGGTTTTCAATTCAATTGTATAGAATGTGAAGGATGCGTGTTTGTGTTTTAATTTTATAGTTATAATGTACACTGAAGATGGCATTTAATTTCATTGTACAAAGTGCAATGACAATAAAGTAAACTAAAATTAAACTAACTTCTAACTTCCCTTAACTTAGGGAATAAAAAGAAGTGCTTATATTGGAAAAGCTCGATACAGCTAAACAAGGCATTAACAAAAAATGAATATTAAAATGTATAAATGCATTTTAATATTTGGGATCAAGAAAATTAACATATCTGGAGGGTCTCTTTTACTCCTGGTTCCTGTGGGAACAGAATGTAAAAGCTTCTGGACCATACCTGGAAGTAGCAACTAGTGCAAACACAACACTCCCATGCTAACAAGAATAGAATGATATTCCTATATAATGCATGTAATTTTGCAATGCAGTTCAAGATTGAGCCTGCTCACCCAAACAGTGCAGCAATTGCTTATTAATTATTTCTTCCTCCTGCAAGATATGGAGGTATGGTACCTCTTCCATCACTCTTATTTGTTGGAAAATTTGATTATTTCAAAGACCGCTTGCTGACCGAAATAGGTATGATATAGAATGATTGAGGATATCAGGATTAATATTAGCAATGGTCTTATTAATGGGCTTTGCAGGAGATTATTATATCATTACTGTGGGATTATTGTATCTTGTTTGTGAATGTTGTATGTGAACACTTTTATTGTGCTTTTGTATGTGATCAGCCAAGAGCTAGAATGGCTGTAATGGCATAAAAGCATCAATAACAAATTAAATATATAAATTAAATTTCTGGCATGCTAGATAGATTACCATATTAGAATGCTTGTGAGATAGTTGTTTTTGCAAAAATAGTCTCCTTTAAAATACAAAGCTGCATGGAAGAAAAATTACAACAGTACAACATGGGAAAAGTTGCAATGTTATTTTTATATTAGTACAGTTATTTTTACATAAGGTTGGAGTGGCTTTCTAAAATTGCATTCTCCTTCCATATTCTGAAATGGCATATCTATCTGTTGATCTAAGCTAAATACAAATGTTAGAAATGGAGTATCGATCCATTCAGAAATGAATTAAGATAGCTCCTAGAATGTTCTATTTTTTTATAAACTGGGTGGGGAAAAAAAGCCTATTTCAAAATCCACTCAAACAAGATGTTAGAATCTAATATTTTCATAACTTGGGTGGGGGGGAAAAATGCCCATTTCAAAATCTATCTGCACAAGATGTTTTCTGGGTGACCTTGAGTAAAATGCTTTCACTTTCCTTAGAATATTTCACAGGATAGTTATGGGGTGTGTGGGTGGGAGAAAATGTGCTAGTACCAGAAAGAGCAGGTGTAGCACTATTAGGAAAATTAATTTATCATTCCTACAATTAAATGTAAAATGCACATAGAAGGAAAAGAGAAATTATTACAGAACCTTCTGGAGTAATAACATATTTTCATTCAAATATAACCCATACTTACACATTTGTGTGTATGTATGCACACACAGCTTAACAACTTCCAAGGGATGCAAGAAAACTTTAGGAATATTTTTTTTTTAATTTTAAATGATCTGATTCCCAGCACATTTTGTTGTTCATTCTAACCAACAGTCTTTCAAAAATCTGAAATGCCCAAACACAGAGCATGAAGTATTGACAGTATTATATTATATTATATTATATTATATTATATTATATTATATTATA
>WNWU01000007.1:33420937-33438322 GCA_012654045.1 Ptyas mucosa
ATACTATACTATACTATACTATACTATACTATACTATACTATACTATACTATACTATACTACACTACACTACACTACACTACACTACACTACACTACATATTAGCATCTTTCCCAAATGCTCAACCACCTTAACAATTCGTAATATAAAAAGAGATGGGGCAATAGAAGAAAGCTCCCAAATAGTACCAAAAGCAGTGTCCCAGACGGGAATCAATGAGTAAAGGAAAGCCTTTGGTAGTCTCAAAGGTGCTTTTTTCTTCAAAAGGCAACTGGACTACTTTTTCTTTGAGGAGGAAGAAGAAAACATTTCGTTTCTCAACTGATGGTGGAGGGGACGAAAAGATAGGCCACTGGATCCCTCCAGAACCTATCTTTCCATCCCCCCAACCCCCATCATCAAAAATGATGAAGCTTCTTGGAGAAGAAGCAAAATGTTTTGTTCTTCTTCCTCAAAGAAACATGTCACAGTATGAATGTTCATAGACTGGAATAGACACAGCAACAAGTCAGCCAATGGGGACTGTTTGGAAACTGAAACATAGTATTTGTTTGTATGGGGGCCATAAGAGACAGTTTGGAGTCTGGGCGTGGCTTAGACTTGCTGAATTGTATATAAGAGTTTGGGTGCCTCCGTACCATATATTAGCCTCTGTATCTCTCTACTCTGTAATGACTCGCTTCTATGAATATTGCTTCTGTGTTCCTGATATTGTATGCTGAATTCTGCTGTATGGTTTTGTATATAAAGAAATTTCTTACGTAATTTGAATCTTGCAGAATTATTTAATTGTGTCTGATTGTGTGTGCTGCAACAAACTCCGACAAAACAACAGTCCAGTTGCCTTTTGGAGAAAAAAAATAAGCACTCTTGAGACAACTATGACCTGGATGACTGAAAATCTCCACAGAAAAAAAGTTTTTGGTAATTCAGGCACTGCATAAAAGGGTAATCCAAGTATGATACACCTGAATCATCAACCCTCAGTTTGATGCCCTCAGTATTAAGAAATCAATTCATCCTGCAAACATTCATTATGTGGACATTACAGATTTTAACAGCTTTTCTAAAAAAAAAAAATTCTCACCAGCAATAGACTCTAAAGGCAATCAGTCATGATAGTTCAGATGAAATTATGAAGTCCCTCAGAAGTTCAAAGGTAGAAAAAATGTAACTCAGCAGTGAACCCTGAAGAACCCCCATAACAGTGGTGAAATCCAATTTTTTTTACTACTGGTTCTGTGGGCGTGGCTTGGTGGGCATGGTGTGGCTTGTTGGGCGTGGCTTGGTGGGCGTGGCAGGAGAAGGCTACTGCAAAATCTCCATTCCCACTGCACTCCAGGGGGAAAGATATTGCAAAATCTCCATTCCCACCCCACTCCAGGGGAAGGATACTGCAAAATCCCCATTCCCACCCCACTCTAGGGCCAGCCAGAGGTGATATTTGCCAGTTCTCCGAAATATTCAAAATTTCCGCTACCGGTTCTCCAAACTGCTCAAAATTTCTGCTACCGGTTCTCCAGAACCTGTCAGAACCTGCTGGATTTCACTTTTGCCCCATAATGGGTGGATTAGGAAAGAAAACCACTGCATGAAACCAAGAGCATCTTGTTAGGCAAAAGTAAATATTTGACTGAAACAAAATAAAATCCATACAAGTTGTATCAGCTTGCATCTCTTGGAGCCAAGACAGAATGTTTTTCCTCCTGTATAAAATAGAAGCAGGGCTCTTTCTAAAAGTAGAAGATGGAGCTTAACCTTGATCGGTTAAAAGAACTGTAGGTTTTTTGAAAAAAAATGGCCATAACTATATGTGATATCTGCTGGATCAAGAGCACCTTCTGTGATTATTATGAGATCCAGTTTGTGGAAATGTCTATTTGGTTACTTATTTATATTTAGATACCAATATATCTGTAGACTTTTCATTGCTTGCAACCCTGCCAGCTTCCACTCTGTAAATTAAATATAAGATGTTTAAATTTATGTAAAACACATGTAAGGAAACATAAATACTGTCATTTCCACTGAAGTACTGAGTAAAATCTGGATCATATTTTATTAATGAACCGAAAAGCAAAATACAAGAATATGTCAGAATAAGCCCTCTTCCCTGTACTTTCAATTCCAATGAAGAACAAATCTTGCTTGCGAATTTCAATGGCACAAGTTTCCACAACATTTATTAGATAATAATAGAATAGACAGACAAGAGAATTAAATATACTAAACTGGAGCATCAAGTTTTCCAGCTTCCAACATGGAAATAATTGAACAAGAATGCCATCCTTCTCGTTTTGAAATCTCACTACACTACACATACCATCACCCCCTATCTATTGTCCCAAAGGTGCTTTTTCAGGAGGCAACTGGACTTTCTTGGTTTTTCTTTTGAAGACATTTCACTTCTCATCCAAGAAGCTTCTTCAGCTCTGACTGGATGGCGGGGAATGGAAGGACCAGGACCAGGGGTGAAATGCAGCAGGTTCTGAAGAACGAGTAGCGGAAATTTTGAGTAGTTTGGAGAACTGGCAAATACCACCTCTGGCTGGTCCCAGAGTGGGGTGGGAATGGAGATTTTGCAATATCCTTTCCCTGGAGTGGGGTGGGAATGGGGATTTTATTTATTTATTTATTTGTTTGTTTGTTTGTTTGTTTGTTTGTTCGTTTGTTTGTTTGTTTGTTTCTTCGTTCAATTTATATGCCGCCCTTCTCCGGAGACTCAGGGTGGCTTACAATGTGTTAAGCAATAGCCTTCATACTTTTGTATATACCTGCTTATTAGGGCTTTCGGGGGCCCCTAAGCGGTGTTCTTTTTTATACAAAGTCAGCTTATTGCCCCCACAATCCGGGTCCTCATTTTACCTACCTCGGAAGGATGGAAGGCTGAGTCAACCTTGAGCCTGGTGAGATTTTGCAGTATCCTTCCCCTGGAATGGGGTGGAGGAATGGAGATTTTGCAGTATCCTTCCCCTGCCATGCCCACCAAGCTACACCCACCAAGCCATGCCCTGCCATGCCATGCCCTCAGAACCGATAATAAAAAAAAATGAATTTCACCACTGATCAGGACTAGATTCAGCAGTCCATCTGCATTTAAAAGACAAAGGCCACTCTTTTGAAGACAGCAAAGTCCACATTTTGGACAAAGGGGACTGCTGTTTGAAAGAGGGATCAAAGAGCCATCTATGTCAAAATTGAACAGCCTTCTCTCAACAGAGGGGCAGGGATACGACATCATCTATCTCCAATCTACAACACAGTCCTTTCAACAGTTCCAAGAAGACTCCACACCCATTTGCACTACTCAGATGATCCTGATGACACAGATAAATATCCAGGTAGCCTCAATGACTCTCTAAAAAGGATGCAAATGACCATCTGTCTTCAAGAAGTATAAATCCTTCCATTCCCCACCATCCAGTCAGAGCTGAAGGAGCTTCTTGCATGAGAAGTGAAACATCTTCAAAGAAAAACAAGAAGGCCCAGTTGCCTTTGGGACAACCATGACCTGGATGTCTGAGAATCTCCCTAGGCACCCCTACCTATTGCTAATTTTTTAAAAAAAGTAAAGGTGTCCCTGCGGATTTTATTTCGCTAGTCATTGCCAATTATAGGGGACAGTGTTCATCCCCGTTTCAAGGCCATTGAGCCAGTGGTGTCTAATGACATTTCCATGGTCGTTGTGGCCAGCATGACATCACAGAACGCTGTTACCTTCCCACCAAAGTGGTACCTATTTATCTACTTGCATTTGTATGCTTTCAAACTGTTAGGCTGGCAGAAGTCCGGGCAAAGACAGGAGCTCACCCCGTTGCGTGGAGCTCGGGTCTCGAACCTGGCCAGCCAACAAGTCCAGCATCTTAATTGCTTAGCCACCATGGGTCTTCCTCAATCACAAGGCCTCTATCAGAGACTTGGGAGTTTGAAAGTTCCACAGAGAATCTTAGCTACTCCTAGCACTGAACTCTGGATTTATATGTTTTATGGAGTAAAACATCCTTTTACACATATATCGTTGTGTTGATTTGTTTCCACTTGTCAGGATGTCTGAATCCCAATTGAGATTGTGCAATAGAGACATATCTAGAATCAGGAGGTTCCATTCAGCACTTTCCTTCTCTAACAAGAGGTTACCTATAGTAATTAATACTCTGGACTCATTACTTGTAATCAAGCAGCTCGCTCTGCCATATATAATGAGACTTCAACTAATTTGCTGAGAAAAATTCTGTCATTTATATGAGCAAAAGATAATAATTCTGTGCATTGAGAAAAATACATTTTCTTGCCATTGTGCATGTGTGTAAAAGAGAAATCATTTTACTAAAACACATCTGACAGACACAAAATAGGCTATTGGGAGAAGCAGCAAAATAACTATGCATTTATGTTCCACTTTTCATCATGCTTTCCTTTAATTTTTGCTAACAATGCCCATTTTCTATTTTTTTCTTCACCCTTTTCTTTACCACTTTTTATTAATTGTTGAAATTGTTAAAAACTTGATGTTTAATTTGGCTTATAAAGTAATTGTGTTTCTTTTGATGAAAAGTATTGCAAGGCAATTTGTTTTTGTTTTTTGTTTTTGTTTTTTTTCCCATTTTGCAATGGATTTTTGTGCATTTATAAGGCGTAGCTGATTGCAGGAATGACTTCTGTTTTATTCAATGCCTCAAATCTAATGTACAGATTCTGCAACTGCAGTGGTTTCATGTAGTGTGCGTTTTTGCACAGATTATAATATTTTAGAGTTACATTTGCAAATCTTATTAAAAATATCATTGTAGTGGCTTCTGTTAGTCTTTTATTATAGAGGCACTTAGTTATGTCGTTATTTTATCTTACCCATTTTATTTCACCTTCATGGGTATATTTTATAACTTTTGCTGGCTAATGACTGAATAAATATTCTTGATACTGGTAAGATTTGATGTTTATTTAATATAATATATGTAAACAGATACAGCAATTATACTGTAAAGCACTGTTTACAACACTTCTGGGCACCTAAAACACCTTGGGCAACATCTGTGGAACTCCCAAATTAAATGTTTTTATTTATTTTGCAATGGGCAACATTTTGCATAACCAATAAATGATTTGTGACTTCAGTTTTCTTCCTTCATGAGATTTCAAGCAAAAAAAGGGAGAGGTATCAAAGTTATTTTGGCTGTATTCTAATTGGTATCAATTCTGTCATCTTTGGCTTGGTGCCTTGCCAGCCTCCTGCCATCAAAAGTTAGGGGGGTAGGGGGAAAAGGGGGATAAATTGGCAACAAACATGTATGGGGATGTGGGAGAATGAAAGTTTGACAAAGACCAGAGAGGCACAGAAACAGTTTGCACCATCCTTCAAGGTTACAAACTCTGAGAATGGAATGTGGATTGCCCCAAACATCTCAGCAATTCTCACATATGTAGACACTCTATTGGCTGAAGATGAACTGGTCAAGGGGGCAGGGCTGGGAGAGGGGTGGGTTCTAAATTTTTTTACTACCGGTTCTGTGGGCATGGCTTGTTTTGTGGCCGTGGCTTGATGGTCATGTGCCAATTCTTTAGGATTTAGCAGAGGTACTGGTCTACCAGGCTTTTAACTGCTTGCAGAACTGTACCAGTCTACTCATTTATTTTTGGAGGCACCGGTCTACTCATTTATTTTTGCAGGCACCGGTCTACCGATTTATTTTTGCAGGCACCGGTCTACATATTTGTTTTCTTTTAACACTGATCAGCTGTAGGGTGGCCCTTTGAAGCCTCGCGCAAGAGTTTAAACAGTATTTTCCCCTCTAGCCGATCAGCTGGGACTCAAGAGGCAGCAATAGATTGGGGGTGGGGCCAAATAAAAAGTAAGAATAATGCGGGGGGGCGGGGGGGCGAGGAGGCAGAACCGGTTTGGTGACATCATATCGTGACATCATATCGCCAGCTGATTTTTGGGCCTTCCGGTCCTACCGGAAGTTGGGAAATGGGTTGTGTTCGGCCTCCGGAAGGCCTCCGGGGGGGGGGGGAGGCCGTTTTTCCCTGGCCAGGCTCCTAGAAACCCTTTGGAGCCTGGGGAGGGTGCAAAACGGGCCTACCAGGCCCACCGTGCCATCCCGTGTTAAAAGCGGGGGAGGGCGTGCACACATGTGCGGGGTACATTGAATTATGGGTGTGGGCACGCACGTGGCCAACCTCCCCACACTCCCCCCGCTTTTGACACGTGACGGCAAAAAGGTTAGCCATCACTGATCTAGTCAATCCTCTGCTCGAAACAATCGTATTTAGACGTCTTTCAAAATATTTAAGAGTTTTATAAACTTCTAAAACCCCTTCTGATTTCTTCTGAAATCAATATGCTAATAATTAAAAATGGGATGAGGCCCTAGTATTTTTGACTAATATAAGGACATTCCTAAATTCTTTCAGCATTCCACCAGACTTTAGCATAAATTTGTTTCGAATTTCACTCTAAGCAAATCTCTAAGCAAATTGGAAGGGGATTTTTTTTTCTTCATTTGATTTTGAGAGATTAGGTATTCTTGAACCTAAAGCATGTTAAGTGGTCTCAGAAATGAAAGAAAGGGAGTTTTGATCCTTTAATGAAGTAGAGGAATTTTAAGTTATCCAGGTTGTAACTGTTTTTAATTTTATTTTTACTTACGGAAGAAAAGTCACTTCTGTTGAACAAAAGAGAAGCCTTTTCTTAGCTGCTTTGAAAGCAAGCAATAAATTTCTCATGTATACCAGTCTGATTAACAAAAGCCTGGCTTTTCACCATACACAATGTGGAAGGATTAACATAAAAGTGGATGACATCTATAAAAGTTAATAGGCAGAACACTAAAAGCTGCCAAGTGTAAGGGTTGAATCAAAATCTTGTCTAGTGAATACCACAGTGAAAAGGCATTAACCTCTCTCCATCTCAAAAAATAAAAATAAAAATGCTCCCAGAACTACAAACATATAGAGTACAGAATATAGAATAACAGAGTTGGAAGGGACTCTGGAAATCTTCTAATCCAACTCTCTGCTCAAGCAGGAGTCCTATACCATTCACGACAAATGGTTGTCCGATCTCTTCTTTAAAAGCTCCAGTTATGGAGTATCCACAACTTCTGGACGCAAGCAGTGGTGAAATGTAAAATTTGTTACTACCGGTTCTGTGGGAGTGACTTGGGTGTGTGTGTTAATGAGACTGGGTGGGCGTAGCCAACTTTTTTTTTTAACTTTTAAAAGCATTTTTTCTACAACCTCTTCAGCCGAAGAGGTTGTAGAAAAAAATGCTTTGAAAAGTCTCTGACAATCCCAGTTGAGTTGCCTGATCATCAGAGAGGCTTTTCAAAGCATTTTTTAAGAAACCTCTCTGATGATCCCAGCTGACTTGCCTGATCGCCAGACGCTTTTCAAAGCATTAGAAAAAAATGCTTTGAAAAGTTAAAAAAAAAAAGGTTGGCCATGCCCACCCAGTCACATTACCCCATCACCACCAAGCCACGCCCACAGAACCAGTAGTAACATATTTTACATTTCACCCCTGGTCATAAGTCACTTTTTTCAGCCTCCTTGTATCTTTGAACAGTCACTAAATGAACTGTTGTAAGTCAAAGACTACCTGTACTATTCTGGACAAATGGCTATCTCTTGAGGATATAAGAAAACATGAGAGTAATTTTGAGAAATGTTGGAAGAAATGTCCATCTGGGTTCAGTTCCAAGTGGGGAAGAAAGACACTGGAAACTTGGAGACTGCTTGGAAAGATGTTTTTTTAATGGTGGACAGGACCACATGGTTTGAGGTCCTGGGAGGGAAAAAAGAAAAGAGATGCTGAGAGTGCCTGGGTTTTATGCCCTCTCTGGGCTTTTGAATTTGAGCTTGTATTCTGATTGGTTGTCAGACTCCTATGGGGCCATGCAGAGGTAACTCTGTAGGCTGTGTTTTGAGTCCCAAGCTTGGTTGAGCCTTGCTGGATGATGATGTAATCTTCCCAGGTACCATGTGGTGAGTTCTGTTGCTAGATGGGTAGAGGGCTAATCCTACCTTTGTTGAATCTTGGGTGAGGGCATTTGCCTATGAATAGACCTAGCTATCTCTTTATCTCTTAAGTGTGGACATCTGCTGTGGGTCATTGAGGAGAGTGGGGACTATTAAGAGTGAGTCTGCTTTAGGGGTGGGTTCTACTTACTTTTACTACTGGTAGACAATGGGATCGTGTGCTCGTGAGAACCAAGCATGCGTGCGCATCTTGCTTTGAGCATGCGCAGAAGTTTCTGCACTTGCGCAGATCACCAATGATGACATCCAGGGTGATGGGCGGGGCCTCTCACCGGTTTTACTACCGGTTCTTGCAAACCGGTCTGAACCTGCCTAAAAATAACCACATGTTTCTCCATTTCCCATCCAGGGAAATATAATATTCTGCCTTTTTAATATTTCCTAGACTATTTCATTTTTCTAGGAGAGGGGTGGGTGCTAGCTTCCTACAAAAAGACACAGAAAGAATTCTTTGATACGTTAGAAAAAGTCATTGTCGAGGAAACGCAATCATAGCCTGGTTGGCAAGAGTTTTAATTTTGTAAAAGAGCTGTTGACATAGTTTTATGATTTAATTCTTTTTTATTGTTATTATTTTTCTTTCTTTTTCTGTGCCTCGGAGTCACGTCTCCTGGCAATGGCTTAGGCAAGTCCCCGCAGTTTACCCGGCAACATTTTCAGAAGTGGTTTACAATCCTTCCTCTGCAATCCCAAGAACATATTTATCATATCCATTGCAAATATGAAAGTACTACCTGGGCATGTGGAACCTTCCGCGTGACATTTTGACAAGAATGTCCACTGCGATAAGATTCAGAAGGAAGTGAGCAGTGGTAGAACGAAAGAACACTCTATAACATGTTATTTCTCTTCTGTCTCATTCAAGCAATAAATGTCATGAAATATAAGACTTGCCATCGAGCACAGTGTGAATGACTTAGCATGTCTTTTATTTCATTCGTAGATTTAAAGAATGCCTAATTCCGAGTGACTGTGAGAAAATTACATTTACAAAGCCAGAATGGTAGAGAGTCAGGTTACATGTGTCCAGAAAGAAAGAAAAGCCACAGAAAAATCACAAAATATTACAGCCACTCTACCCCCAAGGTGTAGGGACAAGAGACAAATTTTCAGTGCCTTACAAAACACCATTATATACGGACTGAGTTTCTTATAACTCAGTGCAGTGCACATAATGTTCCTATGTCCTGAAAAAAAAAATTAATTTCCTTCAACCACTTCCATTTCCCTGGGTTCTCTCCCCTCCACAAGTCTAGGTAGTACACCATTTCATCATTTCTCCATTTACTTGATTTTTTTTTCTATAGTCATTTTGAGTTTTTCTTTAAAAAAAACATCCCCACAAGTGCCTGGAAAAATGAGGAAGTAATACACTGCTGGATGGGGTGGTGTTTTTTTTTTTTTAAGCCAATGGAAAAATAAATAGCTGTGGAGAATAAAAATGGCATTTAAAACAATACTACTATTAAGTTTCAAATCAGAAACCTTCTTCTTGAAAGGTAGATGTTATAACCACTCTGTATAGTTGCATTATTAATGAACTTAGGTCTAATAATCATGGTAGCCTAATAGGGCAGTAAGAAAGGGTTCTTTAAATTTTATTTTAAAGTGAGGTGCTGTACCTAAAGGTAAAGGTTCCCCTCGCACATATGTATTAGTCGTTCCCGACTCTAGGGGATCAGTGCTCATCTCCATTTCAAAGCCGAAGATGGCTTCAGTGCAGTCCGAAGACATCTCCGCGTCATTTGGCCAGCATGACTAAATGCCAAAGGGGCACAGAACGCTGTTACCTTCCCACCAAAGGTGGTCCCTATTTTTCTACTTGCATTTTTTAAATGCTTTCGAACTGTTAGGTTGGCAGAAGCTGGGACAAGTAACGGGAGCTCACCCCATTATGCGGCACTAGGGATTCGAACCGCTGAACTGCCGACCTTTCGATTGACAAGCTCAGCATCTTAGCCACTGAGCCACCACATCCCTTGCTGTACCTACATGTTTGTAAATGTTGGTATCTAAAATTTGAAGTGCTAAAATTGTGTGTGTGTGTGTGCGCGCGCACACACACACACATATTGTGAGTTCTAGTTCTGACTTAAGCATGAAAGTCAGCTGGGTGATTTTGAGCCAGTCACTGTCTTGCAGCCGAACCTATCTTATAGAGTTTTTGCTATGCAGAAATTAGGAGGAAAGAGTGTTATGTATGTTCACCACCTTGAGTTACTTTTAAAGTAACAAAGACGGAATAAAAATATAATAAATAAATAAATAAATATCCATCGCGATTGACCGATAGTAAAGTAAGCTACTTAGAATTATTTTATTGAAACAAAAAGTAAGATGGGCATAACGTCAGTGGAATTGTCCATTAGGTAGACTTGCAATTTATCTTGCTACGGATTTTCTTAAATTCTACTGGCTTAGTGTCTGCCTGGCATGAACAGAAGAGAGGGACAGGAATACAGGTACAGTGTGAATATTCCTTCAGGAGCAAATCTGAGTTTGTCCTACGTGAGCTCCAGTGGTGGGATTCAGCCAGTTCGGGCCAGTTTGGGTGAACCAGTAGTTAAATTGCTGGCTGGCTCTGACCCTTCCCACTCCACCCCTTTCAGGAGTCCCCACGTGCCCCATTTTGGCTCCCAGGTTAATGCAGGGAGGCCTCCTAGGCCCAAAATGGGGCATGGAGGGGTGTGCGGTCCCCCTGTGGCCTGTTTTTGCTCCCAGGAGGCTTAAGGGATGTCTTCTAGGCCCAAAATGGGATGTGAGGGAGCAGTGTGTCCCCCCCTCCTGTGGCCTATTTTTGCTCCCAGCGGGGTGCAGGAGGCCAAATGCTGCCTGTCACACCCCCGGCGACGCCCACATCGCCACTTCCACCCAGCCAGTCAGAGAACCGGTTGTTAAATTATTTGAATCCCACCACTGGTGAGCTCTAATATGATCCTCCTAGAATATATTTATCAGGAGACTTAAAAATGCTGCCAACTGATTTACAGAAAGTAAATCTTTCTTAAGATCCTTCCACCAACCACTAAGAAAACATACCCTTTCTTGCTGTTTTACAACCTTAAAAGTCTCACCAGAGATTTGTCCTTGATTCTGAAAGCCTGATACTATTCCATTAAGGGCTGTGGATGCCGCATGGGACAATATTAAATAAAAATGAAAGAAAATAACGTGTTCTGCTTTAATAGCATTTAGACTCGTCATTTTTTTTAGTTGAAGGGTTTTAGTTGGAGAATTTCTTTTAAAGGAAAGTATATTAAGATTAGCATCTGTAGGCTACATAGATAGTCTCTCGGTATCTGGGATCCCACCTCCAAGGCAATGGTGACATCAATGGCAAAGTGCGAGAAAGGATGTATGCGTTGGCGAGAACTCACTGGTGTGTTATGTGACAGACAAATGCCAACCCATCCTAAATCTAAGATTTTCAAGACAACCATTAACCCTGTTGCACTGTATGACACAGTGTTGCTGGCCAGCAACAACAGGGACCAAAAGTTATCTCCATGCCATGGAAATGTGAATGCTCCATTGGATATCGGGCATCTCCCTTCTTGACCACATCACAAATGACACAATTCGACAACATTTTGGTGTGGCACCAATTATAGAGAAGATGAGAGAAGGCCAGCTCAAGTGGTATGGACATGTCCTGAGAGCAACACCTTTCACCGTTGGCAAGACTACCTACCAACTAGAAATCAATGGCTGGCGACCTTGCGGGCACCCAAAACAGAGATGGTGAAACACCATCAACAAAGATATACAAGCCTGTGCCCTGGAGATGCATCTGACCATGCAAAGTGATGTTCAATGATCAGAAAAGCCGACCTTGCACTTGCGGAAATATGCTAGGAAGAAGGAGGAGGAGGAGGAGGAGGAGGAGGAGGAGGAGGAGGAGGAGGAGGAAGAAGAAGAAGAAGAAGAAGAAGAAGAAGAAGAAGAAGAAGAAGAAGAAGAAGAAGATCTGTAGACTACATAGACAAAGCTTCGAATGTGCTGTACATCTGGGGGAAGATATAGAAAAAAAATGTTAGCTACAAGTAATAGCTACAAAACAAGAGCAGCTCTTTGGAACTGACTTATCTGATAAGGTGGCTTTTTCTAATTTCATTTTGGTTAAACGCATTTCATATTTATATGCTGAAAGTTCAATTTTTATTTAGGGAAAAGATGTAGAAGTAGGGGGCTTATTTTTGACAATAATTAAATAGAGCAAAACAGTAGAGAAACCAGGCAATCCATCCAAACATAATTAAATCAATGGCTGTTGAAACAAGGAGAGGAAATGATATTGAAATTTCGATGGAAATTTCATTAAAGCTAGTAGTGGATTTTTAAAAGCCTTCATGCAAGTAGTCCTCGAGTTACGACCACAATTGAGCTCAAAATTAATGTTGCTAAGTGAAATGTTTGTTAAGTGAGTTTTGCCCCGTATTTTGACACTTCTTGCCACGCTGTTCAGTGAATCACTGCAGTTGATAAATCAGTAACCCGGTTGTTAAGTGGTTTTCCCATTGACTTTGCCAATCAGAAGGTCGCCAGAGCCAATCACGTGACAGCCAGGACATTGCAACCGTCATAACTGTGAGTCAGTTGCCAAACATCTGAATTTTGATCATGTGACCATGGGGATGCAGCAAAGGTCGTAAGTGTGAAAAACGGTCATAAGTCAACTTTCTCAATGCCGTTCTAATTTTGAACGGCCACTAAATGAACTGTTATTAGTTGAGGACTCCCTGAATTCATCAAAAGATGTGAATGTGTGCTGGTTGGGAAGTAAGCACAGCTATGAACTTCACACACACAAACACACCAGGGGTGTGTTTACCTTTACCATCAGTTTGTTGCATGCGTGCATGCTCACTGCACAAGCCACTGTCCGTGCATGCGCCCGGCCTTCCACACATGCACCCAGCCTTGAAAACGTACCTAAATAGCACGACTTGGAGCCAGGGTGGGTGTGGGGGCCAACCCGCAATCGCTGCTACCGGATTCAGCCGGTTTGCCTGAAAAGGTCCGAAACGTCTCTCTCTCTCTCTCTCTCTCTCTCTCTCTCACACACACACACACACACACACACACACACACCGGGGTGGGTTCTACTTTACTACTGATTCGCAACGGGATCTGCGCATACACAGATCGCCTATGACGACATTCGGGGTGGTGGGCGGAGCCTCCCGCCGGTTTTACTACCGGCGGGAGTAAGTCTTGCGAACCAGTCTGAACCTGGGGCAACCCACCACTGCACACACACATACACAAATAGACATGCATATGCATGGGAAAGGCAAAGAAAAGGTTTGCAGCTATATGAGCATCTGCTGGAGAACTGTTCCCTGTCATGTATGAATCAGGAAGAAGATTGACTCCCTTCTTCCTAGCTATATGGCTTTTCTCTTCCTATGCTAATGCAGCCTTGAAACTCTGTAAATAAGGGGGGAAGGAAGCACTGACTATACCTGTTTGGTAAGTGTAGTAGACAAACCAGCTGGCAGCTACCTGCTTTCCCTACTTGGTACATATGGATGTCTCATGTATAGGCTGACATGGCTTTTGATTCCAATACTGATGTCAGCCTTTTACTCTCTGCACAGCAGAGCAGGAAAAATTCTCTAAGTGCTTTTCTGGCTCCTTGCCATTAGCTGCAATTCATAATCTTTAAATAAACAATAATTCATAAGGTATTAAGCAGCTGTGCATTCCGGTGCTTTAATGTGGTTAAAATTGGTGTGGCCTAATTTTGCAAAAAAAAAATAAATAAATCCTTTTTTCTCCCCGGCATTTTTTCCCATCCTTTTTCTATTCCTCAGTCACTCTCCGGATAATGCCGTTGAGATGGGCGGCCACATAAATCAATCCAACAAATGAATGAAATCAAATGTTGCAGGGAGCGTGATAAGGAAACCTGAGAATGTGTGGCTTCTGTTTTTTGTTTGCCTTCACCCATAAACCTTTAGGCTTATATTCAATATAATAATCCCAAAATATAACCAACCCAACAATAAAGTCTTTCCAGAACAGATGTGCATTAATATAATGTCAGTGTTAAAATATGCTTGGGAAGAAATATTGAATATCGATATGGATCGGAATAATTTTCACACAACCCCCTGAATACGCAAGCATTAAAGGGAGCAAAAATAAAAGGGAAAAACGATTTCCTACCCCATCAGAAAATAGAGGAGAAAAAGAACTTGGCTGTTAAGCTATTTGTAAGATTACTCTTTAAATGACCATCAAAGGAAAGAAGCGACTAAGAAATAGCTCAGACAGTACTCAACAGTGTAAAAGAAAGCTGGGGAAACAACAAGACAAGGCTGGAAAACAACAAGAAACTGTACTCTTTCTACCACACCATGAGTCTCACAGAGTTGTAAGGACAGGTAGTCCTGGATTTATGACCACGGTTGAGCCCAATGTTGCTAAGTCAGACATTTGTTAAATGAGCTTTGCCTCATTTTATGACCATTCTTGCCACATTTCTTAAGTGAATCACTGCAGTTGTTAAGTCGGTAATATGGTTGTTAAGTGAACCTGGCTTCACTTAACAACAAGGTCGCAAAAGGAGATCACATGAACCCGGGATACTACAACTGTCATAAATATGAACCAGTTGCCAAGCATCCAAATTTTGATCACATGGCCATGGGAATACTGCAATGGTCATAGATGTGAAAAATAGCAATAGCATTTAGGCTTATATACCGCTTCACAGTGCTTTACAGTCCTCTCTAAGCGGTGTATAGAGTCAGCCTATTGCACCCAACAATCTGGGTCCTCATTTTACCCACCTTGGAAGGATGGAAGGCTGAGTCAACCTTTAGCCAGTCAGGATCGAACTGCCAAACTTCAGGCAGCCAGCAGGCAGCAGCCTGAAGTACTGCATTCTAACCACTGTGCCACTACAGCTCAAAAAGAGTCACAAGTCACTTTCTTCAGTGCAGTTAGAACTTCAAACAGTCACTCAACGAACTGTTGTAAGTTAGGGACTACCGGTAGTGCCTTACTTAAGACCAATTCTGCTACTTTAAGAAAGGAAAAGGTGGGGGGAGGGGGAAAGATGACTCAGAAAATGACTTTGCATGACTCGCCTCCTGAACTGAGGATCAAGTTGGTTCGTCAATCGACAAAGTTGCAACGGTTACATGTGCATTCACAGTAACAGTAACAGAGTTGAAAGGGACCTTGGAGGTCATCTAGTCCAACCCCCTGCTCACACAGGAGACCTGTACTAGGGATTCGAACCGCAGAACTGCCGACCTTTCCGATCGACAAACTCAGTGTCTTAGCCACTGAGCCACCTGGTCAGGCCAGGCAGTGGTAGGTTTTTTGTTTTTTCCTTTGTTTTTTCCATATAGACATAAAAGCTGTGAAATGGCCCTGACATAAACCCCTTTCACTTTCCGAGGAGAAAGTGAATTCGGGGGAGTGAATAACTGCAGAAACCTTTTCCTGACCAAAATTTGTATCTTAGGTCAGATCCATTTCTTTCTCTTGCCACTTTGGGACTTCAGCAAATATTTCCCCAGAGATTCACAACCAAAAGGAGGATGGAAAGCAGCAAACAGCATTTTATTTTATTCCAGACACTGAAATACCATTACAAGTATGACCCAAGCATTTATATCGGGTACAGAGAACAGAAGCTTTATCCTAGCGAAGAAATAGACCAGATAGAAACTGGGTTTAGTATATGGACGGGGGACGTAACATTATAGATCATGCTTGACAGTTTCTGATGAAAAGTATTTCCTTAATATATCTGTTGCTCAGATTGTGTGAGGGTTATTTTCTTTTTTCTTTTGTTTTGATAACAATGTTTATGACTTGCTAGCCCAGGACAAAAACTTCTTGTACAGTTGAATTAGGACTCATCACTTGAGGTTCAAGAGAAAGTAATATTTCTGTCAATCCTGAAGCTGACCTAAGAGAGGCCATTTTGAGGCTTCAGTGTTGCCACACTGGAGCTGAGGAATAGGGAGAGTGGAGTAGAGATAGCTGGTATTTGTAGCCAAAACAAAATATCGTCTCCAGGGAACCAAGGACATTCCTACAGGTGGTTGGAGAGAAGAGGAGGAGGAGGAGGAGATGTTACCAGCCAACTGGACGGTACTTTGATTGGACCATGTGATTGATTGTTTGGGGAAGGGGATTTTTTTTACTTTTAATTAGATGAAAACCGCAGGAACATTCAGAGTCGGTTTTCACCAGCCTATGCCAATATGATATACCAAATAAAACTCTTCTTTGAGGAATCATCCTGCCTCGGAATTCAGTTTGCTATGGGTGTATTACTTAGAACCCTGACAATTTCTTTTGTGACTAGGCTTCTCAAGAACTGTGATGACCTGGGGTTGGGCATGAAGGCAACACAGCCGGAGTGAAAGGTTTTATTGCTCCAACTTCCACCCCCCAAAAGTTCCCACAATTCACTGTAAATCCAACAGCAATGCTCCAAATACACACAGGCACCTCCACTATTTCCTGCTTGCTGTGAGTCCAGAGAAACTACCAGTTCTGAGAGCAAACACGGTTCAGGAAACTTGGTTCTAGGGAGTCCTTGTCGCACGGAGGGGTTGCTGAGGCTGCAGCACAACCAGAAACAGAGCTGTGTCTTGCCCATGGCCAGGCCAGGCAAAGCAAGGCAAGTCGAACCCAGGCAAAGCAAAGATAAGCACAGTAAGACAAGGTGGCAAGATGTTGACAACTGCAAGCGTGGCTGGAAAAAGGCAACACTTGTTCCTGACAAGCACTCCTCCCCACGGGGTTTAAATCTTATTCCACAGGTGAGCCTTGTAATGAGGGGTGGGGAACCCCCCACCCGAGTCGTTGGTTTGCCCTGTGCTGATCCCACCTTCTCTCTACCCTTCACACTCGAGGATCGGCCAGGGGAGGCAATTACTCCTCCCCAGAGTTCTGTCACTCTTCTGCTCCACTGCCTACTTTTTCCTTCTCCTCCTCCCTCGCTTGGTCATCCTGTGCCCTCTCTCTATCGCTGGCCACCCTTCCAAGGCCCAAGGGACCCAGGACTGCCTCTTCCTGCTCCCCCGGTTGCTCCTCTGGGGCCAGAGAGGCCGCACCATCCTTCTCCATTGGCCCGACTCTGTCCTGTCCTCCTCCTCGGACCCAGAATCTGACGGGGCCATGACAAGAACTTTAGTAGCAACAGTAAGAGAAGAAGGACACTGATAATTAGGAACACCAATCCCAGGAATAGTGGGAGATGGAGCCAAAAGAAAGAGTTAGAGATTTATATATATGGGTAGATATAGAGAGATATAAAATATTTTTATGTTTCTCTCTCTGTCTCTCTGTCTCTCTCTGTCTCTCTGTCTCTCTCTGT
>WNWU01000007.1:33450482-33471752 GCA_012654045.1 Ptyas mucosa
ATAGATAGATAGATAGATAGATAGATAGATAGATAGATAGATAGATAATAGCAAAGATAAGAGAATTCTTGGGCATACACCATACACAACTGTGTCCACTGAATTTATTCCAGTTATATTTGCATTGTGTTCAAACCCTCGTATTTCCTATAACTTCTACATGGCCTGGCCGTAGAACAGTTAGGCAGAGAGGGAGAAACTGATATTATGTGTAACGGGCACAGCATTATTTTATTGTCATCACAGGTTAATTCCTTAGAAATAAATTATTTCATAAATTCGACTGGGTTGAACAAATTGATAAAACCAGACAAATGGCCAAGTAAATTATATATTGTGCATGTGTAAATGCTATGCTTTCTGATTGAGTGTAAATGAATTGATTGCCACATGAGAGTGTTTAATGGGCTGCTGTATGCACTATGGTAATTAGCCTTTAGTTAGTGTTTAATGAAGATTTAAACCTTGCCAAGACAAGCAAGGGCAAGATAAAGTGATTCTCCTACAATACCTTTGCTTTCCATGGAGAATGCAGTTGACCTCATGTCACTCTACAAAATGTGCTTGGCTAGGACTGCTTTGACATATGCTTAGTAAAGATGCTAAAAACATCGGCTTACAGAAAATGCTAACTTTTCATTCATTTCAGGACATGCTCCTCATGGAACATAATCCTTTCTGAGATTCGCTAAGGTTTTAGATTTTGCAGCAGAGATGGCACAAATTTCACTCATTTTTAGAGGTCACTTATTATATAATTTCTCCAATGACAAATTCTTACTGTACCCTCAACATCTGTCCTGCCTTGAAAACAAAGTTGGTTTTCCCCATAATTACTGGCACACAGTATATCCTGATTCTATATCAACATTAATTGTTGCCACAGCAAAGAACACAATGGCTCCATCAGATCTCTACTCTGTAAACAGCTCATCTATTTTATGAGCAAGATGAAATAAGCGGTGGAATTAATCTATCATAATTGTAATTTCAATTGTAATTTTCAATAAAAAAAATATTAAAGCTCAGCCAAATGTCCATTACAAAAAATATATATATATTTGAAATTGGAAACTAGAAATACATGAGAACTTTCCCAAAACTCTTACAAAAATTGGCATATTTTTTAAAAATAATATTTGTCTTGCTCCTCCCATTTATTCTGGATAGACCTATCTATATTTTGGGCCATGATCCTAAAATAGTGGCAAAAATTGTGGAAACCTTTTGGGGAAAGTGTATTTTTGAGGTTTGATTGCTAATAACAACACTTTTTTTTTTTAGTTTCAAGATAATCATATCTTTAATGCTGGAATGGCCTGGGAATAGCCCAGACCTTAACCCAGTTGAAAATCTATGTAGCCAACTAAAAAAACTTGTTAGTCAGAAGCAACCCAGCAATAAAACCCAGTTAATAGCAATCATTCAATCTTGGTTTCACATTAAAACAGTTGCAGAACTAAAAGACATGGTTCACTCCATGGAAAGACATTGTAAGATCATAATTCATGCTAATTCATTACCCAAATAAGTATTAACTGACATGGAGATCATTTCTGTATATCTCATTTTTTCTACGTGTTTCACTTTATTTTTTTATACTCTCACTGCTATTCTAATAGCAAATCCTTCATAAAAGTTATTGCATTACATTCTTGATTAAATTATCTTTCCATTGATATACAATTTTATGGTACTACTCCCCAAAAAAGTGATTAGCTAAATCACTTTTTAGCTAAAACTTATTAGCTAGTTTTAGAAAATACACTTTTCCCAAAAGGTTTCCACAATTTTGGCCACTACTGTAGTTCCAAATCTCAGTTGCAGGGGAAAAATTGTAGCAGCGGTAAGTCTCCACTTCCTGCTTCGAAACTGTCCAGAAGGATCTGGATTAAAAGGTGAGGCTGTTCTCACAGTTTTATACCTGTTGTAACTCATCATATTTGTCACTTTTCCAAATGCTTTATGATGAATGAATGAATGACACAATCGATTAGCAACTTTCTTCTAAAAATGTATATTTCTGATGAAAGGCTGGTTTTAGAGAAAAAATTAAAATACCAATAAGGGTGTCTATGGAGATTCTCAGTCATTCAGGTCATGGTTGACCCAAAGGTGCTTTTTCAAGAGGCAACCGGACTTTCTGGTTTTTCTTTGAAGACATTTCATTTCTCATCCAAGAAGTTTCTTCAGCTCCAATAAGAATGTTTTGTTTTGTTTTTAAAAAGAACTATTGATTGATATAGAAGCACTTTGGAATGAAGTTTATTTTCTATGTTCATTCCATTCTGTACCCATATTAACAATCAATTCTTTTTTTAAAAAAAATTCTATATGATGTTATAAAGTAATAACATTTCTTCTTTTAAAACGGAAACACTTTCTGTTCTTAATATATGACTGGTCTTTCAATAAAACATTTTTCTACCTTGCAGATTTGCCTAGGTCACCTTTTTTTCTCAGATAATGCTTTCATAAATCAATATATAAAAACAATTACTTGATATATTCTGCATAAAAGAAAGCCTATAATATGGATCACGGTAAAATGCTATTCGGTTTAACATAATTTACTCTGGTCTCCCATTCAAAAAAGTGAATTGTGCTCTTTTAAACTGAGTTGAGCTGCTGCTGTCTTAAATCCATAGTTTAGTTCTGGCCACGCATGCAATCCTAGAAAAGTCATTGATATGGTTTGCCAGCTTGTGACACTTACAGCACAAGAAGCCTGAGATGTAAGGAAAGAGTTTCAAAACATTTTTGGAACTTCCATAGTAAACTGTTATTGCCTTTGAGCTGCATTCACTTAAAACTTAAAAGGAAGGTCCAATCTTTTGGGAAGGACTTCGCATTGCAAAAATCATTGCAATTTTTATTTCTCTGACTCTGGACATCTGGCAGGGAAAAGGAGGTTAAATGCCTTGGTTGCCCTAGGACGGGGTGTCAAACTCGATTTCATTGAGGGCCGCATCAGGGTTGTGTTTTGATCTCGGGGGGCCAGAGTGGGTGTGGCCAGGGTGGGCATGACCAGCTTGACATCACTTGTGTTGGGGTGTCTGTGTTGGCCCAAGTGCTCTGCCAGAGAAAATGGGCTCCTGAGCTCTGTTTTTGGCTGCGATGGCCTCCTGCAACCCTCTGCCAGTGAAAACGGAGCTCGGGAGGGCCGCATGAGGCCCTCCTGAGCTCTGTTTTCATTGGCAGAGGCACCGTGGGCCAGTCCTTCCCTGTTTTCAGGGCAGCTTCGCGGGCCAGATCTAAGCATCCCACAGATTGGCTCTGGCCCCGGGCCTTGAGTTTGACACCCCTGCCCTAGGAAGTATCATATAGTCAAGCATTACACATTAGCCCCAAAAAGAAGAGCCTATAGAATGAATGAAGGAATGAATGAATTAATGAATAAAATATGTGTAATGCAGTGGTGGGTTGCCCCCGATTCCGTCCAGTTCTATAGAACCAGTAGTAAAACTGGTGGGAGGCTCCGCCTACCCACCACGACATCATCATGGGTGATCTGTGCATGGGCAGAAGTGCACGTGTGCTCCCATTGCGAACTGGTAGTAAAGGTAAGTAGAACTCACCCATGGTTCTAACAATAAAACATAAATAGATTCTAAGAAGAAAAGCCAATTAAGAATTATATATAAAACATATTTGTATGTATATATGTGTATGTATGCATATGTATGTGTGTGTGTGTGTGTGTTTATAAAACATAAGATGTTTAGAAAACCTTATGTGATAGGTTAAATGATAGATTATTTTCATAATAAGGAGCCTGAGTGGCGTAGGAGGCTAATGCCTCCTACAAGGCAGCATTTAACATCCAGCTGCCTGCAATTACTGCAAGTTCGAATCTCACCAGGCTCAAGGTTGACTCAGCCTTCCATCCTTTCTAAGGTGAGTAAAATGAGGACCCGGTTTGTGGGGGCAATAAGCTGACTTTGTATAAAATATACAAAAGTATGAAGGCTATTGCTTAACACATTGTAAGCCGCCCTGAGTCTCTGGAGAAGGGCGGCATATAAATAAGAATAAAAAATAATAATAATAATTAGCAGCCAAAAATCTATAAGGTACACCCAAAAGAGTTCAGGAACCAAAATCTTTGTTTTTCAGTGTATTTAGAATTATAAATGATCCACAGAATTTAATGACGATAGCCAAGCAGCACAGTGGAAAAATGGGACTAAAATTAATTTATCACAACAACAACAACAAAACACATCACAGCAAGTACAACAATTAGCTTTATACTTGAGAATGAAGGTATAGAAGTAGTGGATAACTTCTTCATTTTATAATTGATTATAAACACCAAATGAACCATCAAGTTAAGAAATATGTTGCAGATAAGCACTTTAGACTATCAATGAAAAACATAGGAAAAACATTTAAACTTTCTAGCAAAACTTCTTAATTGCCCATCTCCATCATAAAGGGACTTTTAGAGGAAATAGTTATATGAAAGGGTGCTAGGGGAATTAAAATTAAAATCAGGGACAAAGTACTGGATCCTTTTACAGAGTCTAGGAAAAAAACCCTAGAAAACAAGAGTATCTTGGATAAAGGCAAGACATTTGGGATGGCTAAATCCACAATGACCATTCATTTAAGAATTTTGTTACAAGATCTGTTCTAAATTTCATTATCAACTCACAGGACTAATACCAGCCACGTTATTTTTTTCATTTTCAAATAACTGCAGTATCAAAAGATATTGTAACAGTCAGTGAAATGTAGTGACAAATAGAAAACAGATTAACCAACTGGAATTTTTAAAACAACAGAAAACATAGCTAATCTGAATACTTGCACTGAAAATGCATACGAGCAGCTGGAACATTACACGGTCTTGTCAGTCCATTATAAGACTGACACCGAATTATCTTCTATCAATTTTCCCTCAAGCCGATTTCAAAAGCTACCGCACAGTTCACCTGTCTGACTGATCCCCTTGGAGCAAAATATAGGCAATGCTCATCACATAATGCCTATTACAACTCTCAAAGTATATGGTTGATTGCAATCTTAGTCTGCCAAGAATTTTAGATGGGACTGAATATGAAGCATCTTGTAGTATTCCGATCAGGACACAGGAAGAATGACAGAGATCTCTCCATTTGTCCATCCATCTCAAATTCTATTATTAGAACGGAAGTAATATCTTCCCTACACTTGATATCTTCAGACTGGAAATCTCTCTCACACACGCAAACCTCTAAGTACATACACAAATAAAACAGAAACAGCTAAGCAGAACAGTTAGGCCTGTTGATCATACTGGTCTTAAGCAATATGTTTGAGTTCTGGGCTCATATTGTTGTGGCCCGCCAGCTGCCAGAGGAGCTGGCAGCCGACTCGGATGATGAGGAGGTTGGGGAGGAACTTGGGCCAGTTCTGGAATTTGGGGAAAGCTCTGATGGATGCTCTGTGTCGGATGCAGAGATAGAGCCAGGGCCGTCCGACATTTCCAAGCCACCGGAGAGGCAGCTGCCTTTGGAGGCTGATATGAGTGAGGAGGAAGAACAGCTGGGGCCTGTTCCAGATCCACATATGTGCAGAGCTGTTAGGAGAGGTGAACAACAGAGGACAAGGAGTTGACTCGGGAAGCAAAGCACACATGGATGCTGAATGGCCCGTGTGAATGGCTGACTGGGGAATAAATAGAAGGAAAGGGGAGTGGTTGTCGTAGGAGACAACAGTTCATACTTCTGAAGATTTTGCTCATTGTGTTTCGTGCCACAAAGACTGCTTACCAGCAGCCTTGGGAGCTCAAGGCTTTGCAACTATCACAAGGAGCTGATAAGGTCTGTTACTGCCTTTAACTCCTTGAAGGACTATTGCCTGGACTTTTCAGTGGGTGAATGCAATTAATTCACAAGAGGTAAATAAAGAAGGATGGGTTTTTTTCATGACAAGGAGTCTGTTTCTTCCTTCTGCTAAGGCCGGGTCTGAACACATATCTTCCCTTGGTAAGAGATGAAAGAAAGCTCAGCTGCAAGATCGTACAGAGATAGGGACTGGATACTAAAAATTAGGGAAAAGAGAGAGCTGAAGGGAGAAAAAAAATATATAGTATGGAGGATCCAAATTTACTTCACCCCTTTTCTTTAGTTCCAAGTTTGAAGGTACCTTTTCTTTAAAAAAATACAAAATGATACTTTGCTAGAAGAGCTTAGCACTTCCATTCCAGTTTAAATGTTTTATGACAGATACCCTGTCCTGCACAATTTAGAAATATAGCTATTTTTATTGGGAGAGCCACTTTGAACTCCACTAATGCACGAACTGGACTTATAATAGACTGCTATAAAAGGTGACACCTTTATCCCTTTTCCTTATATACAGGTTTTATTTGACTTACAACCGTAATTGTGTCCCAAATTTATGTTGCTAAGTGAGACATTTCTTAAGTGAATTTTGCCCCATTGCATGACTTTTCTTGCCACAATTGTTAAATGAATCACTATAGTTGTTAAATCCCAAATGTGCTTTTTTCAGGAGGCAACTGGACTTTCTTGTTTTTTTTTTCTTTTGAGGACGTTCCACTTCTCATCCAAGAAGCTTCCTCAGCTCTGACTGAAGGTGGGGAATGGAAGGATTTATATTCCTTGCAGACAGCTGGTCATTTGCATCCTTTTAGAGGGTCATTGAAACACTTAGGGGCTTATCTGTGTCCTCAGGGTCACCTGAGAAGTGGTCCTGGTTTCTATAGTCTGCAATATTTTTTTTCCTCTGAAAATCCATTCCTACTCCCACACCATTCAAAAGGTCTTCATCCCAAATTGTATAGCTAAAAGTCTGTAGAGATTCTCAGTCATCCAGGTCATGGCTGTTGACAAGTTAGTAACATGATTGTTAAGTGAATCTGGCTTCCCCATTAACTTTGCTTGTCAGAAGGTCGCAAAAGGTGACTACATGATCAGGGGTGAAATCCAGCAGGTCCTGACAGGTTCTGGAGAACTGGTAGCGGAAATTTTGAGTAGTTCGGAGACCCGGCAACTACCACCTCTGGCTGGTCCTAGAGTGGGGAGGGAATGGGGATTTTGCACTCCTTTCCCTGGAGTGTTCTGCCCCAGCTATGGACCCCAAAGAACACAGCATGCACAAAGTCTGTACAAAACTTAAATTTACTAAAATAACTCAATCTTTTCCAAACAAAGGCTGTTAATAAACTTTCTTAACAGTCTACAAGAAACCAAAGATAAAGTAATCACAATCTTACTAAGGTTGGCAGAAAACCCAGAAGCAATTCGCAGAGAATCCAGACGCAAAGGCAAATGAATTAAAGTTGTTCCCTACAATTTGTTTCAGTCAGCCTTCCTCCTTAAATAGGCTATGGGAGTGGCCAATTAGCCCCAAGCCTTACTCTCAAGGAGACCTCCTCCTGAGGAGCCACTCCTGCCTTTTGGCAGTTCTGCACGTCTGTGCATCGAGAAGAGACTCCTCCTCTTCGTCCTCTTCACTTAAAGGAGCTTCTGGAGGTTCTGAAGGCCCTGGCTGAATCCCCGCCTCTGGCACCACATCTTCTCCAGCCTCCTCATTGTCTGACTCGAGTGCCAGATGCACAGGCTGCTGGCGCAGCACCACACCAGCCTCCTTGCTGTCAGAATCAGCTACAATCCGCATAGGCCACTGATGGGCCACAACATGGAGTGGGGTGGGAATGGAGATTTTGCAATATCCTTCTCCTGCCAACCCCACCCAGCCACGCCCACCAAGCCACAGCCACAGAACTGGTAGTAAAAAAAAAAATGGATTTCACCATTGCCTGGGATACTGGAACCATCATAAATATGAATAAATTGGCAATCATCTGAATTTTGACCTCATGGCCATGGGGCTGCTGCAATGGCTATAAGTGGGGAAAAAAGAATCATGGGTCACTTTTTTCAGTGCTCTTGTAACTTTGAACTGTCACTTTGAAGTGTTGTAAGTCGAGGACTTACTTGTGCACAATTTAAAGCTTTTAAAATGTTTAACGGTGTTTGGGCCAATACGCAATAGAGTATGCATATATTACATTCTCTTTCTTCTACTTCTTTGCCAAATGCTTTACCTTTTGCATTCTGCAAAACCCAATAGATTTTACTCAACCTACTCTCGCCCTTAAATATGACTATATCCCTTAAAAAAAAAATCCAGCAGATTTTATTATGGAATAAGAGACCATACCTGAAAATGAAATTGAAAAGCAGTGAGGAATTGCGATATCATAAAGGTTTAATCTGAAGCTGAACATGCACCAGTTAATAAACAGCACATCAAATCCAAGCCCTTAATGCATCTGCCAGAAATTTAGCAGTCCATGAAATGTGAGGATTTTAAAACTATTTTCTGTTGCAATCAGGAAAATAGGAAAGGACAACCTTATCATCGTATTGCTTCAAGATCCAAACAGCCAGGGGAGCTTTATTCACCAGGGCATAATTTTTGATCAGAAAACTTTTGTCAAAAGAAACCCTGGTAACCTTCAAATACACACTTGCCCCACAAACGTCATTTACTCTACAGCCTGTGACTCAGGCCTGAAATCCTTTTTTTTTTTAATTTGATTTATATTACGCCCTTCTCCGGAGACTCAGGGTGGCTTACAATGCGCTAAGCAATAGCCTTCATACTTTTGTATATTTACAAAGTCAGCTTATTGCCCCCACAAACTGGGTCCTCAATTTACCTACCTTAGAAAGGATGGAAGGCTGAGTCAACCTTCAGCCTTGGTGAGATTCGAACCTGCAATAATTGCAGGCAGCTGATGTTAATAACAGGGCTTTAGACCACTGTACTATTGCATCCTGCTGGGGCTAACTTCCTTATGTTCTTATGCATTCGAGGTAAGGTTAAAAAAATTAGCATTGCATTGAACAACCTGAATCATTATTTCTTTGTTCATAACATACTTTTTAAAAGGAACGAAGCAAAAGAAGACAACGACGAAGAAGAAGAAGCATTGTACTTGAAGTACAATGAACTTGAACTACTGAAGTTTTCCATTATTTATAGAAAGGCATCCTATAAAAATAATTACAAAATGAATACAGCAAACCCTTGCACTTGGCTTTGGCATGCGAGCTGTTACAAAACATTGGCTAAATTGACTGTATCCCAAAGCACAGCAAACTCATTCCAAAAGTAGTACATGGTAGGTTTCCAGATGCATTCAAATCAAGTGTTCCTTTGGGACATGAGTCAGGTGCTTGATGCGGATCAAATCCAATCTTCTGCTATGGAAATGGTGGTCCAAAATAAGAGTTTTTCAGGAAGAGTTGAAAGTCTCCAAGGGATTGCCTCTCTGAAATGTCACTAAAGCCTCATTTGCTTATTGGCCCATTAATCTACTCTAAGCTCACAGATGCTAGATGTCCATGGAGATTCTTAGTCATCCAGGTCATGGTTGCCCTCTCTAATGGATCCCCCTCTAATGGGGGATGGATACAACATCATCTATCTTCAGTCCACAACACAGTCCTTTCAACAGTTCCAAGAAGGCTCCACACCCATTTGCACTACTCAAGTGACCCTGAGGGCACAGATAAACTCCAAGTGGCCTCAATGACTCTCTAAAAGAATGCAAATGACCAAGAAGAATGCAAAAGAATGCAAGGAGTGTAAACTCTTCCATTCGCCACCATCCAGTCAGAACTGAAGAAGCTTCTTGGAAGAGAAACTAAACGATTTCAAGAAAAAAAAAATAAGAAAGTCCAGTTGCCTCTTGACAAAAAGCACCTTTGGGCTCACAGATTCTAGCATCATTCTGAAATGATTCAGGTGGAAGTATTCAACACACAAACTGTCTTAATAAGCCCACTTCAACTTCGAAGTCTGCAAGAGGAAAACCTTTGAGAAATTATAATTTACGTCTGTAAATTATACATACGTAAAATGTTATCTATGTACAATTTTATCCATGTACAATTTTTTTGAATTTTTTTTATTTTTTAAAGCAAAACACAAAACAAATCCATCATCCATTACAAATACAAATGGTGTGTCAGTCAGCTACAAATCTTTTGTGCATCCTCCTCCTGTTCAAAGTTTACTAATTATCTAGTTTCTCATATTGTCAAACAAATCAACACCCTCATTTATCATTTATTTAACTATTGCATTGCTACTTCAAAAACATTATTTTCAAATATTATATTTAAGCCAGAGATTTTTTTTATTAGGGATTGTGCCGGAAACATACATTAGAGAAGTGAGATATTTGATTGTGAATGTTTTAACAGCTGCTAGAATTGTAATTGCTAAAAACTGGAAAAATGAGAAAATACCAACGCAAGGTGAACTTATTAAGAAAATCATGGAATGTGCTGAAATGAGTAAATTGACATTTGAAATTAGAGAAGAAGAAGATAAACAATATTACAAAATATGGGATTTATTTTATCAATGGTTAGATAATAAAACATGGAAATGAAATATGAAATATGAATGTTATAAATATAATATTTGAATATCCATGTACAATTTTATCCGTATTTATGTTTGAATAGTTACAGGGCTGTTGCAAATGCCTGGTTGTGTGGAAGTGCTGCATTGTTGGTTGTTTTCCTTTTGTTGCTGTGAGAAGATGTTAATCCAGTGTAGGAAATTGATATTATCTTGGCATGGAGTGTATATGCTCATCTTTGATTCTATAAATGTAATAAGGCCTACTTAGAGCTAAGTAATGTCTTATTTGGCTTTCTGAAATAAGTAACTGCTCTGGATTATCCCTGTATTTTCAGTGAACCCATATTTTATATTTTCAATCATTTCCAGAATGCTAAAAATTAAGGAAGCTGTAATGCTAAAGGAATAAATGGTAAACGCTGAAATTCACCATGGCTCAGTGGTGAAAGCAAACCCTTTGGCTAAAGAAGCCCGTTGTTTAGTTCACCTTTTCTGTTACCTGCAGTCAATCAAACAATATGATTTAAATGGGCTAATAGTCCGACTCAGCAGAAGACAACACCAAGGGATGTTAAGAACGAAGCAGCCAATAACCCCCCCCCCAAACAAGATTTTTAAAACTTTTTTAAAAAAATTATTTATATTTATATGCCACCCTTCTCCGGAGACTCAGGGCAGCTTACAATGCGTTAAGCAATAGCCTTCATACTTTTGTATATTTATACAAAGTCAGCTTATTGCCCCCACAAACCAGATCCTCATTTTACCCACCTTAGAAAGGATGGAAGGCTGAGTCAACCCTTGAGCCTGGTGAGATTAGAACTCGCAGTAATTGCAGGCAGCTGGATGTTAAATGCTGCCTTAATAGGAGGCATTAGCCTGCTACGCCACTCAGGCTCCTATACACTTTTAAAAAAGTGCAACAGTAAAAAATAAAATTAAAAATTGCCACACTGAAATTTAGTGTTAGGACACATTCCGAAAAGTTTCTGTAAAAGCAAGTTTGACTTTCCAATTTACGAGATCGGAGCTTCAAGCCAAAAGAGCTACAACTTTGAAGTGTTTGAAAGTCAGAAGTTTGCAGAAGCGTTTGGAGAAGGTTTCCTTTGCTAAGCCCACTGAAGGGAATAAAGACTCATTTAGGTATAAGCCAAGCCTCAGGTGGCATTGAGCACTGCACAGCTGCTCCATGACTAATGCTGCAAAGCCAGGGACAAGACAGTTAATGATATATGATAGCCTAGATCTGGGGGGGGGGGGGGGGGGGGGAGCAGATCTCTCACCAGAAGAATAGCTAGAAATGTTATTCAGAAAATGCAAGTGTCCACCAGGGTGCCTAAGAGATATTTCTAATCTCATCTACATTTCACAGGTTTGAGTAGAAATAGCTATTTCTAGATTGCCCCTCTAAAATTTTGCTATTCTCAATCTCATAAATCAAGACAAGTGCAGAGCGTAAGGCAGACGACTTTGATGAAGCTATGAAGGTATTATCACCTGGCAAGTGGAGATGAAGCTTTTTTTAAAGTCCAGAATGAGATGATATTGGGAAGTAGATCAGTCAGATACTTCTCTAATTCTAGAAGGAAACAAAATCGATCTTGCTCGATTCTGTTATTCAAGCTATTTCAATAAAAGCTAGTGTTAGCCTTTCTATCAAGTTGGTTTTCTGGATTGGTCTACCTAGTCAGGCAGACAATTGGTCTGGTAAAGTTGTTCTTAAAAGAGAATATGTGTGGCTCAGGTTTTAACTTGGTATCCTCTGAGCTTCATTATTTTCTTGCAGACTTTTTGTTGCTTAACTATTCACTGACCGAAGATGTTCAGGTAATGAAACATCTGCAAGCAAATAACCAGATGTTCTCAACAATATCTATGAAGATCTGTAATGTAGAATGAAATAACAGAGTTAGAAGGGACCTTGGAGGTCTTCTAGTCCAACCCCATGCTTAGGCAGGGAACCCTACACCAAGTGGACAAGGCACCAAGGATTCCACAATGTTTATTATTATGGAATGTAGGAGCCATGGTAGCACAGTGGTTAGAATGCAGTGTTGCATGATAACTCTGCATTCCCACTGGCTCAGATTGACTTGGCCAGTCAGTAAAATGAGGACCTAGATTGTTGGGGACAATATGCTGACTCTGTAAACCCTGCTTAGAGAGTGCTCTTGTAAGTCTAAGTCAGGGGCGAAATCTACTTACCTTCCCTACCAGTTCGGAAGTCCTGTCACATCCGCCATCATCACCTCTGCGCATGTGGAGAGGGTCAAAAACAAATTACTTCCTTGTTAAAACCAGGAAGTAATGACGTCCGGGAGGGTGGGCGGAGCCTCGCACTGCCGCCGCTACCAGTTTGCCGAACCACCCGCCATCACCGCTACAAATTTGCACGAGCTGGACAGAACCAACAGGATTTCACCACTGGTCTAAGTGCTATTGCTATATACAGTATTTGAGAAGTTGCCACAAAGAAGGAGGGGGTCAACTTATCTTCCAAAGCACCAGAGGGCAAGGCAAAAAAACAATGGATGGAAACTAATCAAGGAGAGAAGCAACCTGAATTAAGGAAAGAATTAAGAAAAAACTTCTTAACAGTGCGGACAATTAACCAGTGGAACAGTTTGCCATCAGACGTTGTGGGTGCTTCAACATTGAGGGTTTTTAAGAAGAGACTGGACAGTCACTTATCTGAAATGGTATAGGGTCTCCTGCCTGAGCAGGGGGTTTGGACTAAAAGACCTTCCAGCTCCATTCTGATAGTTTGCTTTTGCTATTGCTAATGTTTCTCCGTGTTTTCTGTCTAGAAGTACTTTGCATAGATTCTTTTAAAAGGCATCTTGGCCACTTTATACAATTCATCTTTAAATTCAGCATCCCTCCCTCCTCTGATCATCCAGTCTTGAACTTCTCATTCATTTGTGAAAGTAACCATTAACAGATTAATAGAGTTGGAAGGGACCTTGTAGGTCATCTAGTCCAACCACCCCACCCCACCCGCCCAAGCAGGAGACCCTACATCTTATAAATAATTAGTTTTAGATATGATAGGCTAGACTTGTATGAATGCAACTGTTTTATTTTGATGATGGGTTACATTTTGTGCAAAAATCCAGGTGACCATTAAATGACAGCAATGGTGTGCAAGACAGCTGCAATATAAGGATATCTGCAAGAGGGACCTAAAGGCCCTGGGAATGGACATTAAGAACTGGGAAACCTTGACCTCCGATCGTTCAGCTTGGAGGCTAAAGACACAGCATGGCCTTCTCCAATTCGAAGAGATACTTGTTCAGCAGGTTGAGGCAAAGAGGCAGTCCTAGATCCAGCAAAATCTGGGGGCTGGGCAGGGGACAGAATGTATCTGCCCTCAGTGTGGAAGGGATTGCCACTCTCGAATTGGCCTTTTTACTCACACTAGATGCTGTTTTTAGGACCTCTTTCCATAGCACGATACCATAGTCTTTTGAGACTGAAGGATGCCAATGCAATGGTGTGCAAGAACATACAAGTTCATCCACAGTTTTCTAGCCCAAATGTTCCTTCCGTATGGATGCACATTTTTCCTTTTTTTTAAAACGAATATTAAAGTAGAAACATTGCTGTGCATTTTCTGATATTTATTTAATCAAGCCAAAGCACCTTGTGTAATGCACATGAACTGCTTGGTTTAGCTGTACAGGAGCAGAATTGCTTTTTGAGTGAAATTGTATAAAAAATAAAGATGTGCTTATGCTGAGAAATATATAATATAAATGTACCCATTCTCAGCATTTTTATGGGCTTCTATACCTCTGAATAAAGTCAATTGAGACGATAAATATGTATAGCTAAACTGCAAGGAGTTGGGATCAATAACTTTGTTTTTGCTATTATTTTTAATTTTAAAAATTGTATGTAAATCTAGAGTCCTTTTCATTGTCCTCAGGAGCAAAAGAAGCCATTAACCAATCATAGTGTAGGTGCAATTATGCACCGGCAAGACTGGCAAAAATGTATAAAGATAGATCTGCTAAATGTTGGAAGTGTAATCAACCATCTGGTTCATACTACCATATGTGGTTGAGATGCCCAAAAGCTAAAAAAATATTGGACAAAAATACATGGTTGGAAAAAATGACAAAGCAACACATAGACCTGAAATCAGAGATATTTTTGTTGGGCATTCTACTGGAAAAATATGATAAAAGGACTACATATCGGTTTTATATATACTAACCACAACTAGAATTGTATTTGCACAGCAATGGAAAAATGATAAGATTCCGTCAGAGGAGAAGGTAATTAAGAAAATATTAGAATGTGCAGAAATGGACAAATTAACGCTCGCTATTAAGGATAAAGAAGAGACTGAATATTTTTTGATATGGGATGTATTTTATCAAAGGCAAGACAATAAAAACAGACGTTAGAAAGGAGGACACATAAAAAGCGGAAATGCTAATGTGGAGAGTTGTTAAAGAAGATGATGTTAAGTATTATTGCTATTATATTATTATATTATTACATTATCAATATTATTGTGATGAATACTACAACAAGTATGTGGATTATGACTGTTCAAAAATAACTACCCAGATTACACACTGTTTGATGGAAATTGAATGTTATATAAATAAAATAAATAAAACATGGGGGGGAAAACCCCAATCATAATGTAGAAAAATTCGAAATTTGGACAAAGATTTAGGGTTTGAACTGGTTGACTTCATTTCAATCATTTAATTTCATGTTTGATGAATTACTGTATTCTTTATTTTATAGTTAAAGCTTGGCTAGAAAAGTGAAAATCTGTGCTATAATGTTATGTTTCCTTTCGCTCAAGAGCAAGTAACATTTTCAATGTGGAATATGATTGTCAGTGGGGCCATATTTTTGAGGCCATTGAAACGGGGTCAGGAGGTAGAGGTAAGCCACTCCAATGTAGCACTAACTACACCCTTAGCTATTTTATCCTTTGAAGGTTTTTACGGGAGATTCAATCACAGCTGTGACATGTAGCTGAAGCAAATTCATTTAATCTGGATCCCAATACAGATAATGAGTACGTAAGAAAGGTATAAACAATGCTGAAAACAAAGAGCTGTCACCTGAATCTCATCCCAAAGGTGCTTTTTCAAAAGGCAACTGGACTTCCTTTATTTTTCCTTAAAGACATTTCCCTTTTCATCCAAGAAGCTTCCCCGGTTCTGTCTGAAGAAGCTTCTAGGATGAGAAGGGAAACGTCTTCAAAGAAAAACAAAGTCCAATTACCTTTTAAAAAAGCATCTGTCAGTTTTGGAAGCCATATTAGGCCGGAAGCTTCCATGCTGCCACCTTCTCATGTGTGGGGAAGTAGGAAGGGGGGGGTTAGTAGAAGGATTGTCTTAGACATAATAGCATTCTTCCTGTCAGTCAAGGTCAGGCCGATCCTGCATCTGGAGAAGGAAAGATGCTTTGGGACAACTAAGACTTGGATGACTAAGAATCTCCATAAACACCTGATTTTCATATATTTTTTTATGATTACAGAAAGTGCAGATGTTCTTCCTTTATTTGTACCCATATGCATTATATTTTTCTAAAACCATAATTCCTGTCATTCTGCACACGTATAGCATTCCAATCAAGAAAAACATTCTGAGAGCCACCAGAGCATGTACAGAGCTGTAATAGTAAGTGATTACTCAGCATGATCGAAAGTGATTTCAAATACAGTACTGACAATAACTAAGCTTTACAAAAACCACTCAGATATATTTAAGAATATGAAAGCAAGAACCAATATTGATTAAACAAATAAACAGATCAGCAATGAATAATAAAGGAATTGTAATCAATACAGTTAAAAATAAAGCCTGCGGTATTTTGAACAGTCAATTATTATCCTGGCAATTCCCACCTCTGATGCTCAGGGCAAGATTCAACCTACTGCATCTAAAGTTACAAAGTGCAATATTTTATACAGTGATGGGATGCAGCTGGTTCAGATCGATTTGGGCGAACTGGCAGTTGCGACCTGCAGGCCCCCCACCCACCTGGGCGCAATCCCGTCCTATATCGTCGTGTTTTTGATGCCGCATGCATGTGCGGATGGCGCGCACAAGCGAATTGCCATGTCTTGTGATGCCACAAGCATGCAGGGATGGCACGCACGAACATTTTGGGTGCTGGACGCACTGGTTGTTACACTATGTGAAGTCCACTTCTGCTTTTACACCTGTCAGCTCCCAAGTGGTCCACTTCTATTTGGCTCAACAAATGGCAGAGCGCTAGGAGGTATGTTTACAAACCAAGTGATAACAATACAGCCATAACTTATTCACTTAAAAACAGCTTACACTGCTTTAATGAAATACATTCAGGCAGTGGTGGGATTCAGCCGGTTCGCACCACTTCGGGAGAACCGGTTGTTAACTTTCTGAGCAGTTTGGCAAACTGGTTGTTGGAAGAAATTATTAGGGCAGAGAACCGGTTGTTGATATGCTTGCGCCATATCCAACTTAGCGAAAATTGAGCCACGGCCCAACGAGTGGAGGAGGTGGTGCACTACTGGAACAGGGTAGGGGTGAGCCTGTAAAGCCCTATTTATGGTCGCCCGATAGTCCGCGCAGATGCGGACAGAGCCATCAGATTTTATAGGGGTGACAATTGGTGTCTCCCACCTTGCGTGATCCACCTGTTCTAGAATCCCTTGCTCTAAAAGTCTATCAATTTCCTTATCGACTTGAGCGCGGAGTGCCAAAGGCACCCTACGTGGCTTAAGTCGTATTGGGGTGACCTTGGGATCCAAATTGAAGGAGATGGGAGTACCTGTATATCTGCCAAGACCCTCACTAAATACGTCTGAGAATTCTGTGAGCAAGTCAGAGAATACATCAGAGGAAGTTGCATGGATACCGGTAATAGATAACCCTAAAGCGTCAAACCATTCTAATCCCAATAAACTGGGAAGCACGCCATTAACAACTATTAAATTAAGGCGGCCACTGAACCCCTTGTATTTAACCCTAAAACATCCTGACCCTAAAACTGGAATGTAATTACCTTGGTAGTCGCGAAGCCGGAATGTACAAGAGGCTAAACGCCTCTTTGACATCGTGGGCACCAGTCGTTTAAGAGTGCTCCAAGAAATAATCGACACTGACGACCCAGAGTCCAATTCCATTTTGCATGGCTGACCCTCTATTAGGACTGTGAGGAAAATTTTCTTCCTCAACCCTGACTCTGCCTGACCTATAATTGTTTCCGGGTGGCAATCACCCCGGTAAACAGTAAAACATTCTTCCTCACTCTTACTCTGCCTATTCCGGGGTTGATAATTCCTGTTAGATCTAAGAAAACTATTATTAGGGTTATTATTGTTATTATTATTAGTCGGCTGGCTGGATTTACAAACCCTAGCAAGGTGGCCTTTTTTACCACATCGCCTGCAGTCAGCATTTCTGAACCTACATGCAGAACGGGAATGATTTCCTCCGCACCCTGCACAGGGGGCTTGAGTTCTATTTCCTTCAGAACTCCCTCCCTTCTTACGAATTGCTTGGAGACGACTTACGTCTTCCTCGCCCTCTGACAGCTGGTCAGACATGACTTCAGCCTCCTCGTGGTGAACCGTGGCAGGGTTTTGGGACACCAGCGGGCTGAGATTTTTCCTTATTTCGGTGGCTGACAGAACAGACAATTCAGAGGCTCTAGCCTCATCTATAGCCGTTTGCAACGTAATATCCGTCTTAGCCAAAAGGCGACGTTGCAATCGGATATCCCTGACCCCGCATATTAACTGGTCCAAAAGGATATCCTCCAAGTAATCTCTAAAATCACAATACAATGCGGCCGCCCTTAACGCTGCCACATATTGGCTAATAGTTTCCCCCTCTGCCTGAATGCGGTGCCGAAACGCAAAACGTCTGGCCACTCGTGAGGGGAGAGGAGCATAATGGCTCTTCAAAATAGCTAACAAAGTCTCCCAGGGTACATCGTGGACAGTCTGAGGCGCCAGTAGCGCCCTGGCTGTCTCGAACATCTCATGGCCACAAACACTGAGGAAAACAGCTAACTTCCTATCCCCTGGCAGGCTTTTATAATCATTTGCGGTGAGGAAACAGTTAAATCGATCTAAGAAGGAATCCCAGGTCTCCACTGCCTGGTTGAAAGGCGCGAATGTAGATAGGGTGGACATCTTCTGGAAGACAGCGTCAGGCTTTAGAATGAAGCTCCGTGCTTCAGCTCTAAAAGTGGCTTCGCTCGACCTGCCGCCTCAGGGTAATCCACAACCCTCGTCGCCAGTTGTTCTGTTCGCAGAACAAAGGCTAAGGAAGAGGCGAGGCAGGATAAACGTTTCAAACATTTATTGACTAACAATAACAGCTAACAGTGACTCGCTCTCTGCTTAGCTAACTACCTTGGAGAGCGAGCGTCATCTGAGGCATTGACAGTTCTTTTATAGCCGGCTGTCAGAAGCTGGGCCAATCAGGAGCCTCCAATCTCCCGCCGGCTGCTTGCCGGCATACGGACCAATCAGATGCTCTATTGGCCGCTCGTGCTTGCCGTCCGTACGTAACAACTTGAATCCCACCACTGCATTCAGAGGGAAAAAAAAATAACAACCAATGCTGGCATTTGGGGCGAGAATACAGTTTATGATTGAGCTAAAAAGTTATATTGAAGCATGTTCAATTACATATTTTGAGTTTACGGAACAATGGTACGAAAGACACAAAAATACACAAAGGGATGACCATTGGTTAAGCAGAAACACACGCAAAAACACACCAGAAAATGTGTAGGCCTCAGTTTTGATGCCTAATACCTCTGCATAAAAGAGGGGATGAGAAGTTCTTTGTTTCTGATCCCTGTAGACTTATATTTAGCCAGAAAGGAAAAATACTATACTATATAGCCGTGATGGCAAACCTATGGCACATGTGTCAGAGGTGGCACGCAGACCCTTCTCTGTGGGCATGCGCGCTGTAGCCAGCTGCTCTTTTGGTTTCTGGCATGCATATGTGTGCCAGCCAGCTGGTCTTTGTGGGTGCCAGAGCATCAGAAAACAGCCTGAAAATGGCCTGGGAAATGGCTGAAACCACCCCAAAAACAGGTCATTTTCTGGGGGGGTTTTTCAGGGCATATTTTGGCCTGAAAACTGCTTGAAAAACAGCCAAAAAACAGGCCATTTTGGGGGCTGTTTTTCAGGCCGTTTTTAGACCGTTGTTAGGCACTGCATACACACACTTTCCAGTTTGAGCACTCAGTGCCAAAAAGGTTCGCCATTATTGCTGTATAGCGATATATGTTGACCTCATATAATCCAGTTTCTTAAGTTTCAGGAAAGGCTAGATATTATTTTTTGCTTGTTTCAATGATTCTTTATATAAATAAGACATAAAATTTTATGTCTGGGTGTAGGCTTCATAGAGCAAAATAGAAGCACTTCCAAATAAAGGAAGAAAAGATTTGATTTAGAGTACAGATAGTCCTTGACTTACAACCATTCATTTAGTGACCAGTTACATTAGCTCTGAAAAAAGTGACTTATGATTGGTTTTCACATTTACAACTGTTGCAACAACTCCATGGTCACGTGGTCAATATTTGGGCGCTTGACAACTGATATGCATTTTTGACATATCAGGTCAACATGTCCCAAGGTCATGTGATCTCTATTTGTAATCTTCCCAGCCAGTTTCCGACAAGCAAAGTCAATGGGAGATTAGCTTAATGACCATACGATTCACTCGCTGTGTCAAGAAAGGTCGTGATATAGGGCAAAAATCACTTAACACCTGTCTTGTTTAACAACATAAATTGTGGAATCAATTGTGATCGTAAGTCAAGGACTTTCTGTACTTTAAACTTCTTGACTTTGGTTATTCTATCAGCATACAGAGTAGATTATTTTATCATAGTCAGAGAAGAGCCAAATAAGAGATTTTTTAAAAATCATGTTTTTTTAAAAAATCAGCCTCTCTAATGATATGTGGGAAAGACTTTGGGATTCAGGAGGAATAGTCACAGAATGGACAATAATCAGGCAAAAGGTATCTCAGCTCCCAAAAGAAGAGGGAGAAATATTTCAGAAAAGTAGGATCCTCCCTAGTTTTTCTTGGGAAAGAAAAAGGAAAGGAGGGGAGGAATACATTCCTATTTGCAAGATTTTATTAACATAACCTTGCCATAAAGATAAAGCTAGTATTTGTTGTTGTGCTTTTTGTCTGTTCTACTTCATAGAGCTAACAACTTCCACTGAAGTACTAAATCTGATCTGCAAAAATCTGGATGACTACTAGATGGCAGCATTGAGGACAAAAAAGAGTTTGCTCCCATCTAGCTACTGTCCAGATTTTTGAAGCCCAGAAATGATTGCCTTGATGTCCATCAATTCTTGTTAAGGGTAGAACTTCACCATACTGTGTTATGCTAAGGCAAACTCAAACTCAAGGCCTGTGGGCCGGATCCAGGCCACGGGATGCTTAGATATGGCCTGCAGGACCACCCTGGAAACAGCAAAGGACCAGCCCATGGTGCCTTTGCCAGCAAAAATGGAGCTGGGAGGGATGCACGTGGCCCCCCCAAGCTCCATTTTTGCTGGCAGAGGGCTGGCAAAACAATATAAAAACAAAACAAAAGGAGAAATGTTTCCCCTTTTGCAGTTGACCATCCAAAAAGGGACAGGAAAGGAGAAAGGAAAATAGAAAAGACAAAGGGAAAAAAAAGGGAAGATGGGAAGAGAGCAAGGAAGGAAGGAAAAAGAAGGAAAGAGGGGAAGGAAGAAGAAAGGAGAAGGAAGAGGGAAGGGAAAAGGAGAAGAGGGAGGAATGGAGGGAGGGAAGGAGGGAAGGAAGGAAGGAAGGAAGGAAGGAAGGAAGGAAGGAAGGAAGGAAGGAAGGAAGGAAG
>WNWU01000007.1:33476158-33487902 GCA_012654045.1 Ptyas mucosa
AGAGCAGAGCAGAGCAGAGCAGAGCAGAGCAGAGCAGAGCAGAGCAGAGCAGAGCAGAGCAGAGCAGAGCAGAGCAGAGCAGAACAACAGAGTTGGAAGGGATCTTGAAGGTCTTCTAGTACACCCCCCTGCTTAGGCAGGAAACCCTATACCATTTCAGACAAGTGGTTATCCAATCTCTTCTTAAAAACTTCCAGTGCATTTACAACTTCTGGAGGCAAGTTGTTCTACTGATTAATTGGTCTAACTGCCAGGAAATTTCTCCTTAGTTCTAAGTTGCTTCTCTCCTTGATTAGTTTCCACCCATTGCTTCTTGTCCTGCCCTCAGGTGCTTTGGAGAATAGCTTGACTCCCTCTTCTTTGTGGCAGCCCGAGATATTGGAACACTGCTATTATGTCACCCCTAGTCCTTCTTTTCATTAAACTAGACATAATATTTTGCTTCCCAGAAATTAAAGAATGCTTCAACTCTCTATGTCTAATTAGTGGTTTTTACATATTTCTATCAAATCACCCTCCCAATTCTGTTACTCTGATACAAAGACTTCAATTCCCAGAATTCTCAGCGATGATCATACTCTCCAAGAATTTTCTCTCTCCCTCTCCCTCCCTCTCTCTCCCTCCCTCACTTACAAACTGTCCAAGAAGTCCACACATGTGGAAATTGCTATAGTTGGGAAACTTTGCCCTAGACCAGAGGTGTCAAACTTGCATCGTCACGGTGGCATCACATGATATATCGCGACTTCCCTCCCTTTGCTAAACTGGACATAGGAATTGGCCAGCTATCCCCCTTCGCTAAACTGGACATGGCCAGCGTGTGACGCATCCGGTCCATGGGCCGTGAGTTTTATAGCCCCCCCCCAAGACCAAACAATAGCCTGGTTCAGGAACATCTTTTATTTATTTATCAAATTTATTTGCCGCCCCTCTAGCAGTTCACATGACTCTGAGTGACTCTTAGGTCAAAATAAACATTCAACAATTATAAATCAGTGGTGGGTTTCAATTTCTTTTACTACTGGTTCTGTGGGCGTGGCTTGGTGGGCATGGCGTGGCTTGGTGGGCATGGCTTGGTGGATGTGGCAGGGAAGGATACTGTAAAATCTCCATTCCCATCCCACTCCAAGAGAAGGATACTGTAAAATCTCCATTCCCTCTTCAATCCAGGGGAAGGTTACTGCAAAATCCCCATTTCCTCCCGATCAACTGGGACTTGGGAAGCAGAGAATAGATGGGGCCGGGGCCAGTCAGAATTTTTACTACCGGTTCTCCGAACTACTCAAAATTTCCACTACCGGTTCTCCAGAACTGGTCCGAACCTGCTGAAACCCACCTCTGTTATAAATATAAAAATGGATTATAATTACAAAAATTAAAACAAGCTTTTAAAAGAAGGGTTTTCTTTAGTTGTTTAATTCTCAATCAAATCCTTTTTATTGTCTTTCGAGCTTATGACATAACTTTTATGCACAAATTGCTTGCACATGCTATCCCCCATTAGATTGGATTATCAATGTTGTACATTGGCTTGGATCCTGAGTAATATAACAGGCCTGTGTAAAGTGGTGTAGATTATCTTGATGAAGTGACCATGGAAGCCAAAGAACCAGCCAGTTTACTTTAACAAAAACAGTTTGGATAGTCTTAAAGTCTTCTTCCCTTAAGAGCTGGCTGCAGGCTTTCCACACTGAATAATGAAAGTTGCTCAGCCTGAAAATCTTTGAAATAGTGTTGTGAGGGAAGGCTGAGAAGAAGGTCAAAATCAGACTGACGTCCAGGAACCACACTGCTTTGCAAACAGCTTTGTAAATGTATTTCTCTGTAGTGAATCACCTCTACGAAACTTTGGATAACTGTACAAAATAGCACTGAACGTTCTGTGGAAAAGATGAAAAGAGAATTTGTTTGTTTTGGCACAAAACAAACCTTCTCCTATAGCCCTTTCTTCTCCAGAGGGAACGGATAATTTCTTTTGCAGGCAGATCAAAATGAAACTAAGAGTTAAAAAACAAACAAACATGCAACTAAGACTCATTTCATCATTAAGTATCAATGAAACGAATTAATTTTCCATAGATCAAAACGCGTTCTCTAATTTATATTTACTTTCTTCTGTTTCCTAGCTTGCTCTGTTTTCTGGATCTACAGTCTTAGAATCCTGGGGATTTGTGTTAATTAAATTAGCCAAAAGGATATTATCCTTCTCTTCCATAAAAGAAAAGATAAAATAAACACAACATTGTGCTTCTAATGCTTATCTAAGAGCGGGGAAACCTTCATGCCTCTAATTACCCCGAAGTTTGAGTTTGAGGTTGGTGGTCTCTGCTCAATATCTTGATAAATTAGAGTTGATAGATTGACAAATCGAATTCCAGATTACATTTAACCCTATCTGAGGAGTGTTGGATGCTTATCCTACGGTTGGGTAGATAATATAGAGAAAACTATGTTCTGTAACTTTAACTTTAACTGCTACAAGATGATACTTGGCTGTGCTAAGCGGACATAAAAGAAGGCAGGAAGTTCATTCACTTCTGCTCCTGCTATTAGAAGGTTGAACTGCTGAAAGGAACTGTGTCGATGTTACTGAAGAGAACTGGAATTGTAAGCAAACTATGTTTTTGTGTTGAACCGTGATTATTTGAAGAAGTGTTATCTTTGTTTTGAGAAGCCAAGTTTGTTTTTTATACTACAAGTAAAGACTGTTTATTTTTCTTTAAACGTTCAGAGTCTGTGAGTATCTGTGTGTTTTTTGCTAAGAACATATCTATTCGCTGTCTGCTCCGTTGCACCACTTTGCAGAGGGCAGTTTTACCCTCAACAAGGAGTTCTGGGAGTTGAAGTCCACAAGTCTTAAAGTTGCCAAGGCTGGAGACCCCTGCCTTATAGAATGGCAAAAAATGAAAATATATGCTCCATGTCAACGTGCAATATATCAATATACGATTTTGTCCAAGTCATCCTGTCATGCTTTCTTCTTGTTAATATTACAGAGTTTGCATTGCAAATAAAAGCAGAGGTGAAATCCAAAATGTTTTACTACCGGTTCTGTGGGCGTGGCTTGGTGGGATGACCAAAAAATAGCCTGGTTCAGGAACATCTTTTATTCATCAAATTTATTTGCCACCCCTCTAGTAGTTCCCATGACTCTGAGTGACTCTTAGGTCAAAATAAACATTCAACGATTATAAATCAGTGGTGGGTTTCAATTTCTTTTACTACTGGTTCTGTGGGCGTGGCATGGCAGGCGTGGCATGGCTTGGTGGGTGTGGCTTGGTGGGTGTGGCAGGGGAAGGATACTGCAAAATCTCTGTTCCCACCCCACTCCAGGGGAAGGATATTGCAAAATCTCCATTCCCACCCCACTCTGGGGCCAACCAGAAGTGGTATTTGCCAGTTCTCCAAACTACTCAAAATTTCTGCTACAGGTTCTCCAGAACCTGTCAGAACCTGCTATATTTCACCCCTGAATGAAAGTCCTCCACAGATCAGTCAAAACAATTTATTAGGACATTTGAGGCCAGTATGTTCTCACTCACATCCTTCATTTTAAAAAAAGAACACAACCTCCTTGCCTTAATTTATCATGGTCTCTTTTCTGTGTCATATGCCATCAATTTTCTTGCCAGCACTATTCATTGGGTGCCAGCAGATTCCCTACACAAACTTCCTTCACTTTGACCCACAATTTTTTTTCCCTACTTCTGTTGCCATCTGGAGCAGCTGTTCCATGCCTCTCCATCTCAATAGCTTGTCATTTCCTTGCAAATCTCAATTGAAAACATACATCTTTTCCTCTCCTGTTCCTTAATTCCTCCATCATTTTGCCAGTTCCTTATTTACATACAGAGTAGATTGACATAATTCCAGGAAGGCATGGCAAACTCCTGACAACAGCTGTTGTAAATAAACAGTCTAATGGGGTGAGGGGAATCTATATGCACCATTTAAACGTGAGAGTCATTTACTATTAGTTCTAAAAAGTTATTTTGTTTGGTCTTCTAAAAAGACTTTACTGGTAAAGACCTTCTTTATCAGTAACTAAATAGTCTTTCTTTCTCTCTCTCTCTCTCTCTCTCTCTCTCTCTCTCTCTCTCTCTCTCTCTCCCTCCCTCCCTCCCTCCCTCCCTCTCCTTCCTTCCTTCCTTCCTTCCTTCCTTCCTTCCTTCCTCCCTTCCTTCCTTCCATTAACATATTGTTAATGTTATAAATTATTGAAGGATATTCGGACAGCTGAAGACAAAGTAGTTTCAACTTCCTTTTATTAAGTGACATAAGATCTTATCTCTCTCTAGGGATGTACACTTTTGAGACCAAAGACCTTACATGGTCTATGCATCGTATGATAGGACTAGGTCATACGAACTTAAAATTGAACTAATGTTAATGTAAGTGTAATTAAATTGCCGTGGCCTGGGCTTTTTAAACAAATTGGACTATTGAAGGAGACTTGGCATATTTGCTGTTTCCTAGAAGTCAACATTTAAATTGGGCTTTTAAAGATTCAATTATTCCACTTTGCTGGGAGGGAAGGTTGTTTTCCTGGTCTAGGAGGAAACAGTAGAACATTAAATATATTCTCAATCTGGTTGGAAGCCATAGCTTTGATCAGTGCAATTATAGGAAATAGATGTATTTAGATAGGACATAGATGGATATATGCCAGGGAGAATTCTGATAAAATCAGCATTTTCTTTCTTGCAGTGAAAAAAAAAAATCTAATTGCTTACAAGGATGTTGTTTACCCTGACTTGAAAAAGAGGAGAAGGAGCCCTAGAATTTAAATTGTAACATACAGTAGTGGCCAAAATTGTGGAAATCTTTTGGAAAAGTGTATTTTTGAGGTTTGATGGCTAATAACACCACTTTTTTTTGGAGTTTCAAGATAATCATATTCCACTGCTGGAATGGCCTGGGAATAGCCCAGACCTTAACCCAATTGAAAATCGATGGAGCCGACTAAAGAAACTTGTTAGTCAGAAGCGACTCAGCAATAAAACCCAGTTAATAGAAGGAATCATTCAATCTTGATTTCACATTATAACAGCTGCAGAACTAAAAGAGTTGTTTCACTCCATGGGAAGACATTGTAAGGCCGTAATTCATGCTAAAGGTTACCAACTAAATATTAACTGACGTGATAATTTTTATATATCTCATTTTTTCTATGGTGATAATTTTTGTATATCTCATTTTTATACGTGTTTCACTTTTCTTCTTTATACTGTAACTGCTATTCTAATAGCAAATCCTTCATAAAAGTTATTGCATTACATTCCTGATTAAATTATCTTTCCATTGATATATAATTTTATAGTACTATTCCCCCCAAAAAGTGTTATCAGCTAGTTTTAGAAAATACACTTTCCCCAAAAGGTTTCCACAATTTTGGCCACTACTGTATACAACATATACATACACACGTGCTGTGTATGTATGTATGCAAAAAAAAATTGCTGTTTTTGCAATAAGCATTTTGCCAAGAAAACCAGTTCCTGAATAAAGGATTAGCACCTAGCTGTTCAAAAGCATACAAAATGTGAGTAGATTAATAGGTACCACTTCAGTGGGAAGATAACAGCATTCCATGCATCTTTGGCGTATAGCTATGCTGGACACATGAACATGGAAAATGTCTGCAGACAGCACTGGATCTCTTGGCCAAGAAACGGAGATAAGCATCACGCCCTAGAGTCAGACACGACTGAACAGGAAAACCTTTATCTTTTATTTGGAAAGTTGAGATGTTTATTCATGCTTGTATGACAATTACATAGTCCTGGTTCTAAACTCAGACATGCCTCAACCCAGTAGTGAAATCCAATTTTTTACTACCGGTTCTGTGGGGGTGGCTTGGTGGGCGTGGTGTGGTTTGGTGGACATGGCTTGGTGGGCCATGGGGGAAGGATACTGCAAAATGTCCATTCCCATCCCTCTCCAAGGGAAGGATACTGCAAAATCCCCATTCCCTCCCTACTCCTAGGGGAAGGATATTGTAAAATCTCCATTCCCACCCCTCTCCAAGGGAAGGATACTGCAAAATCCCCATTCCCTCCCTACTCCTAGGGGAAGGATATTGCAAAATCTCCATTCCCACCCCACTCTGCGGCCAGGCAGAGGTGGTATTTGACGGTTCTTCGAACTGCTCAAGATTTCTGCTACCGGTTCTCCAGAACCTGTCAGAACCTGCTGGATTTCACCCTGCATCAACCTAATTCAAACAAGTCACCTAGAAGCAGAACAGGGGTGAAATTCAGCAGGTTCTGACAGGTTCTGGAGAACTGCCAGTGGAAATTTTGAGTAGTTCGTAGAACTGGCAAATACCACCTCTGGCTGGCCCTAGAGTGGGGTAGGAATGGAAATTTTGCAATATCTTCCCCAGGAGTGGGGAAGAAATGGGGATTTTGCAGTATCGTTCCCCTGGAGTGGGAGGGAATGGAGATTTAACTGTATCCTTTCTCTGCCATGCCCACCAAGCCACACCCACCAAGCCACACCACGCCCACCAAGCCATGCCCACAGAACCAGTAGTAAAAAAATTGAATTTCACCACTGAAGCAGAGGGTTAGTCCTCTGATAGGAGTAACCTGGCTGAGATGCTGACTAACAAGAAGAACGGACTGCGAATGCTGTAAATTAGAAAGATTTCACGTCTGAAACATTACCATTATAAAGATCATTGGCGTTTGTTTATTTCAATTTATGTGGCTTCCCATTTCAAATTCATGCCTGGGTAGATAGCAGCAGTTAAAAACAATAACAATGAAAATCCATAATCAGCACCAAAACGAAAGTAGAACAACCAGCCAATAAATCAATGCAACCATTGCATGGGCTCTGTTATACTGTGTATCCAGATGCCCAGGCTCAATGACACAACTAAGTCTTTTAAGGCCTTGAGGAAAGCTAGTAAAGTTGTGGCTAAGTTTACCCCTGGGGAAACGTTGGGCATTATGACAACAGAGGCTTCCCTGTGATGTCTTGCCAGATGGCATTCCCTAATGGATGGGCCACAGACCATGCCATTCCTGCTGGACCTAATGGAATGTGTAGCCATAATTGGGGAGAAATGGTCCCTCAAATAGCCTGGCCCCACGCTATGAAGGTCTTTATAAGCAACTACCAGCACTTTGAATTGAGACTAGAAGCATGCTGTTAACCAATGCAGCTTGTGGAGCAGAGGTGTAGCATATATTGATAATGCAATGTACATAACTGCCCCACTATTGAATTACATACCAGCTGCCGCTTCTATATACGCTTCAGGGGCAACTCCACGTAAAGAGCGCTGCTGAGCTCCATTCAGGAGGTGACTAAAGTTTAAAGAAAATCCTGACAGTCTTTAAGTATTGCATTTTTTTTAAGCATAAAAATGTCGTGGAAAAACAGCCATGCGTAATTATGTAAATGAGAAAGTAGCCATCTACAAATATTATTCAACGTGAATTAATATAGACTTAAGTATTGCACCTGGGTATTTGATAGTCTAATAGATCAAAATTATTGGCATTTTTTTTTAAAAAAAACCCCAAACCCTTAGGCATTTAATGTTCTAATGAATATTGCTTAATATGATTGCTTCTTGTCCCCAATGACATTGTTGGTTGGTTTGTTCCAGTGTGTGAATTCAATTACACTGTGTTTCCTGAACTGCTGATAATGCATTATTACGAGAGCTGATATTGCTATGGCAATGGGGATAGATGGGCACAGAGTTATAGAACAGAAGAAAGGGTTTCTCAATTCTCTGCTAATTGTGATCAAAATATGCCATATAAGAAGATATGTTTCCTATGGAATTAAAGCCTTACATTAAATGTGACTTAAATGTTTAAGAGATCTAAAGATATGATCTAGCTAGCTGCATCTTATATTAGTTTGGATATTAAAATGTTATTATTAAATTAAATTAAATAGTTTTAACTTTCTCTACCACCTGAAGGGAACTAAACTGTAGGGATTCCTACTGTGGGAAGCCACCACTTCCCTTCCTAGAAGAATGAAATATTTTGTGGAATATTTAAAAAAGGCAGGATAAAATATTTCCCCTAAAAGAGAAATTAAAAAAACTTAAGAGAAACTCAGAGCCCCAGTTCCCTGCCCCCAGCAGATATTTTGTGCCCATTAAGAAAGACTGGGCCAGTCTATCTACAAAACAAAAGACCTTCAGCTCCAGGGTGAAGGGATTATGACATGACCCTTCAGGACATAATAGGATTAACCCACTAAGACACAGAGGTCACAACATTGCACAATCTCCTAAGGACATTGCATCATCATCAGAAATTTCAACCAAACTTTTCAGACAACCTACAGACCTAGCTATGACCCCTACATGGCCCCATGGGAGTCTGGTAACAGCCAATAGAATACACGTTCTTGCACAGGAACAGGAAGCTCAAGTGCAAAGCCCAAGAGAAGGTATAAAAACACCTCACTCTCAACTCCATATGGTCAGCTACCCAGAATCACACCTGCTTGATGGTTCTGCTTCATCAATACATGGACCCTCTTTCCAATCAGCCTCCAGCATCCATTTTGTCTCCAGTGCTAAAAATTATCTGTCCAGATTTAAGGTATAAATTTAGCTAAAAATTATCTGTCCAAATTTAATTTCGGGTATAACAACAAATTATAGTTACTGCATTTCAATGCAGATTGAAGGGAGAGAAGAAGAATATTTATTCTTGATGTTTGAATGCAGGTTGAGAAATATACACCAGGGTTGTTGTTTTTTCTCTTTGCTAATATTTTGCAGTCCTTTCTGTTTAAACCTAGCAAAATTAGAAGGGATAGTTTTATCATCCAAGCATACCAAATCACCTGCTTCTGCTGATGAAGCAGAACGAGATAAATTCCTTATGTCCTTTGTCCCAAACTTATAGCAAACCAATCACAGATGTGTCAGTTTCCCAACCCACCCACTCCCTTTATAAATTACTTGACTACAAGAAGGTGTTTCACTCAATTACATTTTTTTTACTTTTTTTTTCTTTTACTATCCAGCCCGAACTATATTAAGCAACCTGACATGTTGACAAAGAGAATAAAGACTCAGTTTGTAACACTGAAGCTCACCTTAATGGATTTGCATACAGTACCTGCAGCATCAGCTCTTGCTACCTGGCAGAATAATTATTTAGAAGACAACAAAAAAAATATTGTCTTCTTTTGAGAAAGGGGAGATACAGGCCATTCCAGAGGTACAGGTCTTCACATATGGACGATATTGCGGCAAGATAATCCTTCAAAGGGATTTTAAAATTTTCATTTTTCAAAAATAAGCATTGAAAAAAAAAGGATGGTCTTTTACTGCACTGTATTATCCTTTCCTGCCACTAAGATTTGTGTTAGCATTTGCAACAAGAACAGTCTCTGCAAAGCCTTCACAGAATAAATCAAAATAAGAGGAATTTTTCTGTTTAGGCTCATGCTATACAGTTAGTCCTCGACTTATAATTGGTCACTTAACAACTATTTGAAGTTACAACAAACCCTGAAAATGGGACTTACACCAGGGGTGGGTTCTAAAATGTTTTACTACTGGTTCTGTGGGCGTGGCTTATTTTGTGGGCATAGCTTGATGGTCATGTGACAATTATTTAGGATTTAGCAGAGGTACTGGTCTACCAGGCTTTTAACTGCTTGCAGAGCTGTACCGATCTACCCATTTATTTTTGCAGGAACTGGTCTACTCATGTATTTTTGCAGGCACTGGTCTACCCATTTATTTTTGCAGGCACCGGTGTACCCATTTGTTTTCTTTTAACACTGATCAGCTGTAGGGCGGCCCTTTGAAGCCCTGCAGCAAGAGTTTAAACTGTTTTTTTCCCTCTAGCCACCAACTGGGACTCAGGAGGCAGCAATATATTGGGGGTGGGGCCAAATAAAAGGTAAGAACAATGTGGGGGGGGGGGCGGGGGGGCAGAACCGGTTCGGTGATGTCATATCGTCACCGCTACCGGCTCAGTGGAACCAAGCCAACCCGGGAGGAGCCCACCACTCACATCCCATATTTGAAGTTCCAATGTCCACCTGCCTCCCGATCATGTGATATTTTGGACACTTGGAAATTAGCCCACATTTGCACCTGTTTGCAGCATTCCATGGTCACATGACAATTATTTATGCCATTTTTGCCAGACGCTTCTGTGTCTTACTAGTTTCTAGCAAAAAGGGGAAAAAAAGCTTAGTGAACCATGGGTTTCTGTCACACAAAAAAAAGATTGTAAAAATCAGGTCTGGTCCTGTGACCCAATTTATGATTATCATAACTTACAACCAAAACTGTGGCATAAACTACAATTGTAACTTGAGGACTATTTGTGGAAAATATGGGCATTTGAACTTTATACACAAATATACATCGTTTTTTCAAATAAAAATACAATAAATTATCTTTGACCAGTGGTGGAATTCAGCCTGTTCACATCACTTCAGGAGAACTGGTTGTTAACTATCTGAGCAGTTTGGCAAACTGGTTGTTGGAAGAAATCATTAGGGAAGAGAACCGGTTGTTAAATTACTTGAATCCCACCACTGGCTTTGACTATAATGTCAACCCTGGCAAAAGTGAAAAAAAAAAGATAAAGAATTTGAAAAGTTATTTTCACATTCAGTAGGAGGTTTTCTTCATTTCTGCTGGACTCTGAGTTTTTATATAATATATTTATATAGATTTAGCACTTAATGGCTTAATATTTTGGATACCTTGAAGATATTATAGAAATTGGACCACGTATGAGTCTATCAAAGATCACCATTAGTAATATGTCAATTTGGCCATGATTATTATATATATTATTATACAGTGTGCATCTTTTCCTTAATAATAAGCCCTACTGAATTGAGTGATACTTATACCAAACTATTATATCAGATCTATGTGAAGAAATGTGTCAGTGAAATCCAGTTGAATCCAGTTCTTTATTTGCTTATATCTAATGAACAGGTTCCTGCCAGACTAAATATATAATCTTCTATCCTACTAGATATAGCCTAAGAGATTGGAGGGTGTGGCTACCCTGAACCCTGAGTCGACTAGAAGTCCGGTTACCCCACTATAGAGTCTCCTCCTAGCGTGGCATCCTTTTTCCTCTGCCGACCGGAAGTCCGGTTCCCCCACCATAGAGTCTCCTCCTAGCATGGTGTCCTTTTTCCTCTACCTGTCCAAACAGAAAGCCCTATCAATTGTGGAGTTGACCGGCGACAGGGAGCTGCAGCAGAGGGATGAAAGAGCCATATGCGGCTCCAGAGCCATGGGTTGCTGACCCTTGAGCTTGGGATTGCACAGTTGCTTAATCTGGGAAAACTCTGGATTGCCAAAAGTTTCTGGGAAAACTCTGTATTGCCATTCCACCAAATACACAATAGATTGCAACCTTAGAAGAACTTAAACTAACTGAATCAGAAAGTGTCTTAACTTCCATCCAAAGATGTAGAAAATGCTGACACTTTGCTGTTTTGCAGCAGATTTTTGCAACCCAGATGTAGTACCCATATTTTCCCCCCTATACTTTTGCTGGGCCTCCATGAAAGCAGGAAGGAATTTTAGCAGTGTGCTGTATGTGTATACATGCATGTATGTGTTTAGGAAGGTTGAAATACTCTCTTTTCTCCCTTAATATGCCGTATGGAATCCAACGTATAGCTCAGAATGGGAAAAAGCTCTATCATTCTCAAGACTTCTGCTGGAACATCTTAGATAGATAGATAGATAGATAGATAGATAGATAGATAGA
>WNWU01000007.1:33490538-33515819 GCA_012654045.1 Ptyas mucosa
TCTATCTATCTATCTATCTATCTATCTATCTATCTATCATATCTCACCATGGGGCTACTCTGGTTGGCTGAATGAAACAATAAAATCAATTAATAAAATAATAAAACAGAAAAAGAAATGATTAAAATGTAAAATAATGATAATAGCATAGGAATGAAACAATTAAAACAAACAATCAAAGAACAACAACGTGAAATTAAAAAGAGGAGCAGAGGGGGAGAAGCAAATGCAGGAAGGAAGGAGGGTCAGCTAGTTAGTGCAGCAGCCATCTCCAATGATGTATTCCCCTATTGGGTCCTAGGCCAACTGGAGAGCCAGGTCTTCAGGCCCTTGTGCCAAGAATAGGAGGAAAGGGGCAAACCTCACCCCAGGGGCCCAGGATGATTCAGAGGGCTGGCGCTACAGCAAAGAAGGCTCTTCTCCTGCATCCTGTCAGTTGGAGTTCCTTGACCAATGACATCCTCAGCAGGCCTCGTTACCTTTAAGGTGTTAGTCACCTTGTATGGTATGGCAGCAATTTTGAGACAATGGAATGTTGTATGCTTCTGTGATTATACTTTAAGAGGAGTCTCTTAGAAAAGAGAATTCTCATACATCTCCCCTTTGGAGGGGTTCAGTGGGTTAAAACAGAGAAAGCCAGGGAGCAAAGAATCTCGGAAACACAAAGTGTGGCAGGAACCACTCAGTTTTAATTTATGTGCAATGTATCAGACCTTTACAGATGTACATTTTGAAAGACTATAGCCAAGCCAATTTCTCATTTTTTTAATTTAATTTTTAAACGGTAAACTTTCTGTGGTGGAATGTACTATAGAGCCATCGTGGCGCAGTGGTTAGAACGCAATACTGCAGGCTACTTCTGCTGACTTCCGGCTGCCTGCAATTTGGCAGTTCGAATCTCACCAGGCTCAAGGTTGACTCAGCCTTCCATCCTTCCGAGGTCGGTAAAATGGGGACCCAGATTGTTGTGGGCAATATGCTGATTCTGTAAACTGCTTAGAGAAGGCTGTAAAGCACTGTGAAGCGTTATATAAGTCTAGGTGCTATTGCTTTTACTATAGACTCACAGGAGGGAGGGGGTGTTTCCCAAGGCCCAAAAAGACAACACAATTGGAATCTTCAATATGCAGAAGGAAGGCGAAGGTGGACCCTCCCCTGCAGTTCCCCGAAGATACCTAATAGTTATACAGTGACTGATTTAATCTGGGAAGATTCCTGTCTTTAGGTGAACAACAATGAAGAAACTACTCTGATGTAATCCCTTGTGTCATTCTTGGTTCATAGAGTCTCTTTCTGAGATTTTTCTTTTATTGTTTCCTTTTAAAAAAAAAAAGGAGAAAGGCAGGAGTAAACAAATGTACTGCAAGTAGTTTCAGGTCGTCGTCCCCCTCCCCCAGTAATTATTTCTGCCCATCCACAATGCCATAAAATAACGGGGCAACAATGCCAATGAAGCACTATGAAAGCTACAATGCAGACACAACTCTAGTCGATATATAAATAACTTAGTCATCTCTGGAGGAGTGGTGAAAGAAAAGCAAACAAACACTGCAAGTACAAAAGGTTTTTCAGTTCAATTACACTGAATCACAGCACACCAAAATTAATGCCACACTGAGTATGAGGGTTGCTGATGTTGAGGTTAGCAATTATGTCATCCTCTGGATAGAACATCCTGGATAGAACAATCTGAAACAGCACATGAACTTAGAAGTAACATGATTAAGTCATCAAAACATGAAACCTTTTCATCAGGCAGAAGTATCATTGATTAGCCAGCAAAAAAAAAAACACGCAATGGAGATAAAGTACTTCATTCAGGAGACAGGTTCACTAGATGCTCTTTTCTATTGTTCTGCTTCAGCAAGCAGGGGAAAAAAACAACACAAAGGCACAACTGTGATCACTGAGCCCAAGAGACCACAATAGACAGGACCTGAGAAAACAGTAGAATTGGATATGATGGGATAGAAGCAGGGGTGTCAAATTTGATTTCATTGAGGGCCTCATCAGGATTTGTGTTTGACCTCGGGGGTCAGGGTAGCCGTAGGCAGGGTGGGCGTGGCCAGCTCCCTAAGATTTCTTCCCTAAGAAATGGTGAAATAATTAACAAAGAGATACCAGCATTATAGAACGGAGCATGAAGCAGAGAAGAAGGCAGACAACAAATGTTTTTAATCTTCAGTTGTATCTCAAACCTCTTAGGTTTCTTATTTAATATTGGAAAAATGCATAACGAAATAGGTAGCTTTTGTGCACCTTATTACTACTAGTCACTGTCTTCTTTCACTATCATTTAAGGCTGTCTAAAATAGAAGTCATTTATTTTTTATTTTATTTTTATTTATATTTATATGCCACCCTTCTCCGGAGACTCAGGGCGGCTTACAATGCGCTAAGCAATAGCCTTCATACTTTTGTATATTTATACAAAGTCAGCTTATTGCCCCCACAAACCGGGTCCTCATTTTACCCACCTTAGAAAGGATGGAAGGCTGAGTCAACCTTGAGCCTGGTGAGATTAGAACTCGCAGTAATTGCAGGCAGCTGGATGTTAAATGCTGCCTTAATAGGAGGCATTAGCCTGCTACGCCACTCAGGCTCATAGTAGCACATTTTTAATGAGGAAACAAGAGAAGGTACATTAAAAGTTAGAAGGAACTCTAACTCCTCTAGCAAGGAGACCTTACAAAAGTAGAAAACATTAGAAGTTTGATAGAAGTTTCCATACTCAGAGTGCACAATATTTTGCATTCCTTACAAGACTATGTTCTTTGCAGATTTCTTTTTCCTCATTTTGATACATAAATGAATGTAAGTCATCATCATCCTCTTTTAACGACCCCATAATCCTTTGCAGGGTAGAGTCTGAGCAACTGAATGAATGCTCTTCCTGTCGCCAATGCTGAGTTTTTTTTCAGCAGATATATTCTCAGGGTGCCCAGAGAGAGAAATAGCTGCCTCTACCTAGGATTGAACTCACAGCCCCCTGATTGTGAGGCAAGAGCTCCACCTCTAAGCCACCACACCATCACATAAATGAATGAATGTAGGCGATTCTCAATAATTTTTTACCAAGAGCAATGAAGATTTTAGAAATACAGTAGCCATTTTACGTATCCTCCCTAGATATGTGTTGTCGTCTTGCAATCCAGTTTCTATTGGAAAGGGAAACAATAGCTCCAAATGAAGACCCGGTATCAGTTTTTCCTTTCTATATAATTGCCAGACACGTGTACTTCCATACTGGTCTATTATTGATAGACTGTCAGTCAGCAACCAGGAAAACAGGAAAATGTCTAGTTTAATGAAAAGAAGGACTAGGGGAGACATGATAGCAGTCTTCCAATATCTCAGGGGCTGCCACAAAGAAGAGGGAGTCAAGCTATTCTCCAAAGCACCTCAGGGTAGGACAAGAAGCCAATGGGTGGAAACTAATCAAGGAGAGAAGCAACTTAGAACTAAGGAGAAATTTCCTGACTGTTAGAACAATTAATCAGTGGAACAACTTGCCTCCAGAAGTTGTAAATATTGTTGTAAAAAAAAAAAAACAGTTCTCCAATGGAATGGCCCAGAAATCAAATGCAATCCACGAAGATTTTTTTTTTTTGCAATCTCAAATATATATATATATATATATATATTTACAATAATAATGCAACATTCTGCTTTAAAAACCATCTGAAATCAGCTTAACCAAACACCTTCAGCAAGTACACAGGTTTTAGCAGCAACAATGCCCTGGTAAAGAGATTAGCCTGAAGCATGATCAATCTTTATAAACAAAGAGGCGTGCCAGTCAACGTTTGTAACTTTTTTTGACACTTTTCTTTTGAAACAAGCAGGCCTGAGGTTAAAAAACAACTCCCTCCTTCAAAAAAGGCAAAACTGAAGCACATAAAAGTTGGATTTCTTTAAGAGTTGCCTGCAGGGAATACTCACAGGATCGCTTTCCAACAACTTGCCACTGGCTATATAGATAGCTATCCTAAAAGAAACGGATGGCTTCAAATTAAACCATATAGACCAGGGGCCTCAAATGACAAGCTGCCAAAATTTTATCCTACCTGGATTTGAAGAGAGACTGAAATTGTATTACCACCATCACCACCACCTGGCACGCCAGCAAGGCAACAGATGAGAAAGTTACCCAGAATAGGAAAAAGTTGAAATAGCCTTTTCATTATCAATCATAATGTAGGAGATCACCAAGCTGAGCCTGAAGGAGAGGTCAAATGTGTCATCAGTCTTGAGCCCTTTTGTGCCCACACGAGGTCTACAGTAGTGGCCAAAATTGTGGAAACCTTTTGGGAAAAGTGCATTTTCTAAAACTAGCTAATAACACCACTTTTTTTTGGAGTAGTACCATAAAATTATATATCAATGGAAACAGTGGTGGGTTGCCCCCGGTTTGGACCGGTTCTATAGAACCGGTAGTAAAACCGGTAGGAGGCTCCACCCACTGACCTGGATGTCATCAGAAGTGATCTGCACATGCACTGAAGCTTCTGTGCATGTACAATTTTGGCCACTACTGTAAGTCCAGCCCACCTTGAATTCTGTTCACTCTTCCTACCGCCAATTTGCTTTGACTGTTAGTAGTTCAGATTCTTGTAGAGAGCTTTAGCATTCAATAAGCCTATATTCATTTGAACTGCCTGGATTCCTGATTTCCTCTGCTTGACCCATACCAAGTATGCCAGATATTATTATACTTTAATCCCTTAGCTTTACAAGAGAGGACAGACACTTAAAATACTCCTGGTTAGAGCTATGATGCAAGATGAAAACGAAATCAATTTCATGATATAAGACCAGGACCAGAGGTAATAACATTAATTTTAAGAATATATTGCAAATTATTCTGAACGGTTTTGATTAACAAGAGAAAATAATGCACTAATGCATTATTTTATGTATGAAACACCACCCTAATCTTATAAATATGAAACAGCACTCTAATCTTTCAAATCTCCAATTTAAGTCTATTTGCTGCCATACATATAACCTAGTAGCTTACAGGCAAAACTAAATGGTATTTAAATGAAGCAAACCAATATGGTGGATTGATCCTAGCAGTTTTCTCACTCACTGGTACCCTAGCCCTATCCAGATACTAATCCAACAGGAATGTCCATGCTATAGGTTCTTACTTTTATATTGCATCATTTCTCTATAAATGTCAAAGTAAAGTATACAAAGTAAACCCTATTTTTTTCAACAACACACTGTGAAGTAACCGTATCTAAAAGAATATCACCCAGTGAGTTTCATAACTGACAGAAAACGTAAGACTAAATCTTGCTAATCACAGTCAAACAGTCTACCACCAAATCATATTTAACAGAGTAACAGAGTGGTCAATGTCTGGAATGCACTACCTGACTCTGTAGTTTCTTCCCCAAACCCCCAAAATGTTACCTTTAAACTGTCTACTATTGACCTCACTCCATTCTTAAGAGGTCTGTAAGGGGCGTGCATAAGTGCATCAGCGTGCCTACCGTCCCTGTCCTAATATTCCTTTTTATTTACTCTTTTCATGTATTCAAATTATGTTTATACTTTTACCTGTTATCTTATATATGCTTGACAAATACACTTATGATTATGATTATATGTATATTTATCTGATTGTGGCTCTCATATACTAAAGTGTAATGTTGTGGTATAGCATGGTATTGTGGTATAGCTACTACAAAAAAAAAAAACGCACCCTGTTTTCAACATTGTTTGCCCATGAAAAACCTCATTTAGACAGGGGGAAAAGCAATTTTGAAATATCGCTGTCTGATTGGTTTGTCAAACACAACTCTATCAACAGCTCTACAAGTCATACAGCTCTATCAGCAATGCATGTTTTCTTAAGAGCCCTGTGGACAAACATCGGTTAAAAAGGGTGTATTGCAAAAATGGAAAATACATGAATATGCTTACCGAAGGCAATCTAGCCACATAAAATGTTGAAATTTAATTAAACTCTTATCCAGAACCCCTGAAAAGCTGACAAAGTTCCATTTGCCTGAATATGCTTTAACCTTATGGCAGAAGGAAGCTATGTTATTTCATTCAGCATAATAAGCTTGATGAGTCACTCCCTCGCATTGGGAGGAGGCTTAGAATAAAAATTACAGAAATTAGTGTCCATTTGCAGTGCAGGCTTGTTGTTGAATTCGATTCCATATGTTGTTCCCAGCTTTCATTCTCAAAATATTTACTTTACAAGTAGTATCTATTAATAACACAGAAATCTAATGAATTTATGATCTAAGCAGGAAAAATATCAGGAGAAATTGGCAGGGAACCATCCAAGAAATTTGTCACTCAAAAAACATGCATGAGAAGCAAAGCTAGAATCCTTACAAAAACAACAGAGTCTTGTGGCATATTAAAACGAACGACATCATTACGATTTTATGAAACAGAAATCCCTCCATCAGATGCAAGCAATGTCAATTTTGGTCATCATACTTTTGTGTGTAAACGCACAAACAAATATATCAAACAGGACTGTGCATGTCTGAAAAGATCAAAACATATAAAAGTATCTTTTATCAATCCAGGACTACAGGTAATCCTTGATTTATGACGACTATTGAGCCCAACTTTGCTGTGGCTAAGCAAGACAGTGAAGTGAATTTTGTCCCGTTTTTACGATCTTTCTGGCCACCATTGTTAAGTGAATTACTGCCGTTATTAAGTTAGTAACCCAGTTGTTAACTCAGGTTTCCCCATGGACTTTGCTTGTCAGAAGGTCGCAAAAGGGGATCACATAATCCCAGGACACTGCAAATGGAATAAATATGAGTAATTGCCAAGCATCTGAATTTTGATCACATGGCCATGGGGCTGCTTGTAATGGTCATAACTGTGAGAAACGGTCCTAAGACACTTTTTTCAAGGCCACTATAACTTTGAATGGTCACTAAATGAACTGTTGTAAGTCGAGGACTACCTGTAGTGGGTTCTATGTGATCTATTGTGACTAGCGTTAGCTCTCCAAAGTTTCATAAGCAAAAGTTAAACCTCAGAACTTTTGAATACAAAACTCTATCACTGAACTAAAGGCCTTTTTGTTTTGAGGTAGGATGACCTGGTCATCAACCCATCCTAGAAGCCCTCATAACTTCATTCCAGAGTTGATGTTTTCCACATTTAGCTAAGATCTTTTCTCCGGCCAATATAATCCAGACTAGTTTTCAAATCCTGCCCACTCAGCAGAAAAACTATTCTGTCAAGGATTAGGAGTGTACCACTTCCGGCGGCTCCACGAGCCTGGATGGCGCCTTAATTAGCGCGCCCGCTCCGCGGTACTGTAAGAACCTCCGTGCTGCAATCCAACGCAGCCGGGTGGTTTGAAAACTTCTCCCAGGGCAAAAGGGAGAAGCAAAGAGCCGGCTGGTGGGGGTAGAGCTCGCCAAAGCCCCCCAGAAGGATTTCTGTGGGGGTGAAAGGCTGAGTTCCCCAGAAGCCAGCCAACTGCTCCAGACCGGGAACGCCTCTGCTTTCGCAGAACTACAAGCCGCGACCGCACCAGCATCTAAAATCATTTTAAGGGAAGAAAATTTTTAAGATCTACTTTTAATTTTACTGGATTTGGGAAACTAAGAAGCTGGCTAAGCAGAGCAGGAGAGAGGAAATGGGTTTGTGTAATCTTTAACTCTGTTTAAAACTTTGAGGGGAAAAAAAAATGGCGTTTAGTGAAAGTGATTGTTAGAGCTTGTTACATTTCTAGCAGACAAAGAGCAACAAAGAAAGTTTAGAGCTGCTTTGGAACAGAAGTAAAAGTTGGAACAATGGCTCAAGTTGGACCGGAAGGATCATTGCTTTCTGAGATAAAGGATATTCAAATTGGATTTGCAGAGATTTTTCAAGAACTTTCAGACTTAATTATAGCTAATATTTTGGTTTTAATTCAAAAGAAGTCTGATAATGAAATGTTGTTGGAGAATCCAGAGGATGGAACTCAACAAATTTTACAAAAGGAGAAACAAGAAGCAGAGACCTGTATGTTGGGGGATATGATTAAAACAGAAGTTCTGGTGGACATTCCTAATTTGTTTACAGAAGAATTGCAACTGAAAAAATTAAGGCAAGTTGAGGAACTATTTGGTAATTGGAGGCTTGATGCACAATGGACTAATTTGTTGGATGATACAAGTAAAGAATGGTGGAATCAGGACTACAAATTCAAGCCAAAAGAGCAGACTTTAAAACTTAAGGGGATTTTTGTGATACATCAGCCTCAGAGCAAGTTTAAGAAATGGCTAGGAGGGCCTGGAAAAATATGGAAAGAACTATGGCAATTAAAGGATTGGAAGAAATTTAAGAAGAAGATGGAAGATTTTTAGTAATGATGGTCTTAAAGGTTATGGAGGTTTTCTTTTGTTTTTATTCTGTTCTTTTTTTTTATTTTTTATTTTTTATTACAATGCCTAAAGTTAAAACAACTTACCCTCCGGAAGGTTGGGGATTTATACTTGTAATGATTTAAAAAGCTTTATGGATGTTAAATGTTAACAAATTAATAAGATGGTTAATAACTTTATTTTTATTGTTATGTGAATTTAAGAAGATGATGAAGGATTTTTAGTAATGATTTTTAGTAAGAAGAAGATGAAAATTTTTTAGTAATTTAGTAATAGTAATTTTTAGATTTTTAATGATTTAAAAGTCATGGATGCCTAATATTTAAAGATGGATAAGGGTTTTTTTTTTCTTTTTTTCTTTAAAATTTTTTTTTCTTTCTTTATTATTATTATAATGTTCAAAGTTAAAAATAATTTACCCTCTGGAAGGCTGGCGGTTTATATTTGTGATGATTTTAAAAGCTTAAATGATGTTTAATGTTTATAAGCTAAAAAGAGGGTTGATAATTTTGGTTTTGATTGTTAAGGTAATGTAAAACTGTAAATGCATATTTTAGAATCAATACTATTATTATATGTTGGAGAAGATTACAGTGTTCAAAGTTAAAACTAATTTATCTTTTGGACGGTTGGGGATTTATAGTTGTAATGATTTAAAAATGTAATGTAAAACTGCAAATGTATATTCTAAAGTTGATATCATCACTATCTTATTTTGGAGAGGGGTATGATATTAATTTAGGATTTTGGGTTTGGTTTTCTTTTTTTCTTTTTTTCCTTTTTTTCCTTTTTTTCTATTAATGTTACTTGTATTTTTAGGGAGGCTGAAAAATTTTAATTAGAGGAGTTAAAGGATTTAGAGGAAATTTTGAACTTTTTTTTAGTATGTTAGCATATTTTAGTTTAAGTTTATGTTTGTTACTGTAATACTCTGTTACTGCTTGGGGAGGTCAAGGTTGGGGAGGGGTGGGGTGGGGGGGTTGGGGATGTAATTTTATATAGATGTAACGTTGTATAGAAGAATATCAAGGGGGGGGAAGGGGGGAAAATGTATAATTTTGTTTGTAAAACTTTTTAATAAAAAAAAAAGGATTAGGAGTGTACCCTTGTGATGTAATTCTGTGCTAAATTTTAAAAATGAAAAATAACTGACGGTCTTGATAGATCTGAATGAAGGAACAAACAGATAAACCTGCTTACAGCTCACCAGTATAAGAAAAGAGAAAATTCTACCTAAATTACTGAAATGGAACATAAGAAATTGGAAGATAAGGGTAGCAAGATGGTTAACTTCCAATAATAACATTTCATAGGTAAAGGTAAAGGTTCCCCTTGCGCATATGTGCTAGTCATTCCCGGCTCCAGGGGGCAGTGCTCATCTTTGTTTCAAAGCTGAAGAGCCGGCGCTGTCCGAAGACGTCTCCATGGTCATGTGGCCGGCATGACTAAACGCCAAAGGCGCACGGAATGCTGTTACCTTCCCACCAAAGGTGGTCCCTATTTTTCTATTTGCATTTCTAATGTGCTTTCGAACTGCTAGGTTGGCAGAAACTGGGACAAGTAATGGGTGCTCACCCCATTATGCGGCACTAGGATTTGAACCGCTGAACTGTTGACCTTTCAATCGACAAGTTCAATGTCTTAGCCACGGAGCCACTGCGTCTCTGGCAAAACCAAATTTTCTCTTTTGGTAAAAAGTAAAGGGTACAATAAACCCCCCTGATTTTACTAAGCAATCAAATTGAGAATACTTTTAAAAGGTAGAACAAAAATTAATTACGCAGCAACATTGTGTACTGTTCAATCCGATGGGCAGAAAAAAAATAATGAAGTGATAGCAACTTGCTAGGACAACTTTAATTTATAGAACTTAAATAATATTTAAACATCTTTCAGACAACTTACATTCATTTCTGACCTTGCAAATTCAGTAAAGAATCCTGTTGATATGTGTTAATATAAGCATTTGGGGAACGTCAGTTTTACTTGTGCTGTAAGAGATAGATGAACCAAGGAGAATTTGGGGATTCATCAGACATTTAGTCCTAATTAAATAAATATATTAACTTTGTCAAATTAATAAATTAAATTAATACATTTAGCTCTCATGGAACAGGCTTCAATACCGGAATGCAAAGTTAGGTGAAACAGACTGGAACAAATTAGCAAATGGTTGCAATGCTTATGTGGATGTAGGGTGCAAGGAAGCAATTTAAGTGCAATGCAACTACACACCTGGCTGTGAATCAGGTGCCAAAGATAACAGCAGGTTATTGTGGAAATGCCACAATTATGATACACATGTAAAAAGGAAACTTGGGGGAGATTTCACACTTACTGATAGAAATATGTAAGTAGCTAAATGTGAACTGAGCAATGTGATTAGGATCAGTGGTGCGTTTCAAATATTTTTATTACCGATTCTGCGGGTGTGGCTTGGTGGGTGTGGCATGACTTGGTGGGTGTGGCTTGGTGGGCATGGCAGGGGAAGGATACTACAAAATCCCCATTTCCTCCCAATCAGCTGGGACTCGGGAGCCAGAGAATAGATGGGGGCGGGACCAGTCAGAATTTTTACTACCGGTTCTCCGAATTACTCAAAATTTCCGCTACCAGTTCTCCAGAACTGGTCAGAACCTGCCGAAACCCACCTCTGATTAGGATGGTTGAAATTCCTTGTATGAAATTGACCACCTAAATATACTTGTGTGTGAATTCAGGCCCTTTACCTGGTAAAATGTCCTTGCATATCTGACCAAGATTCTGCAGACGCTTAATAAAGTTTTTGAGACTTTTAATCCAGGTCCAGAAGAGTAGAAGAACAAACCCAAAACCTCACCATCAAGTAGCAGAAAGGGAGAAAAGTCCTGGGGGATTTTCTCAAAGTATTCTCCAACCATGTTCACACTGTTGCATTTTGCTGAAAAATTATAGATAAAGAGACCCCTGGGTTGTTTTTTTTTCCTATTATAATTTTCTGTCTAGAGAAGGACTTACATAGGAAGAGTTACTTTTCACTATCATGTTTAGCAGAGGTGGGTGGCACATGAATTAACAACTGGTTTGCCCAGCACTGAAAATGGTCCTTCCACGTATTCGTCCAAAGAGCATTTGTGGAAGGCTGCATGAATGCATGAAAGGACCATTTTCAGCTTAAAAAATGCTGCTAAATAGGACCACATAGTGCCAGGGCAGGTGGGCAGGCCCACCCATGCGGGCCCACCAGTGGTGGGTTGCCCCCTGGTTCAGACCGGTTCGCAAGAACCGGAAATAAGACCGGCAGGAGGCCCTGCCCGCCGCCCCAGATGTCATCATCGGCGATCTGTGCATGCATTACCGTTGCGAACTGGTAGTAAAGGTAAGTAGAACCCACCCCTAAGGTCCACCCGAAGGTCGCAACTACTGGTTTGCCCAAACCGATCCAAACAGCAGCCGTCCACCACTGATGTTTAGGTGCCAGATTAAAATAGCATCTTCTATAGAGTGTTTAATAAGTAATAAGGTTCCAACTGACAGATTTTATATTTCTAAATTGTTTGTACAATGTTTCATATAATTTGAGTTTCACCAAACTTCAGACAATAAATTGTGAGCATTCGGAGTATGCTATAACTGTTTGCTAAATGGACAAAACTACTATCAGTATTCCAGGACTTCCACAGCATTCCTTCTGCTGGATATTTTATACAAGCACATATCAATTAATTTTAAATATTACAGTATGTGTACACATATACACAGACACAGAGTGAAACGTTGATTGGGCTAACCACTTGGGGAGGTTTCTGATCTTCTCAAATGTTACTTAAACGGATGATACAAATGACATCGTTCACAATGATTTGCAGTGCGTTATCATAATGACATACATCAGTGTGAATGATGCAATAAATACCACTTGCCTAGAAAAGTCAAGTGGTTATGGGAAAAAAATATATAAATGGCCATTTAAATGGCATAAAATTAATTGAAATTTAGCTCAGGTTTAACTTCTTTATCAAGGCTATTTTGGGGTGTGGTTGAGCGATCTGTTATTTCAAGAACAGAAATTTTGGACAGAAATTAGTACCCTTAATCCACTTGATTATGCCCATGACAACTTTTACTGATGAATATGCAGTTGCAAAAACAGATCTAAAATTAAAATACCAAGAATATATTTTATTTGTCTATCATTCTACAATAAAATTGACAGTAATTTAGCAAATTATTGAATGAAACACTTTGATCTCTCTATTTCCATTAAATGTACAACTGCATTAGTTACAATGATTTTACCAGGTCATGCTTCATCACAGTATGAATTGTGCTTACTAAATGACAATTTCAGCCAGATAATATAGTTCTTTGCTGCTACTTTTATCACAGAAATAATTAATATACAGTCAAACCAGATTAACCTATACTTGGATTAGCCATCTGCCTCTGAACTTGCACATTTATAACCAGGTTGGTTAACTTAACATAATTGTTGAATTGTTATGTTTATCCAGATAAACATGTATAATTTTCCTCCCTCTAAAACCTGATCATAAATCTCAGTCAATTTAACAAGATCTATTTAGAAATTATACTTGATGCAGTTTCATGTTGCCACGTAAATGAAAAGGTCATTAAATGAATTTTGTTGCTGGCTTGAGAACTGCAAGGTGAATGCAACTTTGAAGATCAAATTAAAAACATTTATGCGTAAGATTTACAGCCATAATCTCATTGGTCTTTACTCTTCTTTGCTATAAACCTATAGTGACTAAGATCACTTAAAAGACTAATGAATAAACAATTATATTAGAACTGTACCTACTTATGTAAGTTATGTCTTTATTATGAGCCACGTAGTGGTGGGTTTCAAATTTTTTTACTACCGGTTCTGTGGGTGTGGCTTGGTGGGCATGGCAGGGGAAGGATACTGCAAAATCTCCATTCCCACCCCACTCCAGGGGAAGGATACTGCAAAATCCCCATATCCTCCTGATCAGCTGGGACTCGGGAGGCAGAGAATAGATGGGGTGGGGCCAGTCAGAGATGGTATTTACTGGTTCTCCGAACTACTCAAAAATTCTGCTACCGGTTCTCCAGAACTGGTCAGAACCTGCTGAAACCCACTTCTGGAGCCATGGTGGTGCAGTGGTTAGAGTGCAGTACTGCAGGCTACTTTGGCTGACAGAAATAGCTTGCAGAGCGAATCTCACCAGACTCAAGGTTGAACCAATCTTCTATCCTTCCGAGGTTGGTAAAATGAGGACCCAAATTGTTGGGGGCAATATGCTGACTCTGTAAACCACTTAGAGAGGACTGTAAAAGCACTGTGAAGTGGTATTTAAGTCTAAGCGCTGTTGCTATTTCCTTTTTACCACAAACAAGTCAACTGAGACAAAGCCAAGTCTTTTAGCTTATATTTTTTTTCAATATTTTGTGCAGAGGTGTGTCTGGGTGTATGTGCTCATTATCATTCTATATTGCAAGGTTCAAATGACCCAATCTGAATAAACTGGAATTGGGACTCTTATCTTCTTTTTATCCAGGTGGCAACATCTAACATTTTGTTCAGTTCTCCCCAATTCCTTCCCCTAAAAGAAAACTAAAAGGCAGGACCAGACTTGTTGGATTAGGGACCTCTAGGAAATCCCTGGAATGTTGACTTAAACTAGGAAGTTGAAAACATAGTCCAAGAAAAGGTAATAGCCAACAGTGACCAAGACAGCTAGTGGACTTTGAGCTCAGGCCAAGGAAATTTGTAGCTAAATCCTGTTGCATACTATAAATATACATCACTAGTTTATACACAATTCTTGTTATTTTCAAACTGGTATTTCTATTTCCCTTTTGATTCTTTAAAGCTTATTGATGTGATGATGCCAACATATTAATTTCTGTCCATAGATGGTGATTCTTGTATTGTGTTCATTTGTTTTAAAAGCCAAAGGTAGTCTTTGTCTTATGACTACTCATTCAGTGACCATTCCATCTACTGAACAAGTTGTACTTATGACTGGTCCTCAGTGTTTTGGCCATTGCAGCACTCCCAGAGTAATCTGGTTGTGATCTGGGCATTGGTTGGTGCCTGGCTCACAATTACAGGTGGTCCTCAACTTACAACTTGAGGGTCACATGATCATGATTTGCAATGTTTTCCCGGGCAAAGTCAATGAGGAAGCCAGCAAGAAGTCAAGTCACATTCATGTGAGGTCCTCATTTAAGGACAGGTACTGGGACTGCTAAAACTGCCATTACCAAGCATTCCTTACTGTGACAGCAATTCCAACATCCATTGCTGTTGTTAACTGAGGACTACCTGTATGGCCATTTGTATGTCACATACAGATCACAAGCTGGTATTTTTAAATAATCTTTCAATGAATAAAATAACTATACAATCAGATTTTATAACTCGAAGAAAAAAATGCTTAAATTTCACTATAAAAAGTAATAAAGGTAAAGGTTCCCTCACAAATACATGCTAGTCGTTCCCGATTATAGGGGGCGGTGCTCATCTCCATTTCAAAACTGAAGAGCCAGCTTTGTCTGAAGACGTCTCCATGGTCATGTGGCCGGCATGACTAAATGCCAAAAGCACACGGAACGCTGTTACCTTCCCACCAAAGGTGGTCCCTATTTTTGTACTTGCATTTTTTACGTGCTTTTGAACTGCTAAGTTGGCAGAAGCTGGGACAAGTAACGGGAGCTCACCCCATTACATGGCACTAGGGATTCAAACTGCTGAACTGCCGACCTTTTGATCAACACGCTCAGTGTCTTAGCCACTGAGCCACCACATCCCATATAAAAAGCAATAGCCATCTCCAAAAGGTTGTGTATTATATTTAATAATTTATTTTTTCAAGTGCTAAAACCAAATCCCACTTTTTCACAACAATGCTTCCACTTAGATCTATAGCCATGGCTCTTTTCTGCAATGTGTCTATGCAGGAAGGTACCTCCCGCTCCTTCTCCTCCTCCTCTAAGTAAAATAACTTGTAAGTTACAAATCCCTTCAGTTGATAGTGAAATTAACAGCAGTAAATCTGACCCAAGTTCTCCGTTATTACTAGAAATCCCAGAGGTTTTATGGCCCATTAATCCTATATTGCTTTATGAAAGTAGACTCCATCTTATTCTCTTGAGAAAAGAAAGATAATCTTTACACTTTTAATCTCTAAATTCTAACTCTTCCTGGAGTTTGTTATTCAACATCTAAATAGCGGGGATAAGCAGCATATTTTTTTAAAAAAATCTAAGCACTACCTAATAGCCAAAAAAACCCCCAAAACCCTGTAGGAAGATTTAATTTTAGGTTCGTCTGAAAAGAACAGTATTCCTTAAGAAGGAAAAAAAATACCAAAGACTGTTGTAAGTATCTTTAAGACGAACAAATGAATTATAAGACAGAAAGGGCAATGGCAAGCAAAAATGGCCAAATTATGTTTTTATCAAGGAGTTTACTTCTACCTATATGGACATGGTGGCTCAGTGGCTAAGATGCTGAGCTTGTTGATCAGAAGGTTGGCAGTTCAGCAGTTCAAATCCCTAGCGAATCCATAACGGAGTGAGCTCCCATTACTTGTCCCGGCTTCTGCCAACCTAACAGTTTGAAAGCACGTAAAAAATGCAAGTAGAAAAATAGGGACCACTTTGGTGGGAAGGTAACACCACTCCGTGCACCTTTAGTATTGAGTCATGCTGGCCACATGACCACGGAGATGTCTTCGGACTTAGAAACGGAGATGAGCACCGCCCCTTAGAGACGGAAATGACTAGTACGCATGTGCAGGGAACTTTTACTTTTACCTTTTTACTTCTATCACCCAAAGCTTCAATCGGTATAAAAGCATTTTCCCGCATGGCTGGCTTGACACATCTCACAGTCTAAATATTTTAAAGAGGCTGGTTTTAAGTGATTTTCCACCAAAAAAAAAAAATCAAGTGCAAAAAAAGGCTCGGCGGCTAATTCTTGGTAATGAATCAAGAAGGGAATTCAGGTGTCATAGCTTAGATGACACCTAAGATTTAGATGATTTGGCAGGTTTTCAGAACAATTGCATGGTACATTTGTATTAAGAAGCCATGTGTGTTCTAATTGGGAACATGTAAGAATGAAAATTGGGCCCTGCACTGAATGAATTCAAACAGGCTAAGCCCAGAAGGCGGTATGATTTTAATGCATTTGGATGAGTTGCTAATACCGATCAAAGATTATTCTGAAAATAAATTGCAGAGCTTCAGACACAATTCCAAGTTTAGTGCTAAACAAGCAAATACGTTTCAGCTACCACTTCCGTTTTGCAATAAATATACATTTTAAAAAAAAATCTGTCAGTTTGGCTGCTGCAATGATGTGTCTGTAATTAAGTACAGAATTCAAGAAAGAACATACAAGCCACATGCCACCAATCTAACTGATCAGGCTACGTTGCTCTGCGAAAAATGGAAATTATACACCTACAATATTATTAGTGTGTCAACTAATTAATGATTGTTATTTAACTGTCTGACTTCTAAGTGATTAATTGATCTAGTGTCTGATTAACTGTGCAACCCAGTCATATTTACTCCAAATTAAATGCCGTGAAACTCAGCAGGTTCTCCTCCATCATTCAAAGTATGAATGGTTGCAGCCAAACTTTAACAAAAGCTTTCCAAAAGAAGAGCAATTTAGATAATAATGTAAAATAACTTTATAATGGGTCATGGTATAAGCAACTGCCTATTGAGAGCTGTTCCTCAGAATGACTAGACCTGTTAACATTCAGAATATTGGAATATATATATATATATATATATATATATATATATATATATATGTATATATATGTATATATATATGTATATATATTGATTGCATAGGCCAGTGATGGCTAACCTTTTTGCCATCACGTGCCAAAAGCAGGGGGAGTGCGGTGGGGTCACATGCACGCGTGCCCACATCCATAATTCTATGCGCCCTGCCCCCCCGTGCTCCCCCTGTTTTTGGCACATGATGGCATGGTGGGCCTGGTAGGCCCGTTTTTTGCTCTCCCCAGGCTCCAGAGCCTTTCTAGGAGCCTGGGGAGTGCAAAAACGGCTTTTCCCACCTCCCCCCAAGGCCCTCTGGAGGCCAGAAACAGTGTGTTTCCTGACTTTTGGTGGGCCCAGAAGGCCCGAAAATTAGATGGCTGGTGCACGCATGCGTGCCAGAGCTGAGCTCGCGAGCCCACCAATATGGCTCCGCGTGCCACCTGTGGCACCCGTGCCATAGGTTCACCGTCACGGGCATAGGCTCTTCAAAATCCATGTAAAAATATATTCCAGTACAGATGAACTGACATTTCCTAGAAGAGGTATTTCTGAGAAAAATTCCAACAATTGTCAACCTCAATCTCCAGAAAAAATATGCCATTGGGCAAAACTTCATATAAATATTTTGTACTATTTTTAGAGCAGGTATCTTTTCCTGTAAATATATGCTGGAGTAACAACTTCTTATGGAAGTTGCTGGCAAAGTTACTACTGTTACACAAGAAAGAAAAACAATCAACTGAGAGAGAATTTATCCTCCTAATGGATAGATATGTTAGGTCCATGATGGCAAACCTATGTCACTAGTGGCACAGGTGGCACACGGAGCCATATTGGTGGGCATGTAAGCATTGCCCTAGCTGAGCTCCGGCGTGCATATACGCACTGGCCAGCTGATTTTTGGGCCTTCTGGGCCCACTGGAAGTCGGCTAACGGGCCATTTCTGGCCTCCGGAGGGCCTCCAGGGAGGTGGGGAAGGCCATTTTCACCCTTCCCAGGCTCCAAGAAAGTCTCTGGAGCCTGGGGAGGGCAAAAAATGGACCTACCAAGCCCACCATACCATCATGTGCTAAAAGTGGGAAGAGCATAGGGGATAGCGCGCACATACGTGGGGGGGCACATTGAATTATGGGTGTGGGCACGTGAGCACGCAACCCCCCACGACCCCCCCCTCACTTTTGGCATGTGAAAGCAAAAAGGTTAGCCATCACTGTGTTAGGTGATTTGCACATGTTCAAATTTTGCATCATACCTCCATATACTTATTAATGAGAAAGAAAATTTAAGATTGAAATAATTTTTAAAGAAATATGCAAGGATCAATAACGCATTGAATTTTCTTAAAAAATAAAGAACAAAAACACAAAGTGCAATTAAATAGCGCAAAAACCAAACCAGATCAACACCCAATATTGCATAATCTGGGAGTATATAAACGTACATTTACAGTTTTAAGAGGATATTGTTTCGAACATCATACTCCATATATTTTCATTCCATATGCCTCCTCCAAATCATTTGAAGCAAAAATTATATATGTAAGATTGCTTTGCCAATAAAACTAAAAATGGAGACCAAAGGGGAATGAACTGTAATTAAAAGATTAGTCAAGATTCTTTGCTGCTATGTTGCTTTTTCAGCCAATACTATATCCTATATGTTTAAGTACCATTGATCCAATGAAAGTTGCAGGTTCAGTGTTTTGCTATGGTATAATCTTGTGACTGAGAAGAAAAACGAAATTAACATCTTGTATGTTCTGTCATTCAATATATACGGGGGACAAAAATAAAGGACATAGCATTAATCATATTTGTTATTATGATTTCCTCCACAACTTTAAAGAAAATGATTAAATGGGCATGCATTTTAATATTTTCGGGGAGGGCTTTTTTGGGGGGGGGTATTTTAGTGCATGCGCTCAAAAACCCAATTGGGCTTATTATCTGGGGAGGTCTTATTTTCGGGAAAACAGGGTATACACCACTTCTCAATGCTTTACAGCCTTCTCTAAGCAGTTTACAGAGTCAGCATATTGCCTCCAACAATCTGGGTTCTCATTTTACTGACCTTGGAAGGATGGAAGGCTGAGTCAACTTTGAGTCTGATCAGGGTCGAACTCCTAGCAGTGAGCAAAGTCAGCCTGCAATACTGCATTCTAATCACTATGCCACCACGTTTCTTTTAATATTAATACCATCTGTAAATTATTTTTATATTCAAAGATTGAAATAGTTACAAAGCAATTTTGGTACCAAAAAGAGTGTTAAGGTGACAACTTCAGATTTCATACAGAAATTCTCTCATGAAGTCTTTTTATATTTTCCTCCAAGAATGAAGCAAACTTGCCCTAATAGCAGGTATAGCTGGGTCTCTCTTTTAGGCATATCAACAACCATTGTATTTACCCCACAGATTATCGCAACACTTTTTTTTTTTGCTTTCCACACTGCTTGGAGTTTATTGAATTTCCCTTGTTCCACTTGGATTTTCCTATTTACACATTCATGACCTCTCTCTCTCTTGGGAGTTGTTTTCCTTACATGTTCTGTGAAACTTTTTCAATTAGGCCAGGAGCAAGCAGTGGTCTGATCACACAAAACTGGGCAATCAGCAGTGCTCAGGTAAGTGCCAACAGAGTAATCAATCAGCTATGTCTACCTTCTTTGCTGTTCTATTAGAATAGGATAGGATAGGATAGGATAGGATAGGATAGGATAGGATAGGATAGGATAGGATAGGATAGGATAGGATAGGATAGAACAGAAGAACAGAACAGAACAGAACAGAATAGAATAGAATAGATTTTTTTATTGGCCAAGTGTCTTTCTCTTAGGTGCATAAGCTCTCAGGGTACATAAGGAGAATAAAATACATTCATCAAGAATAAAAAGATACAACACGTAGTGATAGTCAAGGTTACTAATAAGCTATCAAATCGTACTAGGAAACAAAAACGATATAATTGAAAGATACAAGCAACATGGTTATAGTAATAAGTGGGAAGAGATAGATACTAGTAAGGAAGAGAAGAATAATAGTAATACAGTCTTAATAAATTATTTGACAGTGTTGTGGGAATTAGTTGTTAAGCAGAGTGATGGCATTTGGGGGAAAAAACATCCTTGTGTCTAGTTGTTTTGGTGTGCAGTGCCTTATAGCATCTTTTTGAGGGTAGAAGTTGAAACAATTTATGTCCAGGATGCGAGAGGTCTGTAGATATTTTCACAGCCCTCTTTTTGACTCATGCAGTATACAGATCCTCAATCTTCATTTGTTCTTCATTCTTAAGTTTTTCGATTCTCTTCTTCCTCTTTGCACTTCTCAATTGAGTTCCCATACAAAACTACCTGTTGGTTTGCTCAATGTTTGCCCAAGGCAACCAATAGTCCATTCAGAATTACAAATTGTAACCTTACTCACAGCAGTCAATGAATCCAAAGTTCATGTTGCAGTATATCAGAGTTACACAAAAGAGGAGAGTTGTGTTAGATAGCAGGCTAAGACACAGCTGTGTTGTTGTCTTCATTCAATGTATTTAGAATAAAAGTGAAACATTCAACATACATTGACTAAATGCTGAATACAGCATTGCCTTTATTCAATATGCTAAATCTTGAATTATGACTTGCAAACCACAAGTTACTGAGCTTTCATAACGTGCTATGCCAAAACCAAACAAATCCAGCTACAGTTCCAAGTCAAAAACAACTTGATGGCACATAATCAATCAATACAGAAGAAACTGTTTGCCCAATCAATCTTGGTTGGTAAGTACATAACTACCAGAAAAGTGCCTTTAAATATGATGCTTTTACAAATTCATTTTTTATAAATCAGAGAAAAAGCAAAAAACATCTTCAAAAGGAAAAAAAACCAAGAAAATCAAGTTGTCTCCTGAAAAAAGCATCTTTGGGACAACCATGACCTGGATGACTGAGAAGCTCTACAGACTTTTAGCCATACAGTTTGGGATGAACACCCTTTGAATCCTGTGGGAGTAGGAATGGATTTCTAGAGAAAAAAGTATTGCAGACTACAGGAACCAGGAGTACCACTCAGGACACAGATAAACCTCCAAGTGCTTCAAAGTCCCTCTAAAAGAATGCAGATTACCAACTGTCTGCAAGGAATACAAATACTTCAGTGGTGGATTGCCTCCGGTTCAGTCCGGTTCTATACAACCGGTAGTAAAACTGGTGAGAGGCTCTGCCCACCCACCACAATGTCATCATGGGTGATCTGCACATGTGGTAGTAAAGGTAAGTAGAACCCACCCCTGAAATACTTCCAATCCCCAATTCCAATTCTTCAGTCAGAGCTGAAGAAACTTCTTGGATGAGAAGTGAAATGTCTTCAAAAGAAAAAAACAAGAAAATCTAGTTGTCTCCTGAAAAAGCACCTTTGGGACAACCATGACCTGGATGACTGAGAATCTCGGAAGAGTTTCAGAGAAAAAGCAGTCTGTAGTTCAATTCCCTGCAACTGACTACTTTGATTTTCCCGTGTGCAGAGATTCCAATGGTGCTATCCTGAGTGTCTCTGTGTTAGTTCCTGCCACAAATTTCTAAATTACAATAGAAACTAAAGTTGTCAGAAATAGAACCCACAAGGTGTCATATCAGCTCTCGGTTTTCTCACGGGCTTCAGAATAGGTCAATTTTCATACTTTTGCAATGGTACCAGGACCTTGTCTTCTGTGTAATAAAGAAATGTCATAAACACTGACTTCTTATCTCTTAATTTAACTACCTTATCTTTTGGCATTTTTGTTGTAGACTAATTGGGAGTTTTTTTAAAAAAAACCTAGAAGATAATACAGTGTTTGCACTGCCAAGTAAACAATTTGGAGCTATATATAAAACCATCAGAAGTTCAATATTACTCAGATAAGACTATTAAATGATCAGGATGTACTTCAAATCTGAAACTGACATTTTATTTCAATATATATATGGTGTTTCTGCGCACAAATATCAAATAAAGAAGGGATTTAAAGAGTATTTAAACCAGACTCATATTGTCAAATCTTTAATAAAAAGCTATCACATCTATTTAAATTCCTAAGAATATAAGAACACAGATATAAGTCATTGAATTATAACAAAGCAATCTGTAGATTTGTCTACCAAAATCAGTACTGTAACGTTTATCCAGAATGGCTCTCCAGAAAGAAGTAAACCTGCCTCAGAAATCCTTTTATTTTTAAAGAAAAAAGTCAAAAGACGGAAACTCTACGTGGATATTTCTAATGCTTCAGATTCACAGGGCATAATTTTAGACGTTGGGAACAACTAAAAGCAAAAAGTTACCCCTCGTAAAAGAATTAAATATTTTGAGAAATATTTAAAAGGCAGAATATTGTATTTCCCCTAAAAGACAAATAGAAATCTTAAGGGAGACAGAAACTCAGCCCCAGCTCCCTGCCCCCAGCAGATATTTGGTGCCCATTAAGAAAGACTGGGCCAACCTATCTATAAAACAAAAGACCTTCAGTCCAGGGTGATGGGATTATGACATGACCCTCCAGGACATAATAGGATTATCTAGCAGTAGAGCTCACCATATGACAAAACGACCTAAGGACGTTGCATCACCCAGCAAACGTCAACCAAACTTATCTCATACAAACATGACCCCACATGGCCCCGTGGGAGTCTGACAACAGACAATTGAATACATGTTCTTGCACAGGAAAAGGAAGCTCAAGTTCAAAGCCAAAGAGAAGGTATAAAAACCCCTCACTCTCAACTCCATGTGGTCAGTTACCCAGAATCACATGTGCTTGGTGGTTCTGCTTCATCAATAAATGGACCTTCTTTCTAATCAGCCTCCAGCCTCCATTTTGTCTCCAGTGCCTTTTTCCTGGCTTGGAACTTGAACCAGATGGATATTTCTGCCAACACTATGTTTATTTAATTCAAATAGGGAATTTATTCAGAATGTTATTTATCTCAGAACAGAGTGATCATGCTGGATCACAAGGCAGAAAGATCATTCTATGATATAAAAGACGTGGCCATATAAAACCTTCTTAAATCAAAGTCAGCCTCTGGAATAGCTGGAGTAATTGTCATGTATTATGTTTTCATGTCTTCGTCTATGTTACTGGTTAGGAATTTATGGAGAGAAAGATCCATGTGCTAGATTATACAATCCGCCATTAACTGCTTCTAATTCTTTTATTTATTATTGCTAGCCTAGATTCCCATCTGTCTTGAGTTATATTATTGTACTATGTGGCCTTGGGGACATGATGTTCAGAATAGCACACCTTCACTTTAGATTCACTTGAATGACAAGGAATAAAACTAGCTTGGTCCTTGAATATTTATATCTATGTGAATCACTGATGGGATTTATGTCTTATACAATGAAACTTTGAAAAGCAAACAATTATTCTGCTTTTACATTCCAGAAAGGCAAGTAGGGTTGTCACAAATGACATTCAAAGGAGCAAACAGTCAAATAAATGTATTTAAATGAAAGGCAAATTCAACCCAGCTGCATTTGGAAGCTGGAAAGTAGCTTCCAGAATGGCCAGCTCAAGACCCATTTGGCAAAGCAGGGTAAATATTTATATTTTAATCTCAAGGTACTTTCATTTAATGCGCCGCACACACAAAACGTGCAAAGTAGAAATGATGAAGCAGCAGGGAATTTCACTCAGCTGGTTTTTTCCCCCCATTCATAGTTATACTTTCGTTTAAAATAACTGTCAAATGAACAGAACCACTATTTCCAAGTTGCAAGCTAGGGTGGAAGACCACAAAATACATTTATTTATCATTTTCTGACAGCCTCTGGCTCATTTATTGACCACTATCTCCAATGACAAGAATGAAAGCTGTGTAATTCAATATTTCAAGAGTATCAAAAATAGCAATGTAGATTTTTTAAAAAACAAAACAAAAACATACAGTTGTGTTTAAACATGCTTTTACCAAACTGTACCAGAGGACAGCAAAAAGAGACAGAAACATATTCATACATATTGTACGTACGTTCACCCAAATTGATTTCTCTAAATTAAAAAGCATTTGTTGTTCCAGTGCTATTTAAACAAATAAGTTGAGCTTATATGAGCCGTGATGGTGCAGTGGTTAGAATGCAGTACTGCAGGCTACTTCTGCTGACTGCCGGCTGCCTGAAATTTGGCAGTTCAAATCTCACGAGGGCCAAGGTTGACTCAGCCTTCCATCCTTCTGAGGTTGGCAAAATGAGGAGCCAAATTGTTGGGGGCAATCTGTAAACCACTTAGAGAGAGCTGTAAAGCACTATAAAGCAGTATATAAGTCTAAGTGCTATTGCTATTATTCCTATTATATGTTGGTCTTAGCTTCACAAACTAGTATATAGTCAGTTCTTTAAGTTATTCCACCATCTTTTCCTTTTTTCATAGTGCTGGAGTAAATTACTATTTTACAGTGTACTCCTTTATATATAGTTTCGCTTTTGTTTGCCTTAACTGAGAGAAGAAGGGTCATTTTATTGTATTTAGTGGACATGGAAAAAGTGTTAAAATTCTGGATTCCTGTACATTCAATGATTCTGAGGATTAAAAAGATCAATATACAACTGAGATTTGAGATTTTTCTTTGGAGACTGGTGGACAAACAGTTGTAAAAAAAAATTAAAGAATTTTGTTTTTCTACAAAATAACTGCAGTGAGATTATTGTATGCCCAAGGATGGAAAGGTTTGACACTACCTATAATAGAATGACACTATAGAGCACTGCACACCAGAACAACTAGACACAAGAACAGTTTTTTCCCCGAACGCCATCACTCTGCTAAACAAATAATTCTCTCAACACTGTCAAACTATTCACTAAGTCTGCACTACTATTAACCTTCTCATCATTCCTATCACCCATCTCCTTCCACTAATGACTGTATGACTGTAACTTTGTTGCTTGGATCCTTACGATTTATATTGATATTGTTTCCTGATTGCTTATTTGTACCCTATGACTATCATTAAGTGTTGTACCTTACGATTCTTGATGAACATATCTTTTCTTTTATGTACACTGAGAGCGTATGCACTAAGACAAATTCCTTGTGTGTCCAATCACACTTGGCCAATAAAATTCTATTCTATTCTATTCTATTCTATTCTATTCTATTCTATTCTAT
>WNWU01000007.1:33515829-33542965 GCA_012654045.1 Ptyas mucosa
TATTCTATTCTATTCTATTCTATTCTATTCTATTCTATTCTATTCTAAACAGCAATGGGGAGAGCTCTCATTATTTGCCCCAGCTTCTGCCCATCTAGCAGTTCAAAAGCATGCAAAGCAGGGGTGAAATGTAAAATTTGTTACTACCAGTTCTGTGGGCGTGGCTTGGTGGGGGGGGTAATGTGACTGGGGTGGGCGTGGCCAACTTTTTTTTTTAATTTTTCAAAGCAAAGAGGTTGCGGAAAAAAGTGCTCTGAAAAGCCTCTGACGATCCCAGCTGAGCCGTGCGATCATCAGAGGCTTTTTTTTTTTACTTTTAAAAGCATTTTTTCATCAGAAGAGGTTATAGAAAAAATGCTTTTAAAAGGTTTTTTTTTAAAAGCCTCTGATGATCGTGCGGCTCAGCTGGGCATGGGGGGGAGCGCAGGGATTTTTGCTACTGGTTCTCCGAACCACCCGCCGCCATCCCAGTCCAAACCAGGAGCATTTCACCCCTGATGGAAAGGCAAGTAGATTAATAGGTACCACTTTGGTAAGAAGAGCCTTGGATAGTACAGTGGTCTAAAAGCCCTGTTATTAACATCAGCTGCCTGCAATTATTGCAGGTTCGAATCTCACCAAGGCTCAAGGTTGACTCAGCCTTCCATCCTTTCTAAGGTAGGTAAATTGAGGACCCAGATTGTGGGGGCAATAAGCTGACTTTGTATAAATATACAAAAGTATGAAGGCTATTGCTTAGCACATTGTAAGCCGCCCTGAGTCTCCGGAGAAGGGCGGCATATAAATCAAATAAAAAAAAAAAAAGAAGGTAACAGTTTTCCATGCACCTTTGGCATCTAATCATGCAGGCCACCTGACCATGGACATTGTCTTCAGACAACGCTGGCTCCCTCAGCCAAGAAAGAAAGATGAGCACTGGGCCCTAGAGCAGGGATCCTCAACCCCCAGTCCGTGGATTGGCACTGATCCGCAGCATGCCAGAAATCGGGCCATGCAAACAAGCAAAGCCCCCTCCATGGGATGCAGGCAGCACATGAAACCACATGCCCTCCAGTTCATGGAAAAGCCTCTATCCAAGGAACCAGTCCCTGGTGCCCAAAATGTCGGGGGCCACTGCTCTAGAGTTGGGCACAACTGACAGAGAAACCTATACCTTTATAATAAAAAAACAGTGGGTGAAGACGATGAACACAATAAATTGTGTAATGAATACATTGAATTAAAAACATGGCTGTTCACATCGCCCAGCCTGGACTGAGAGGGTTTTGATTATTTTAATGGGTTTTAATATGTGTTTAAACTATATATTTATACATTTATGTATTTTATGTATGTATATTTATGTATTCTATGTCTTTTATTGGGTTTGTTTTTACTTGTTGTGAGCCACCCTGAGTCCTATGGAGATAGGGCAGTATACAAATTATATTAAATATTAAAAAAAATATTAAATCAATAAATATATTTATTGCTAAGTGGAAATTTCTTATAGATTTTTTTGTGAAACAAAAGATGAACTTATGATTTATGGTTTTCATGATCAAACAGTATAGAGTGTACAAAGAAAAGAGCAGGAGGAACGGTTATAATTGTACTTATACAGTAACTGCTTAAACAAGATCAGAAACCAATTCTTTGTATTTGTCTAAATACTTTCTTGCACTAAAACAAGAATTAATCTGCCATTTAGATGATGAAGCGTCTTGGATGAGAAGCGAAATGTCTTCAAAGAAAAAGCGGAAAGTCCAGTTGCCTCTTGAGAAAAGCACCTTTGGGACAGTGGTGGGATTCAAAAATTTTTACTACCGGTTCTGTGGGCATGGCTTGGTGGGCATGGCATGGCTTGGTGAGAGTGGCTTGGTGGGCATGGCAGGAGAAGGATACTGCAAAATCCCCATTTCCTCCCAATCAGCTGGGACTCGGGAGGCAGAGAATAGATGGGGGCGGGGCCAGTCAGAAGTGGTATTTACCGGTTCTCCGAACTACTCAACATTTCCGCTACCGGTTCTCCAGAACTGGTCAGAACCTGCTGAATACCACCTCTGCTTTGGGACAACCATGACCTCGATGACTGAGAATCTCCATAGACTGCCATTTAGATAGCCCATCTCTGGACAAAATATTCACTGCAGAAAGAAGCATAGCACTAAAGTAATTAGACCTATAGACCATGAGTGGAGTACAAATACTACTCAATAGAAATAAGGACTTCTGATGTCTTGGAGGATGACCAGTTGATATTAAAATATTACCTGCATCATAGTGTCATTGGGCAAGTGACGTGAATTACATATTTGTGGTATGTTGCAAAACCATGTAAATGTGCCATTGGCCTCATTTGTGATGATGTTATGGGACCACGAGGGCCCTCAGCTTGTATGGTAGACAATCCTTGTCGACATGTGGATCGCCAGCTTTTGCTGAACTGAAACTATCTGCAGTTCATAAGTAACATTTGGAGAGCTTCAATTCCCCATCTCTAACCCAGAGGCTTAATATTTAACAAGAAAATGTCACAGGAGTATTTTATTGACCGATCCTCTTTCTCTGTCAATTTTGATTTCTCTCCATTTCTTGGTTGAGTTCATCCCATTTCCATTTAGCTTGCGGGGGGGGGCGGGGGGAGTGTATTCATTTTTCTTCCTATAAAATTTCCTATTCCCTTGTATTTGCGCCTTCATGAGTCTCATTCCCTCAACCCTTGCCAAAATAAATGTTTCTCCCAAGTCTGAAAATTATTTTGCACATCTACAGCTAGGATGTTTTAACAGAAACTCTCAACTAATCAGAATTGAGCTTGTTTTAGCACTCTCGACTTCCAAGTCTCCCTAGTGGAGAAACTCTATTTGAATTTGGTAGGATTTATTTCCACTGAAGAAGCAACTACACCAGCAAATGTAATTTAATGCTTGTAAAAGCCATGATCTCTTTTCATGAAAAAAAGTACCTCAGGTACTAGGACTATTTGTCTCATTTTTTTTCCTCTGCTTGCAAACAGTGTCGACAGTTTCAAGAGGATATTTGCACACATCCTCCTCACATCTCCGTTTCTCCTTTATTGCCAGTCAGCCGCATGATCTGCAAGGAATTTTACCAAAAAGGACTGTTTCTGAGTTGGCAGAGTTCACAGCCCCATCATCTGTATGCAAAAGAGGGTCAGGGAAATGTCAGTTGCCAGCTGTATGCCTGCAGAAGATGGATATTTGTTTCTTTCATTGATCCCCGAGTTTAACCCGCATAATTGCTTGCCCATGAATTTCTAGAAAGCATGCATTTCATCATGTAAAGGTCGTGCGAGTTCCCAGATTGATTTTGAAATTTAAAATAGTATATTAGTGCATTTCATTCTGACAATCTGTAATCTTCATGACTTGAGGTGGCACTTTAAAAGTCACTAAGAATATCTAATGAGGCCAACATCACTCTATACAGTATTAAAACGCTCATTGTGCTTGTCTCTTTGCTTGTTTGTACCCTCAGATACAGTGCATTAAACCGCAACCGTTTTCAAATCAAGGTACCTAAAATTCACTAACTGAAAGAATGTATTAAAAAAAAAATCCAGGTCCTATTAGATCGGTAGAATTGAAATTTTCATGCTGTTTAGACATGATGTTTATTCACAGAGTTGTGGCCATTGCAGAATCTCCAAGGTCAAATACTCATGATATCTGATTAGTGGTGGGCTTCAGCCGGTTTACCAACCGGTTCTGTGAGCATGCACTTCACACCTAATGAGCCTAATGCACTTGTGCGCAGTGTTCAAAATACAGCAATTTGAAGCTCAGCTGCTTAACTTCTAAGGCAGCCCTTGTAAGTAGAACAGTGGAGGTGCGGAAATCAGCTGGACCGTGCAAATCAGCTGAGCCAGAAAGAAAGAAATATAGGACAGGATAGGGTGGTGGTGGGTGGGTGGGGCCAGCTGATTGTCGGAACTACCGGTTCGTCCAAACCTGCCTGAACCGACAGCAGCCCACCACTGTATCTGATCCTGCCTGCCGGCTTCCCATAAGCAAAGTCAATGGGGAAGCCAGCAGAAAGTCGTAAGTCACTCCCACTGATTTTTTGTTCCACCCATGGTCATTCTCTTTCTCTGTTTAGGTAAATAAATAATGACTTCTTGTTGCAGTTAATTTGCCACTACAATAATTTCTCTATTTATGATAAACAAATAATATATATAAATAGTTTTTAAATGATCACAGGATAATCCAGGATTTGGGTAAAAAAAATATGGTCAGCTAAAGTTTAATTTTTCTTTTGGTGACATCAGATTATAGTACCTTTCTTTTAAAGAATGACCCAACAGGTCACAAGGTGTCTAGTACCTTTTATGAGAAACTATTGTCTGACTTCAGGTGATTCACATTTTGTGCTAATTTTATATGTCAAAAATCTTTAGAGACATAGGAACCGTGCATTGTACTAAGTCGATACATTTTCATCCCCTTCTTCTATTTCTGCCAACATTGCCATTGATACCTTTTTCTGGTTTGTTTGGATATTAATTCTCAATTTAAACTGGGGTGGGGAGAAGCAAAATAAAGTGATATTGAGAATACCTTGCGGCACACTTCTTAAACTAGTCTATCATTCCAACTCATTACCTTGATTGTCTCACTGAGGCTGTTTGAAGGGATGAGGGAGGAAGAAGGTAAGAAACTAGGTTCCAGGAAGAAAGATAAATAAAAAGTTACATAATTTATCTAAAGTGTCTCATATGGTTATTAAGCTATATTCCAGAATTCAAAGACTGGAAAAAGCTATTTCTAAACTATGGAAAAATAAAACACAGGACCACTAATGAGGCGTAACTTAGAGTTTCTAAGACTTATCTCCTATATTAACATGTCTAAAATTTTAATATATTTTGTTCATATTCTGATGTCGGAAAGCAGAAAGCCAGTATGAACCTCCATCAGTATATAAGATCAGGGAGGAGGAGGAGGAGGAGGAGGAGGAGGAGGAGGAGGAGGAGGAGGAGGAGGAGGAGGAGGAGAAAGGGAGGAGGGGGAGGAAGAGGAGAAGAAGGGAAGGAGGAGGAGGAGAAGGAGGAGGGAAGGAGGAGGAGGAGGAGGAGAAGAAGGAAAAAAAGGGAAGGAGGAGGAGGAGGAGTTTACCCTAGATGAGACAAAGAGAAAGAAGTCCACAAAATTAATATTGATATTCTATATTAATTGATAAATATAAACCTGGATGAAAATTGGACAATACTTTCTGAAACTGCTGAATCTGCACTAGAAATATTTATGATAGGTGCAGTGTCCCAGGGTCATGTGATCACTTTTTGCGACCCTCTGACAAGCAAAGTCAATGCGGAAGCCAGATTCACTTAACAACCCTGTGACTAATTTAACAACTGCAGTGATTCACTTAACAACTCTGGCAAGAAAGATCGTAAAACGGGGGCAAAACTCACTTACCAAATGTCTCACTTAGCAACAGAAATTTTGGGTTCCATTGTGGTCGTAAGTTGACGACTACCTGTGCTCCTGTTTATCCAAAGAGAAATTAATTTCGGAAACCATGATTTGATTTTCTACTTAGCATAATAGTAAAGTCATAAGATGGAAACAGTGATATGAGTGTGTTGCTTTCATCACACCTGCAATGCCATACCGATGTGGTCTACAAGAGGTCCATATGCATAATAACTCTGAGACTTTCTCATAAGGATGGACTTGATTCAAGATGGACAGCGACTAATATTTATAACTATGTATATGTTAGGGCAGGGGTGTCAAACTCGATTACATTGAGGGCTGCATCAGGGTTTTGTTTGATCTTGGCCGGCTGGGGTGGGTGGGTCCAGGGTGAGCGTGGCCAGCTCAACATCACTTGTGTTGGGGATGCCTGTGGAGGCTCGAGCACTCTACCAGCAAAAATGGGCTCTTAAGCTCCGTTTTCGGTTGCGATGGCCTCCTGCAACCCTCTGCCAGGGAAAATGGAGCTCGGGAGGGCTGCTCTGTTTTTGCTGGCAGAGGCACCATGAGCCAGTCCTTTGCTGTTTCCAGGGCAGCCCCGTGGGTCAGTTCTAAGCACCCCATGGGCTGGATCTGGCCCTGGGTCTTGAGTTCGACACCCCTGTGTTAGGATGTAAGTACATACGTATCTATGTGAATAGCATATCTATAGGTTCGTTATGTAAGTGTACACTTTTGAGAGCAGGCAACAGAATTTAATTTTTAATGTGTGTCAGAGTGCCCACAGGGGGGTAAAATGACAATAAAGGTTATCTTGATCACTCTAAGAACAGAATGCAAGATTTGACAGAACTCCTATGAGTTTTGGAAGGGATCTTTTACTGAACTTAAATGACTTAATTAGGTCATCATCCATATAGTTTTCCAAATGAAGTGGTACACCTGCTGTGTTCCATTATGCGCCTGGTGAGAGGACAGGACTTGTGCCACTTCACTTGTGCCTTTTCACAACTGGCATTGAAAATGCAAAAATCTACCTTTGCCTGCTGCAAATCCTTTTGCAGTGGATTCAGTAACGTTCTTTGTTTGCTTAATATATAGAAAGCTTGTGCTTTCCAAATGTACCATTCCGTTTTCTTACATTTCAAAATAAATTGAAGCTATCTCCTACGGACAACTGCCAATGTTCAGATTGTAATCCAAGACACAGATGAGAACACTGTATCTGTCCACTTTTTCAAAGGACTTGTGTTAGTTCTCACAATCTCCATGATTAAAGCAGAAGAGAAAGTAAGATAGATTCATCTGTGGAAAAACAATTATGCAAATTTCTTAGCTTGTGTAATGTTTCATTTTCTTCAAATTCCATTCCACTATAATTGTACTACTTCCTGTAAACACATAGATATTGTCAAATATGAACAAACTGTTATGGCTGTCAGCAGAAAGTGTTTTAACTTTACAATGATAGAAACAAAGATTTATTTTACCTCAATACTGTGCCTGATCCCAAAGAGAAACAAAAAGTGGGCTCAATGTATCTCGTACAAAAATGAGCGGAGCTAACAATTGCAGTATTTCAATTTGTATAAAGGTGTATGGATAGTGGTGGGATTCAGACGGTTCAGGCCGGTTCGGGCAAACCGGTAGTTAATTTGCTGGCTGGCCCCGTCCCTTCCCGCTCTTTCCAGGAGTCCTCACGCACTCCATTTTGGCTTCCAGTAAGTGCAGGGAGGCCTACTAGACCCAAAGTGGGGCATGGGGGGTGCAATGCACCCCATGGTCTGTTTTTTCTCCCAGGAGGTTTCAGGGAGGCCTCCTAGGCCCAAAATGGGGCATGGAGGTGCAGCATGCCCCCCACGGCCCATTTTCACTCCCAGGAGGATGCAGAGAGGCCTACTAGGCCCAAAATGGGGCAAGGGGGGGCATGCCCTCTTAAGGGCCATTTTTGCTCCCAGGAGGCTGCAGAGGCCTTGTAGGCCTATAAGGGGGCATGGGGGCCCCACAGCACATTTTTGCTCCGAAGGGGGTGCAGGAGGCCGAGTGCTGCCTGTTACACCCCTGGCCAACCCACCATGGCCACGCCTACACAGCCGGTCATTAGGGCAGAGAACCGGTTGTTAAAATATTTGAATCACACCATTGTGTATGGCTAATTCCTGCTGTATAAATCAATGAAGAACTGAAGGGCTGAATTAAATTCAGCTACTGGTTCGCCTCGCTACTGGTTTGCTGCTTGCGCACATGTACAGTGCATGCCATATGCATGCTTTGCGCACATACGCACCACAGGTCCTTCCGCGCAGCGCTGAAGAAGGAGGATTAAGAAGCCTTTTCTAAGGTAAGTAGAACAGCGAGAGGGGGGGAACAGCTGTGCCGCACGATTTAGATTAGTGAATATCAATTGTGCGGCACAGCTGATTGTTGGAAATACCGGTTCGTCCAAACAAGTAGCATTTTTTTTTACTACTGGCTCACCCGAACCGGAAGCTTTTATTACCACTGGTTCTCCCAAACCGGTCCGAACCGGTAGCATTTCACCCCTTGTTGAGGTTCAACCTAACTTCAGTGGTGGGTTGCCCCTAGTTCGGACTGGTTCAGAAGAACCAGTAGTAAAACTGGCGGGAGGCCCCACCCACTACCCCGGATGTCATCATCAGCGATCTGCGCATGTGCAGAATCAAGGCGCGCATGCGACCAAAGCGAGCCCACGCGCAATCCCGTTGCGAACTGGTAGTAAAGGTAAGTAGCACCCACCCCTGCCTAACTTCCCAGATGAGTTTAAGAACTTCCCATTCGTTTAAGTACCAAATTACAGGGAGCCCAATTCACTTCAACTGTACAGTCAACATCTAAAGAACTGTGAAAGTAGTTCCAAGAACCCAAGGGGGCTTTAGACTTGTTTTTTTCAAAACAATATCACACCATGTCACAAAATAAACTGCTTTTAAATAGGAGAAAAGGGGTTTGAAAAGCCATTCACAATATGCCATGGGAAATCAATTCAAGGGAAAGCAAGAATTCCACTGGGTAACACATAGCCCATGCAGAAGCATCCTGAAACCTAGCTGACATATTTACCAAACCGAAAATTGCAAGCAGAAAAAAACGGAGATGCATAGTGGAAAATCTCCTGGCCCACGCAAGTCAAAAATTCAAGGTATTCCGGTGACAATATGTATAGGTATCCCAACAGGTCTATGTTTCAACTTTTCTTCCTTTACACTTTATTAACAGCAACATTTCAGTCTGACTCGGCACTTTTCACATTACTTATAAATTTATTCTCAGGAAAAAAAAATAGTATTTGCTTAAGAGCTTAACAAAAGAAAATGAAATAAAATAAAATAATTCCACCTGGCCTAGAATTTTTATTCCATTTCTTTGCACTTCACTGTCTACCATTAACAACCTCACAAAACTGAACAGGATTAGCTTTAGTTAGCATTTAGATGGAAACCACCAAGAAAATTCCAGAGCTGTACCCAAGATTGGGAATTTGGAAGACAGCACTGGAAAATTACTGTAAAAAAAACAACAACACACACTTTAATGTTCCCAAAATAACTGAATGTATTTGTCCCTTAGCCACATAAGATCAACAGAAGCAGGACTTTTAGTAACTCAGCTATTTGTAAACTGTTTTTAAAAGTTACCCATCAGAATAAGGACGTATGAATATTTTCAGTAAAACTGCTCACTTTGGCTCACCAAATCTTATGAAGGAAGAAGGAACATATGGATAGATGCTTTGGCATCAACATTGTGTCACAGTGAGCTACAGGTTGATTAACCATACTCGATTGAATAAACCACAATGAGCTGGCTTCGCATTTAAATTCAGCTATAAACCATGGCTTGCAAACTATAATGTCACTATGCTGCACCAAAATTAATCAAACATGTGTAAGCATATGCTATCTCTGTAGTATTGTTTGAGTTTTCCTTGCTTAAGATATCTGAACTATTTGATTGTATTTTTACACAGGTATTTCCGAAGTGGTTTCTTTCACTGTTCTCCTAGTGAGAGAAACACTTGGTGGTGCAAGAACAGGTGTGAAATGCTCCCGGTTCGGACCGGATCGCCCAATCCGGTAGCGATGGCGGCAGGTGATTCAGAGAACCAGTAGCAAAAATCCCTGTGCCCCCCCCATGCCCAGCTGAGCCGCACAATCATCAGAGGCTTTTTTTTTAAAGCATTTTTTCTACAACCTCTTCCGATGAAAAAAATGCTTTTAAAAGTAAAAAAAAAGCCTCTGATGATCGCGCGGCTCAGCTGGGATCATCAGAGGCTTTTCAAAGCATTTTTTTCTGCAACTTCTTGGCCGAAGAGGTGGTAAAAAAAATGCTTTGAAAAGTCTCTGACGATCCCAGCTAAGTTGCCTAATCGTCACAGAAGCTTTTTAAAAAATACCTCTCTGCCGATCAGGCAACTCAGCTGGGATCGTCAGAGACGTATTCTTTAAAAAGTCTCTCTGATGATCCCAACTGAGTTGCCTGATCGGCAGAGGCTTTTCAAAGCATTAGAATAATGCTTTGAAAAGTTTTTTTTTTAAAAAGTTGGCCATGCCCACCCAGTCACATTACCCTCTCCCACCAAGCCATGCCCACAGAACTGGTAGTAACAAATTTTACATTTCACCCCTGTGCAAAAACTATAGATAAGTTGGTGCAACTTTGTTTTTTAAAAGAGCTCTTCCACAATTTACTACTTAAGTTTAATGCTTGGTAGAGCCTGCTTGGGTTAGTTCAGGCGGTCCTCAACATATGACCACAACTGACGCTCCAATTTATGTTGCTAAGTGAGACATTTCTTAAGTGAGCCTTGTCCCATTTTATAACTTTTCTCGCCGCATTTTTAAAACAAATCATTGCTGTGGTTAAGTGCAAAAACACGGCTGTTACCTGAATCTGGCTTCCCCATTGACTTTGCTTGTTAGAAGGTCGCAAAAGGGGATTATGTCAGGATACTACAAACCGTCATAAATATGAGACAGTTGCCAAGTGTCTGAATTTTGATCATGTGATCATGGGGATGCTGCAACGGTCGTAAGTGTGAAAAATGGTCCTAAGTCCCTTTTTTCAGTGCTGTTGTAACTTCGAGCAGTCACTCAACAAATCATTGTAAATCAAGGACTACCTGTAATAGAATTTATGTAGATTTTTTTTGCTGGCAACATATAGCCTTCTAATTTAACTTCTAAGTCACACATGTACTATTGGGAGCTTTGTATTCTTTTTAATAATTCTTCTACAAAGCTTTCCAAACAAGATCTCATCTACACATCGCTCCAGGCGTTACCTGTCTTTCCTTAACCTAATTAAAAGAAATGACTCAATTATGCTAAATCAGAATAAAAATTAGTGGCATTTTATGCGTTTAGCAAATATTTGGCCTGTTGTTTGTAGATTTATCCTCTTTTTCCGCCCTACCCTAATTTAAGGCACAATATTTGTTTCTCTTTTGTGCCTGTTAAAATTCTACGCCTGCCATACTAATTCTAGATTTCTTTCATTCTGAAGGTTACTTATTCTTCTATATTTCTTTTAAATGATTTCTATCTCAGTGCTCCTGATTTAGGACACACCACCATAAATGGTCTCTCTTATAAATGTGTTCGTATATTTTCATTTAATGCTTGAAAAGTTTAGTAACTGGGATTGGTTACATTTTTTTCTATAAAACATTGTACCTTCTTTCTAGCTTAATCTCTTCCTTTTGCAGAGCTGAAATGCAAGAAAGGAAAACCATAAATACTTTGCGTTCCGACATTTCAAAGGTTGGCTAGTTGATTGTATCAATAGAAATGCATTTTTTAAAGCATTTCATACCAGTCTAAGGACTAGTCTAGTTGATTTTACTCACAGCAGAGTTTTGCAAAGCAGTCAAAGCAGTGGTGAAATCCAATTTTTTTTACTATCAGCTCTGTGGGCGGGGCTTGGTGGGCGTGGTGTGGCTTGGTGGGCATGGCAAGGGAAGAATACTGCAAAATCTCCATTCACACCCCACTCAAGGGGAAGGATACTGCAAAATCTCCATTCCCTCCCCACTCCTGGGGCTAGTCAGAGGTGGCATTTGCAAGTTCTCCGAACTACTCAAAATTTCCGCTACTGGTTCTCTGAATTGCTCAAAATTTCCGCTACCGGTTCTCTGAACTGCTCAAAATTTCTGCTACCAGTTCTCCAGAACCTGTTAGAACCTGCTGGATTTCACCCTGAGTCAAAGGGGATCTTGCTAAAGTACAAGAAATCAGCATCTTGCAACATTGAGATGCTATTCCAAAGACTTTATGTGCTTGCTTTGAGGACTTTCCAAGCTGTACATGGATAACTTTTTTACAATGAGAAGGAGGACACAAATAAATTGAAGAAAAAAAATCATAAATAAAAGAAACATTTTATTCATTGCAACAATCAGTCTAATGCGTGCATATGTGCCACACCGTGTTTTGGTAAGAAGTAAACAAAGTCACTTGCACGCGGCACACTCTTCCGCATGGCACACTCTCTCAAAACAATTCCCCTGTGCGTAGCGCATGCACCTCATAATCACGTCTCGCCCCACTGTACCGAGCCCTGACGAATTGTCATGTCAAATACAAATATGTCACAGCACATGCAATGGATCAGATCAGATTGGCATCAATTGAATACAGAGATTTACAGATTAGACTTGAAATATCAAAAAGGAGGACATGTAGGAGGACACTTTTTGAGAGGGGACAGAACTTACAAAATAAGGATCCATGTATCCTTTACATGGATATGTCTGTGCTTCGATCGATAGAACCACTTCACCGGCACAGCAACTATGCATACACATTCATATAGAAAAGAGTTGGAAAACCATTAATGCAGCAGCATTAAGAAAGAAAGAAATCATTAGAAGGACATGATTTACAACTAGGATGGCACGCCTTCCTATGGCATGAGAAGAATAAAATCCATAGATACTTTCAAAATCACTATATAAGAAACTCACTAATATCTGTATGGGGGAAAAAATAAAACCTAAAATATACTTGACAATCCCAGAATGGCTCTCAACCAGTGGTGGGTTCCTCCCAGTTCCGCCAAGCCGGTAGCGGTGACAATATGACGTCACTGAACCGGTTATGCGCCACCCGCCCCCACCCCCCTGCGTTATTCTTACCTTTTATTTGGCCCCAACCCCAATCTATTGCTGCCTCCTGAGTCCCAGCTGATCGGCTAGAAGGAAAAAAACTGTTTAAACTCTTGCTGCAGGGTTTCAAAGGGCCGCCCTATAGCTGATCAGTGTTAAAAGGCAGTGTGGTGGTAGACCAGTGCCTCCAAAAACAAATGAGTAGACTGGTGCTGCAAAAATAAATGGGTAGACCAGTGCCTCCAAAAAGAAATGAGTAGACCGGTGCCTGCAAAAATAAATGGGTAGACCAGTACCTCCAAAAACAAATTAGTAGACCGGTGCCTCCAAAAACAAATGAGTAGACCGGTACAGCTCTGCAAGCAGTTAAAAGCCTGGTAGACTAGTACCTCTTCTAAATCCTAAAGAATTGTCACATGACCATCAAGCCACGCCCACAAAATAAGCCACGCCTACAGAACCGGTAGTAAAAAAAATTAGAACCCACCCCTGCTCTCAACGATGGAAGCCTTCACATATGCAAATCTGGAAAAGTTTGGGGGGGGGGGGAATGTGACATATAAAAACATTTTGGACACTGAAGGGAAATTAAAATCAAAGCAAGTGCTTGAAGTCCAGGGCATTATACTATCATGGTGGCCTCAATTGCACATACAATCTAGATATGACCTAGATATGAAAAATATGGCTTTTATAAAGGACAAACACCGTTTGATAAGACACTTGACCTCTGATGAAAAACTAATTAATGGACTTCCGGTTCCGGTCCCACGGGCGACGGGCACTGATCGGGCTAGCTCTGACCCCAGTGTCTGATCCCCCCCATCTGGAGGCCCTTTGGGCCAAACGCCCCAATCTTTGGGGCGTTTGCCGTTTGAGGGTGGCTCGCCAGGGGTCCCCTGCCTCACATCCAGGGGCCGGGAGGCCAATGCTGGCGCGCCCGAGGCTCCAGAGGGGGTGGGAGGCGATCGGCGGCCTTTTCTGAGGCCGCGGAGGCGCCATAGCGCCTGAGGGGACCGGCATTTATTTACAAAGCACAGCGGACCGAGCTGATTGACCGGAGACTTGAGCAGGCATCCTGGAGGTGAGGGGGGGTTGGAGTCCCCCCCCCTTGTACCTGGAAAGGTGCCGTGGCTGACAAGTAGAGGGAAAGAAATGGAAGGAAACCCCTTACTTTGTTGACTTTTCTTCTGAGGATGGCTCTATCAGAATTTGTTGGAGAGGTCTGGTGGCCTCTCTTCCCGGTGGTGTGCTATGGCGGTGGTCCGACTTCCTGCTTCTTTATTTATGATTGAAGACAACATTCTCCTCTAAGGCTTCCTGTTTGACCTACTCTATACTCCAGACTCGTTGCTCCTGTGAGCGCCCACTGGTGGATATTTGAAAAATTACACTGACTGTCAATCCCTCTTTCTTTCCTGGAGTTTTGTCTTTTGGGATTTTTCATCTTCTATTACTGCAAGATGGCTAAGGGTCATAAATCAACAGCAGCTGACATGGAAAAAATTTTGGAAAGACTGGCGAAATTGGATCAGAAGTTGGACAAGTTGGATGATTTGCAAAAAGGATTATCTGAAATTAAATCTGAAATGACACTTATGAAAAAAGATTTAAATGATGTTCAACAGCTGGCAGAGCAAAATAAGAAGAAGATGGGGGGTCTGGAGGGGGAGGTACGGGCACTCCAGAGGGTGGAAGAAGGGAGAGGAAACGCAATGCTAACTTTACAATTGGATAAGATGTCTTATTTTCTCAGGTTTCAAAACGTGGAACAACTTGACCAAGAAAATTTGAGAGAAGTGATGGTTAAAATGTTGGGTGAATTTCTAGAAGGAGATTTGGAGTCCATTGGAAGGGATGTGGATTTGGTGTATAGAGTAAACTCACAATTTGCAATTTTACATAGTTTACCAAGAGAGGTTCATATTAAATTTGTAAGAAGGGAACTGAGAGATGAGATATTGAGAAAACAAAGACTGGGGGCGCTGGTGTACAAGGGCAAGGAGGTCACCATCCTGAAGCAGATTCCCAGACAGGTACGAGAATCAAGGAGAAAATATTATTTTTTATCAAACAAGCTGTACCTTAAAGGAGTAGGTTTTAGGTGGTTGATTCCGGAGGGTTTGATGATTTTTTGGGAGGACAGTAAGAAGAAAATTAATAACGTAGCGGAAGCTAAGGCTTTTTTTGACCAACATAAATCCTTCCTAGATGGAGAAGATACAGGAGCCGAAGAGGGGGAAGTATCAGATGATCAAGGAGCGGGGGCGGACGGAGCTGTGGCGGCCCTGGAGGAGGGGGGAGGCCAGACCATGGTTTTAAGAGCTAGAACCAGGAAATGAAGAAAGGAGGGGAATCCATTATTTAATGTCTTTTACTTGACATCTTTTTTTTCTCTCTCTTTTTATTGTACTTTGTATAACACTTTGGCTATTTGCTTTTTTTTGTTTATATAACTTTTATACAACCTGGTTGTTTGTTTTGATTTAACATAATAATGTCTGTTGTGTGAGAACTTAAAAAAGAGAATAATTGAGATATCTTTTTATAAAGATATTGAAAATTCAACATATTGTAAACTATAATACTGTATATTTTTAACCAATAAAAACTTTTTACAAAAAAAAAACTAATTAAGAAAGTATATAACGTTTCACTAAATTTAAAAAGAGAGGATGAATAAATAAAAGACACAAAGGAAGAAGTAAATCACTTAGTGCTTCAAGAAGCAATATTTTGCACACAACCACATGCTTTGTGAAATAGCCCTTAGAAAGTTTTCTCATAGTCTTCCAATGAAGTTACAGGTAGTCCTTGACTTACAACAGACTGTTTGAAGTTATGACACTGAAAAAAGTGAGTTATAACCATTTTTCACACTTACAACCATTGCAGCACCCTATGGTCACATGATCAAATTCAGTTGCTTGGCAACTGACTGGTTGCAGTTATGTGATCATCTTTTGCAACCATCTGACAAGTAAAGTCAACAGGGAAGCCAGATTCACTTAACAACCTTGTTACTAGCTTAACAACTGCAGTGATTCACTTAACAAGCGGGGGAAGAATGATTGTAAAATGAGGCAAAACTCACTTAACAAATGTCTCACTTAACAACAGAAATTTTAGGTTTGGTCAAGGGCGACCTTTATTTAGACGCATGGGTGGGTAGGAAGAAAATCAACAACTGGAAAAAAAACCTTGTGATATTTAAAGCATCGCTGACAGATAGGGAATTCCCCAAATATTTAAATCCATTATGTATAACTTGCTTTGGTCCTAAAATCAAGTGCTTTTATATTTAAAGATGAGTTTCCCTTGGCTGTTTTTGCCCACAAAGTATCAGTAAGAATACGCTTATAATTTACCTTAGCAAGTTATGAAAATATGTATATGTCTTGAATTACTTGTCTTTTTTAAGACAAGAAAGAAATATAAATTGTCTTCTTTAAATTGCTTTGACGCAGACCCTTACAACTAGAAGAATGTCCTCTAGAGCAGGGGTCAGCAACCTGAAACAGTCAAAGAGCCACAAAGGTCCTAACCGGAAGCCCCCCATTCAATTCTGGAGCTGACCAGAAGTCCAGTTCCCACATCATAGAGATTCCTCCTAGTGTGGCGTCCTTTTTCTTCTGCTGATCAGAAGTCCAGTTTCCCCACCATAGAGTCTCCTCTTAGCATGGCGTCCTTTTTCCTCTACTTGCTTTAACCAAAAGCCCTATCAACCAGCAACAGGGAGCCGCAGCAAAGGATGAAAGAGCCACATACAGCTCCAGAGCCACGGCTTGCTGACCCCTGCTCTAGAGCAATGTTTTAACACCTTTGATAGAGAGATGGGTAGCATATATAAATTTAATAAATACACTCATTGGCAATTAGAAAATGGGTGTACTTGCCAGCTAGGGAATCCTGGGAGTTGAAGTCCATCCAAAATTAACATCCAATGTTAAGAAGCACTGCTCTAGACCTTCACATCTGTATTTTGGACAATGATGCTAGTAGGTAGCTGGAATCTAAGCTTAAATAACATGCTTTGCTAGTAACCATAGCGTTACTAATTCAACTCCAATTTTATAGAGCATGCTTAAGTTCTGTTAATGCTATTTTCCTTTGAAAAGGCTATCTATTTTTTTAATGCATCGTATAGAAAAGAGCTGTTTCTTTCCACGCAACACATATGTGCGCAACCTGGTTTTGTGTGTGTATGTGTGTGTGTTGTTTTGTTTTTTGTAAAACATTAACATTTAACTGAACTAATCAAAAAGTTGTGTTTTATTTTTATATTGTGTATTTTATGCATTGTATGAATTTTATTGTAAGCTCTCTCGAATTTAAACAAGGCACATATATAAATCTAACAAATCAATAAATAAAATGGCTAAAATCAAGCCTGGACATCTTTTATCTTTTGCCTGTTACTTTCAATGACAGCTTCCTCCTCCCATTGAATTAAAGAAAACTTAATCAGACCAATTAAAATTAGATGACAAATTAGTTGGGCGCCTAATTTTCAACTACGTAAGAATTCCTTCTGGAGGGCTGATGTACAGCTGTTGCCTATAACAGTCTTGAAGCAAACTGGACAATGAAGTGTATGTACTAACATGACCAGAGATGGACCTCTGTTCATTCCAACCCTTAAAACATGTGCCAGCCTCTTGACAAGAATATATGAGAACCAAACTCTTTACTGCACAACCCAGTTAAATTTCTATCCTTTTACCACAAACTTCCTCTTAATTTTGGGGTGGGTGCAGTGGTGAGTTTCAATTTTTTTTACTTCTGGTTCTGTGGGTGTGGCTTGGTTGGCGTGGCATTGCTTGGTGGGCGTGGCTTGGTGGGTGTGGCAGGGGAAGGTTACTGCAAAATCTCCATTTCCTCCCGATCAGCTGGGACTTGGGAGGCAGAGAATAGATGGGGGTGGGGCCAGTCAGAATTTTTACTACTGGTTCTCCGAACTACTCAAAATTTCCGCTACCGGTTCTCCAGAATTGGTCAGAACCTGCTAAAACCCATTTCTGGGTGGGTAGGTGAGAAAGAGCCGAGGTGGTGCAGTGGTTAGAGTGCAGTACTGCAGCTACTTCAGCTGACTGCTAGTTCAGCAGATCAGCTGATCAAATCTCACCGGCTCAAGGTTTACTCAGCCTTCCATCCTTCCAAGGTGGGTAAAATGAGGACCCAGATTGTTGGGGACAATATGCTATTTAATATACTGTCGATTGTTGTAAGTCGTCCAGAGTCCTCAGAGAGGGGGCAGCATAGAAATATGATTGATAAATAAATAAATAAATAAATAAATAAATAAATAAATAAATAAATAAATAAATAAATCATACATACATATATACATAAATAAATAAATAATAAACACACAAAATAAACTAATCTTTGCACTAAGTCGACACCAAGTCAGCATTAATGAACAACTGACAGCCAGACTGTGCCAGTGGACATAATTCTCCATCTATGGAATGTGTTTCTGTGATGAGGGGCCTTTTGTAAGGCCTTTTGCTGAACCGGTAAAGGTGAGAAAACTATGGTAACATGCCTTACAAATCTGATCCAAAGGGCTCCATGCTAAATCCTGCCATGAAGGCCTTGGTCAACATATTCAAATGCAGTAAAATCTCTAAACCTACAAAGATCAGGATCATGCAAGCCATGGTATCCAGGGGTGGGCTTCAAAAATTTAAGCAAGGGATTCTCTGCCCGGTTGCTGGGTGGGTATCACCATGGTGGGCCTGAAATTTTGAGTAGTTCGGAGAACCGGTAAATACCATCTCTGACTGGCCCCACCCCCCAACTTCTTCACTGCTATAGATCCTGGAAATGCAACTTTACACTACTAGAATGAGAAGAAAAAGTGGGTGATGGGTTTTCATACTGATCTAACAAAAGACATTAGAAGTAGGAGTAGGCTTCTTTTGCCACTTACTTTACTAGAACTTCTAGAGACCTAACTTCAATGAATCAACAAGAATGACAACATATACAAGCAGTTCAAAGTAACCCAATGAAAACACAATACCACCGGCATGCTTAATCAACTAATAATAGTAACCTAATACGCCACAGTGGGAAGTCTTGGGATGTTTGACAGCTGTTGATTCAAGAAAGTTTAAAAGGAATTTTTATAGGGGGGGGGGAATGATGCAATCTTCAGCAGAGTATATCAGCAAGTAGGAAATATCTGCAGAAAGGAAGCCAGAAAAGCAAAAATTCAAAAGAGATTGTGAAGGGAGGGAAGCTGAAAAGCTAAAATAGGTGTTTTTGACTGTCAGTAGAAGAAACTAGAACAGAAATGGATCTAAGCAGAACATGTGATCCTAAGAGAAAACTTAGCTAGAGAGTACTTAGATACTATGAATTATTTTTAGTCTTGAACACAAGATCAATTATACCTGAGAGCCTTGAAGGAGCTGGAAATGTCATCTTGGAAGTCCTTTTTGTAATCCCCATGAAATCATGGAAAGTAGACATAGTGCCCAAGGACAAAAGGGAGAAAATGTTGTTATAAGGGGAAGGATCCAACTAACTACAAACCAAGCAGTTCAATGATGCTAGGCAAAATCTGGAGCAGATCGTCTTAAGTAGCAATAGCAATAGCACTTAGTCCTTCACAGTGCTTTCCAGCCCTCTCTAAGTGGTTTACAGAGTCAGCTTATTGCCCCCAACAATCTGCATCTTCATTTTACCAATCTCGGAAGGATGGACGGCTGAGTTGACCTTGAGCCTGGTGAGATTCGAACTGCCAAATTGCAGGCAGCCGGCAGTCAGCAGAAATAGCCTGCAGTACTACACTTTAACCACTGCACCACCACAGTTCTTACATTAAAAAAAAATAATGCATTATGTGAGAGGATGGTTTCAACAATAAAAGAACATGCCAAACCAATCTGGTCCTCTTCTTTGATAAAGTTTATCATAGGAATGCAGTGCTCCTTAATTTTAGCAAAACATTTAACAGAACTTCCTATATCCGTGATGGCGAACCTATGGCATGTATGCCGGAAGTGGTACACAGAGCCATCTCACTGGGCACGTGAGCAATCGCCTACTGGTCTTCCGGGTTCCAGTGGGCTGGCTGGTTGGTCTTCATGCGCAGGAGCGCTGGAAATCAGAAGAGCAGCTGCTCAGTGCACATGTATGTGCCAGGCAGCTGCTCTTCTGGTTTCCAGCATGTGCATGGAACTACTAACTAGCTACTCTCATGGCTAACTACTCATGCTTAAGTGAGCATCTAACAATGGTTCTGCATCTATTTGGAAGGCAATGTCAAATACTGTTTCAAGTTGATTTAAAAATGATGTGGAAGATGGGTTTGAAAATATGAATATCAAATTTTCAGAAACCCAAAGGTAAGAGAAATATCAAAAATCTTATTGCACAGTATCAGAATTCAAGAAGATTTGACTAACTGGAACAGTGAGCCAAAACCAACAAATTAAATTTCATGATAGCAAAAATAAATCATTAAAGTATTAATGTAACATAAGGGAGATCATATCTGGCAGAAGCATTTGGATTTAGGTATCTTGATGGATCAAATATTGATTATGAATGTAATGGGCTGTGAGAATAACCTTGAGGAAGAGGGGCCACAGCAAGAGAGATAAGAGAAACCTAAGTCCAAAGAAAGAGTACAATTTGAGAAAGTGTTTCAGATTGGACCCTCCCTAGTTTTTAGGATAAAAGTGGAGGTACATCAGTGGTGGGTTGCTACCAGTTCGCCCCAGATTGGGTGAACTGGTAGTGGCAGGAGGCTCCACCCACATGCGACATGCGAGCCCACCCACCAGCAAACCAGTAGCGATGGGTTTTGAAACCAGCCCCTGGGGTATATATTAAAAGCTTCAAGGTTCTGTTATTGTAACCCTATAATAAAAGTAGCTTTAATAAAGTCACCCAAGTGATGCTGTTGTTGTTCTCTTGGAGAGCGTAGAGCCTGTGGGTGTCTGGATGGGGGACAGCAGACTTTGGCTGAATTCTAGTAAGACCAAGGCTTTGGGTTCATGGAGTTCTGGACAGTTGCAGTACCCAGTGCATAATTTGGGAGTTCTCATGAACTCGTGACTCCTGCTTAATGAGCAGGAGTGACTTTGGGTTGACCACCTTTCCTGGATAGCTAGTTCCTGTGCCCAGTCACTCAACCCCCAGTTTTGTCATGGTTGGAATATTGCAATGTGTTCTACTTGAAAAGTATCTGGAAGCTTTGGCTGACACAGAACACAGTCATGCAGGCAGTTCTTGGGGCACCTAGGGTGGCCAATGTTACACCAATGTTCTGTGAGCTGCATGGTTGCAAGTTTGCTTCCAGGTCCAAATTCAAGGTGTTGGTTATCACTTTTTAAGCCCTTCATGGCATGGGTACAATGCCAGTTATTTGAGAAACTGCCTCATCCCAATAGGATTACCTCACCTAGCCCATATTGGCAGAAGAGGAATGCTGCAGACCCCATCATTCAATGAATTTCAGCTGGTGGAGTCTGAGAGTAAGTTCCTCTCAAGGTTTGCTGTGATCTATTAACATGGAGTCCACGAGAGGAGCCTTTTCTTGCATGGTGCTCTGGAAAATTGTGCCCTTCCAAGGTGTGATCTGCACCCATCATCTTGACCTCCTGAAAGACCTGGCTTTGCCAACTGGCCTGAGCCTCAAAGGGAAGAGATATCCTGGAGGTAGTTATTGGATTAGCTCCTCCCCATGTGCATTTTTCTCCCTTCCCCTCCATCTTGATCAATTGAATTTTTAACTGAGTTTTAAATGTATGGTCTTTATGGTTTTAATGTTTTCTATGGTATTTTTATTCCATGACTGTAAGTTGCCTAGTGTATGCCTTGGCAAAATGGGCAGGATAGAAGTCAAACAAACAAACAAACAACAAACAAACAAAAAATATTCATGACTTTGGTGTTCAAGTCTGGTCTATCTTGTAGAGCTGACACTGACCCAACAGTTCAAACCAAGCAAATGCAATCTTATGCTGCAACAATAGTAGTATCTACTACTACTACTACTAGTAGTAGTAGTACTAGTAGTAGAATAAACCACCACCATGAGCAAACCATGATTTAGTACAAAATATCATTACATGCAGTGGTGGGATTCAGCCGGTTCTTTCTAGATCAGGCTCTGAGGTAAGCCAGTGTGGGGCACATGGGACAGCTCCACCATTCCCCCGCATTGCCTTGTGGCCGCGGCACCACAAGCAATCAGATCAGGGGTGAAATGCTCCCGGTTCGGACCGATCGTCCGATCCGGTAGCGATGGCGGTGGGTGGTTCGGAAAACCCATAGCAAAAATCCCTGTGCGCCCCCGACCCCATGCCCAGCTGAGCCGCACGATCATCAGAGGCTTTTTTTTTTTTAGTTTTAAAAGCATTTTTTCTACAACCTCTTCCAACAAAAAAATGCTTTTAAAAGTAAAAAAAAAAAGAGAGGCTTTTTAAAGCATTTTTTTCTGCAACCTCTTGGCTGAAGAGGTGGTAAAAAAAAATGCTTTGAAAAGTCTCTGACGATCCCAGCTGAGTTGCCTGATCAGCAGAGAGATATTTTTTAAAAAGCCTCTCTGACGATCCCAGCTAATGTTGAAACAAAATCGGCAGAGGCTTTTCAAAGCATTAGAAAAATAGCTTTGAAAAGTTTTTTTTAAAAAAAGTTGGCCACGCCCACCCAGTCACATTACCCCCCAAGCCACGCCCACAGAGCCGGTAGTAACAAATTTTACATTTCACCCCTGAATCAGATGGAATGGGCGGCCAGCCAGCTGTGCAGGCTCTTAAGTAGTGCTTATTTTGCGGGTAGGGCTTATATTAGGAGCATGCATAAAAACATGCTAGGGTTTAATTTCGGGATAGGTCTTATTTTCAGAGAAACAGTATGCTGGAACCATCCAAAACAATTTTCAGTAGCTCTCTGTGCAAACACATATGACCAAGTTGCCATGAAAAACATTAGGATTAGTTATCCTGGTTGCCCTAGAAGGAAAAGGTGCAGCATCCTAAGTCCTGCTCTTTTCCTCCTGCAGTTGAACAGACAAGCATAGCTTTTTGTTTCAGCGTTGAACTCTCTTACCTACCAAGGCAGTAATTCAATAAAATGTAAAAAATTTTGCTCAGCTGAAAGAGACACAGTCACCTTGAGGCACTGATTAGCCCGTGAAAGAAAGGGGGAAAAGAGAGAGAGAGAGGATTTAGCTGAGAATAATACAAGCATTCTGCAATGTAATAAAGGTGAGCTCTGCAAATGAAGGCACACAGCAGTATTCTGGTGGTTGCTATTGGCAACTGCTCCAATATCATGCTATAGATTTCATATTAATCTGTTCTACTTGGCCCCAGGTGATTCAGTGCATTGTTTAAGATGCTTATTTGTTGCATGCTTAGCATTTAACATTGCTTATCCTTTCGAAATTAGCCTCCAAAAATTACCCTCAAATGTTTTTAGTATTCATTCCTCAGAAGCCTCAATACAATATTGTTGCAAATCCCTGTTTCCCCAAAGCGATGATAAATTCCAAAACAATACTATACTGGATTTAGGATGAGGGTTGGATACTTGAAGCAAGTATTTACAAATATGCCTTACTCACGAACATGCAAGGAGGTACCTGTAGAAATGATGGCATTGCTATATACCTTGTGTACTGCATCAGATTCACACAGAGAGAAAAAAACGAAGCCATATGATAGCAATAGCACTTAGATTAATATGCTGCTTCACAGTGCTTTACAGCCTTCTTTAAGCAGGTTACAGAGTCGGCATATTGCCCCCAACAATCTGGATCCTCAATTTACTGACCTTGGAAGGATGGAAGGCTTGGAATCAACCTTGAGCCAGTCGGGATTGAACTCCAGGCTGTGGGCAGAGTTAACCTGCAAAATTGCACTGTAACCACTGAACCACCACAGCTCCTGAAAAGCTCTCCTTTTGATCCTCTAGGCTTGTACTTATGACAGTTGACTTAGGAATTCTCAAGGGTTAGAATCGGGGGGGGAGGGGGTTATAATTTTAGCAAGGGGTTCTCTGCTCGGTTGCTGGGTGGGCGTGGCCATGGTGGGCATGGCCTAGTTGGCCTCCTGCACCATGGTGGGGGGTGGCATTTTTGCCTTCCCTGGGCTCCGGAGGCTTTCCTCAAGCCTCTGGGATGGCGAAAACTGTCTCCCCAGGCTCCGGAGGCCCTCTGGAGTCCAGAAACGGGCTCGTTTCCTGCCTTCCCGAACTTCAAGTAGGCCCGTTTTTCGCCCTCCCCGAGCCTCCGTGCTTGCCCTGCAGTTACCTGCATCTAAAACGGGCCATGTGGGGACTCCTGGAATGGGTGGGCAGGGCGGGGCCAGCCAGGAGTGGGATTCAGGGGTTCTCCGAACTGCACAGAATCTTAGCTAGAGGTTCTCCTGAACCCCTGCAAACTCCCAGCAGCCCACTCTGGTTAGAATCCATGCATTGGGAAGTTACTAACACAGTGATAAATGTCTTCTGGGAAAGACAGCATCCAGCTATATAGGACCATATTTCTGACCAGTTATGCTCATAAACATGGTAGAAACAATATACTCAGATTGGTTCCCATCAAAGGTCCATGTGCCTTCACTTGAATCCCCCTCTTTTGCCTCAGTTTATTCTCATAACAGACTTGTGACTTGAATAACTGACCCTTAAATATTCAAGATTTAGGCCTGGCCTAAATCTTTTCCCCTGTTAAATGTAAATTTTAATTAGGTTTTTAAATTATTGGGTATTTTAAATTTGTCTTAGCCAAAGTATTTAATTCGTTTTTATTCTATTTTAAATTTTTGTATGTATGTGTTTTATTCTGTGGCTGTTCACCGCCCTGAGTCCTTCGGGAGTAGGGCGGTATATAAATTTAATAAAAACAAAACAAAAAACAAACAAAACAATGAACTCCCCTAAACTCTGCTGAAGATGTTACCTAGCCTGGTAAAGAAATGTTCCAAAACCATCCCACAGGCTTGGACAATGAACTTTCGCCCTCATCCTACATCCAAGGTACAGATATTTATCACTATTGCAATTCAATGAGCTAGCAAGCAATGGAAGAGAATATCTGAAATTCAGTATTGAACTATGGAGTCCTTGGTGCTCTCTGAGCTTGCCTGCTTGTTTGCTTGCAAGCATTTCATTACCCAGCTAGATAACATCAGTGCTAGATGATTATACTAGGGATAGATTAGAATCATTAGAACATCATACTGCTAGAACTACAATTAGCCTAACATGCTAAACGTACCACAGTCCACAAGCATGCTACTTCTGGCAGGACCTGGTTATCCTTATCCTGATTTTGGATCACTATAACCATAGCTGAAGATATCCATTTTCTGCTGTTCTCAATATCAAACCTCTGAGTAAGGACACACAGGTCCCATCAACCAAAGATGTTGGCTGACAAGACACTAGAAGACGGTCCTTTTCTGCAGTACTCCCTGCTTTGTGAAATATTTACTTACTTATTTATAAAAATGAGCACAGGTGTATAATAAGATCACCAGTCACCTCCTGTCTCTGCTTAGCCCCACATGAAATAGAACATGATAAATAACATAGTAGAGTCACGTGAGTGGAAGAAGGGAGTTTATATCTATGTATGAATGAAAAAAAAACCCACCTAGAAATGTTTCAAGAGAGTCAGAACCTATATTCTTATTGTTGGGGTCCACATCATTTATTAGCATCTGGCTCTATACTTTGCATCTCCATGTAGCTCTTGGTAACAAAAACAGAATTGTCCACTTCTGTAATGCTGAATTCATAAGGAGAGACTGATCCCTTTTGTCCTCTCTGACCATATAGACATACACATGCACACATATACACAGAGAGAGAGAGAGAGAGAGAGAGAGAGAGAGAGAGACAGAGACAGAGACAGAGACAGAGACAGAGACAGAGACAGAGACAGACAGAAAGACACAGAAAGAGAGGCAGAGAAAGAATAAGAGAAACAGAGACAGAAACACACAGAGAGAAACACAGAGAGAGAGAGAGAGAGAGAGAGAGAGAGAGAGAGAGAGAGAGAGAATTTCCTGCTTTAAACTTAAATAATGTCTGGGAAACCCCAGTACTGAATGAATGACTATATAGTATTTCGAAAAAGCAAAAAGCATGACAGTTTTCATAGATGAAGTTGTTCTGGAAATCATATTAATTTAACTTTATGCACTTTGAAACTCTTAGATTAGATAAGTTTCTGGAGTGCTGGACTTCCAACAGCTTTATATTTTTTTAAATGCATTTGGCAGCCTCCATTTAACAAACCAGTTGGAAAGAGCTACCCTTAAAAGCAGATGAATTTGCCTTTACCTGCTACAATGTTAGGATTTTTAAAAAAATACTTTGTTCCTACAAAAAGTTTTAAACTTGAACGAAATCATTAGCCAGCATGACCAGGCAAAAACATCTGTACAACACTGTTTACAATCTATTGACAAAAGTACGCTTTACTTGGGAATAGCAATACTTCTATTGTATTGAGGCAAACATTTGAGGGTATATCTAGAGTTGTCAGGTTTTATACTATGGAAGGAAGTTAATCCCTTACCTTCCTCCTTTGCCAGTGTGAGTCAATAAGACTTTTGAAAATCACAGGATCCCCCCCTACCCACTGGTGAAATCTGAACTGGTTTACCACCAGTTCGCTGGCCATGCAAGCGCGGGGCGCGTGCGTGTGCAGTGAGCGTGCATGCAGAGTGTGCACATAACACAAGCTGCGCACGCACATGCGCAGTATTTGCCAAACACATGGAAAAAGGAGGATTGGGAAGAAGAACAGCGAGGGAGGGAACAGCTGTACTGCACGACTTAGATTCACTAGAAAGCAAGATTTCCTGCTTTCTAGCAATTTTAAATCGCACAGCACAGCTGATCGTCGGAAATACCGGTTGGGAGGAACCAGTAGGTTTTTTTCACTACCTGTTCGCCTGAACCGGTGCAAACCGGTAGGTTTTCACTGCTGCCCCACCACAAGATTGCACCAAGCTAAATTTACAATATTTTCTTATCTTGTACAATGTGTTTTCTTTTGCAAACCATAGAAAGGAATCCTGAAATGTTGACCATTGGGAAATGAATCAAATCCTTTGGCTTAAAAAGGACTCACCATGAAGAGCTCAAACTTATTTTTAAACCTGCCTTCACCAGATTTAAGGTTTGTAATTCAAATTATATTCAAAATTGACTTAAATCAGCTCTATGGAGATTCTCAATCATCCAGGTCATGGTTGACCCAAAAGTGCTTTTCCAATTAGACTTTCTTGGGGTTTTTTTCCCCCTTTGAAAACATTTTGCTTCTCATTCAAGAAGTGAAATGCTTTTCAAAGAAAAAAAACCAGCTGCCTTTTAGAAAAGCACCATTGGGACAATTTAAGTCAGGGTATCACCAAGAAACGGCAAAAATAAAATGTTATAAAAAAGAAAAGGGAAGGAAAGCCATATTTTACCTTCCCTCCTTTTTATAGTTCAGTGAATTGGGGTAATGTCTGAATTGTTTCAGAATAGAATAGGAATGGGAATAGAATAGAATAGAATAGAATAGAATAGAATAGAATAGAATAGAATAGAATAGAATAGAATAGAATAG
>WNWU01000007.1:33548925-33570887 GCA_012654045.1 Ptyas mucosa
ATTCTATTCTATTCTATTCTATTCTATTCTATTCTATTCTATTCTATTCTATTCTATTCTATTCTATTCTATTCTATTCTATTCTATTCTATTCTGATAGACATAGTACAAGAAACTAAAAATAAAATTTTTAAAAAATATTTAGGGTAATCACTGTTCCTAATGCAGTTCACAGAACTCTGTGGGGCAAATAGGAGGCAGGAACATTAGATATATATATATATAGAGAAGCATTAGATGTGCCTTGAGCTGATCATATATAAAGGTAGGATAAAAATCAATCAAACAAATAAACGTTTAATTGACCAGCAGTCATAAGCTTCTCTTAGATGGATTGCTATTCATAAAACAGTCATCGCAGCTAAGAAGTCTGCAGTTTTTCAGACTTTCCACCTTCAGCAACTATAATTTAGGCAGCAATATGGCACCTGTTTGTTTGTTTTGTTTGTTTTCTTTTTGTTTAATGTGTCTACTGACCTCCAGGTCAGGCGTGATTCTTGGTGACTTCCTAGACAAATCCAGGCAGTTTTATTGGCAATGCTTTCATTCTGTTTGCCTTTGTCTTCTTCCCAAAGCTGAGTTACGAGAAGATATTTATAGAAGTGAATTACTTTGAAAAAATGTCAATGTACATCTCATAACATTTATGTTTGCCATAATGGCTTTCCAGATGGTATACACATGTGTGCATTCAATGCTGCTTTCCTTCACCAACTCTGGACATATAATCTGAACATTCACTAGTTGGAAACAATTTTCCAGTAATTATGGAATAGTACTGCTCAATACCCCTTTACAGCCCTCTCTAACCAGTTTACAGAGTCAGCATATTGCCCCCAACAATCTGGCTCCTGATTTTACCAACCTTGGAAGGATGGATGGATGAGCCAGTCAGAACTGAACTCCTGGCAGTCGGCAGAGTTAGCCTACAGTACTGCATTCTAAGCACTGTGCCACCACGGCTCCTATATATTCATTCCCCTCCCCCCTTTCCTAGTCTTTTAAGAACCTGATCAGACTAGGAAAGCAGAAGAGTTGTTGAGGTAAGGTCATTATTTTCATATTTCATTCAGATGCTACCTTTCCGTAAACCTGGGGTCTGCAACCTTAAGCATTCAAAGAGCCATTTGGACCCGTTTCCCACAGAAAAAAATACACCAGGAGCCACAAAACCTGGCTGGGCATGGCCAACTCGATGTCACTCACTACCATCAGTCACATGACCCTACCCCCAGCCATGCCTACCCAGCTGGTCATTAGGGCAGAAAACCAGTTGTTAAAAAACATCAGGAACCACAAAACCCTTTTGACATATCTCTCTCTCCCCTGCCTCCCTCCTTCCCTCCCCATTCTCTCCCTCTCTCTCTCTCTATGTCTCTTTCTCTCTCACTCTCTCTGTACCTCTCTGTCTCTGCCCTGGCCGCATCTCCATCCCTCGCCATCACCCTTACCTTCTCAGGCAAGGTGAGGACTGACTGGGAGGGGAGGGCAAGGGGTGGGGCCAGCCAGTGGTGGGATCACCCGACAGGGAGCCACAGCGGAGGGCCCAAAGAGCCGCATGTGGCTCCAGAGCCACAGGTTGCTGACCCCTGCCCTAAACTGTTTCCCTAAAGTGATGTAGAAACGTAATATTCAAGATCAAACATTACTTACAAAGACTATTTTGTGCCCTTTGTTTCTTGTGCCTCCTCAATTGTTACAGACAAAAAGACCATTCCTGGAAAGCTCTTCACAATCATATTCCATTCATTAGCACGGGAAGTATGGACATTAAATTTAGATAGGCAGTTGGCAGGGGGAGGGAACACCGAAACATCTGGCATTTTCCTGAAGTATAGAAATCATGTCTTACTATGGTCCTAATTAAACCAATTTTGATAGATAACTGGAACAGTAAGTGGGAATGACCTTGGACACAGGAGGAAGAACTGGAGAAGAAGAATAGACAAAATTACAATCTGCAAAAGCATCTGAGATAGAGGTGGTATTCAGCAGGTTCTGACCAGTTCAGGAAATTTTGAGTAGTTTGGAGAACCAGTAAATACCACCTCTGACTGGCCCTGCCCCCATCTATTCTCTGCCTCCCAAGTCCCAGTTGATCGGGAGGAAATGGGGATTTTGCAGTAACCTTCCCCTGGAGTGGGGAGGGAAAGGACTTATGAGACCGCCTTCTGCCACCGATAGCCTCCCACCGACCAGTTCGCTCCCACAGAGAGGGACTCCTCAGGTTGCCATCGGCCAAACTATGTCGGCTGGCGACACCCAGGGGGAGAGCCTTCTCTGTGGGAGCTCCTGCCCTTTGGAACGAACTGCCCCCGGAAATATGCACAATCTCTGACCTCTGAGTTTTTCGCTGTGCCCTCAAGACCCTGCTCTTCCGACAAGCAGGGCTATCTTTGTAAATGAGTTTTAAATTCAGAGTTTTAAATTTGGGGGGTTTTAATGAATTTTGGCCATAAATGTAATAATCTTAATAATTTTTAAATTTAATTGGGATATTTCTATTGTGTTTTTTACTTGGCTGTGCACCGGCCTGAGTCCTTCGGGAGAGGGGCGGTATAGAAATAAAATTATTCTATTCTATTCTATTCTATTCTATTTTACAGTATCCTTCCTCTGCTAAGCCCGCCAAGCCATGCCACGCCCACCAAGCCACGCCCACAGAACCAATAGTAAAAAATTTTGAATCCCACCACTGATCTGAGACTTTCCTTAGCAAAAGTAAGGGGTTGGAGAGGTACTTTGCAAGATTCTGTTAATATAACCTTACAATAAAGGTAGAGCTAATATTTCTCGCTAAGCTTCTTGTCTGGACTAAAATGGACAGCTCTTCTCTCCATTCCTTTCATCAACCTGACATTTTATGGAGTACTATAAAGTTCTGAGTCACTCACAGTGCTTTCCCGATCAGGTTCAGTTGCTTTGTAAAATATAAAAAGGTCCTGAAAGGGGAACACATCTTTTAAAGTATTCGTTCACCTGACTTTTTCGTACCGTTTTAGTTTGAGAATGTTATAAAATAACAGACAAAATGTAAAAACGATGGGTTTTATTGGCAAGGTTTTTCTTAATATGCGGGCCTTGTGAAATATTCATTCTATATTCGATATATGCATTGATAAAGTTCTACAAATTATAGAGTATCATTAAAAATATTTCAGTAATAAAACCTCAGTCTCCAAGCAGAAGGAATATCCAAATAGCAACATCTGTATGATGCCACTTCAAAACCGAGGATAGAGCAAAACAGGGAAATTAAGTAATAGTATATTCTTTGCATCTGATTCAAAATGAGATCTTAGTCACTTCAGTAAACCATAATTCTAGGAAAATGGATACAGAATTGCAACAAAAATGGCATTTTAGGCATATTTACCTGGGACTAAGTCTCACTGAACACTAAATTATACCCTATACATAGGGTAGAGGTTGGATGGTTGGATGGATGGATGGATGGATGGACGGACGGACGGACGGACGGACAGACAGACAGATAGATAGATAATAGAATGATCTGGATAAATGTGCATCATTTGGCTTGATAAAATCCAACAAGGTCCATTATGATATAAGTTTTCCTTGCTCTCAGCTGATCTTGGTGAGACCTGAGTAGCCATGCATAAAATTATAATGATCGGAATTATAGCCAAAATGAAATGAAACACTTCTGAAAGTAGTAAAACACTCCTTGGAAATCTTTAAAGGGAACTTCAATTTAATATGTTCATTTTGAATATGACTTGTTGATTTGGAACCAAACAGTTTTCTCATTCTTGCTTTTATAAATATTTTTGTGGCTACTGAAATACAAACCCACACCATTCAGATAATATTTTCCCAACTGTTTGTTACTGGTATTCACAGTGTAATGAACAGAAACATAACACTGTGGATATATTCTCATTTTCCTATTTTTCTGATAATATTTGCTGTCTCCCATTCCCTCCAGGCCTATTCAGATGAAGTAATATTACCCTATGATACAATCTGGAAAACTGCTAAGTTCTTTTTGTGCCTTAGTAAGAACAAGTAACAAGAGAAAATCAAATAGGTTTTGCAGATAAACATCAAATAATATGTTCCCGTCACTCCCCATTCTACCAACCTGCTTCTAGAGAAATACATATTAACGCCTCAGCAATAATGGAACATTGGCAAGATAACAGGTGGCTTGAAGAAGGTATAGGACAGCACATTACAAATTTTTTAAAAATGTAAAACTTGAGAAAATTCTCCAGTTCAAAATCTTGCTGCACAAAAACAGGCAGATAGTCAGTCATGGCCTCTTCTAGAATGTTCCATTAGTTTCTTACTTCATTCCACCATTTAAGATCTTCCTTTCTTTGTCCTTCATTGGTCAAGCATACCCCTCCTCAGCTGTTTTAAAATATTATTTTCTCTACACTTAGGATTTTTTATTAAAAAAATAAAATTAGGATTTTTATTAAAATCCATTTACAAAAATGGAAGAGATGGAAAAGGCAAGACAGATTGGATAGGCAAGTAATTTAAGGAGGATAAAATGAGAATAAGAATGAAGAGGATAACAAAAAAATAAAATTAAAAAAATCATTTGATTACACCATTGTTAATAGACTTCCTAGGTTTTAGGAAGTCTAAGCATTTCATACATATTCTTGATATTGTCTGATAAGAGTTTTATTATAACATACACTGTGCTGAAATTTTATGTGGTGCCATTGGGGAAAATACTGGTTCCTAAAATACGTTAGCAATAACTATTTTTTCTCAAATTGTTCAGTATATTTTATATAGGGACATTTTATAGCGGTTTTTGATTCGTGCATACTTTATTTATTTTTACTGACTTCTGGAGAGGATGCATGTATGTGACCTCCATCTCGTAATTTTAATCGTTATTCCATAAATATTGGGTAGGGATATTTAAATGGAAGTACAAAGTATGAATATCACCTGTGGTTTGACTGCAACAACCTACTTTTACCACAGAAATGTGATATGCCGTGGTGGCTCAGTGGTTAGAATGCAGTATTGCAGGCTACTTCTGCTGACTGCCGGCTGCCATCAGTTCGAGTCTCACCGCCTCAAGGTTGACTCAGCCTTTTACCCTTCCAAGGTCAGTAAAATGAGGACCCAGATTATTGTGGGCAATATGCTGACACTGTAAACCACTTAAAAAGGGCTGGAAAGCACCCTGAAGCGGTATAGAAGTCTAAGTGCTACTGGTATATGCCTATAACAAAGAATTTAAACTAAATCATCTTACAGAATAAAGCGTCTTACAGAATAACAGAGTTGGAAGGGATCTTGCAGGTCTTCTAGTCTAACTTCTTATTCAGGCAGGGAGCCCTATATCATTCCAGACAAGTAGTTGTCCCATCTCTTCTTAAAAACTTCTAGTTTTGGAGTACCCATAACTTCTGGAGCAAGTTGTTCCACTGATTAATTGTTCTCATTGTCAGGAAATTTCTCCTTAGATCTAAATTGGTTCTCTCCTTGATTAGTTTCCATCTATTGCTTCCTGTCCTGCCTTCAGGTGCTTTGGAGAATATGTTGACTCCCTCTTCTTTGCAACAGTCCGTTAGATATTGGAACGCTGCTATCATATCACCCATAATCCTTCTTTTCATTAAACTAGACCAGGGGTCAGCAACCTGCGGCTCTGGAGCCGCATGTGGCTCTTTTACCCCTCCGCTGTGGCTCCCTGTCACTCAAAATATGCATCACAACAGCCAATGTGTGACACCCACTGGCACTCAATTTATTGGGCTTTTCAACCCCTGGTAGGCCAATTATAAATCCAAGAAAAGAAAACTTTCAGAAGAATACAGGACGTTTAATTCAACTACATATGCTAGTTTTGTGGCCGCTCAAGAAATAATCAGGCACGGGAAGGGTATTGTGACTCTCGGTGTTTTCTTTTCTGTGGGAAACAAGTCCAAATGGCTCTTTGAGTGTTTAAGGTTGCAGACCCCTGAACTAGACATATCCAATTCCAGTAACCGTTCTTTATATGTTTTAGCCTCCTATCTTATTTCACAAAACCTATTTTAGCTCTCCCAAGTATAATACAGGCAGCCAGTCAATAAACCTGAAAGTAGTTACTGCAGAAGGATGGAAGAATGAGTGGGAACATAATGAGTAGGAGGGTTGTTATTATTATTTAAATACTTAAAGTGCTCCTCAAAAGAGATTGCTATTATTGACTAGGATTAGAGCCAGAGACTGAAGTTGTAGAAGATTATAACGAGGGTGGAAGCCAAATTAAAATTACAGATTCTTTTCTCCAACAAGACTCTCGCTTAATTCTTCTTAAGACAATGGCTCAATTACCCCCATACAAAGGCCCTATAGTGAAATCATCTCACGAATTGTTATTAGGGCCTCACTGTATGTTTACAATAGAGCTTGCCAAAACTGGAATAAAAACCTAACCAAACAATTTTCCCTCATGAATCAGCAGCTTTACATATTGACAACAAATTACACTCCCATCGAGAGAAACTGGACTACCCTGGAAGGTGAAAAAACTGAGGATATAAATAAACCCAGACATTCATCATCTTTGTTTAACAACCCATAATCCTTTGCGGGGTGGACTCTGGGCCACTGAATGGAGCAAGCAGAATGTTTACTGGCTGGATGCCCTTCCTGACACCAATGAAGAGTTTTTGTTCAGCAGATTACTTATTTATTTATTTTATAAAATTTGTATGCCGCCCTATCTCCAAGGTCTCAGGGCGGCTCACAACGACAATCGACCAAGCGACTGTTAAAAACAACAAATACACATAAAAAATATCAAAAAAGTATTTTTAAAAAATTTTAAAATATACTACCCCATCAGTCCAGGCCGGGGGACATAAATAGCCAGGTTTTCAATTCACAGTGGAAAGTACGAAGGTCAGGGGCCAACCGGAGCCCCAAGGGAAGTTGATTCCAAAGGGTGGGGGTGCTAACAGAAAAGGCTCTACCCGTGGGGGTTGCCAGCCGACATTGTCTAGCCGACGGCACCCTGAGTAGGCCGTCTCTGTGAGAGCATACCGGGCAATGGGAAGTTGACGCTGGTTGCAGGTGGTCCGACAAATAGCCTGGGCCTAAGCCATGAAGAGCTTTATAGGTTAACACCAGCACCTTGAATGAGATATATTCTCATTGTGCCCAAAGAGAGAAATATCTGCCTCCACCTAGGATCGAACTCACAGCCTCCTGATTGTGAGGTGAGAGCTCCACCTCTAGGCCACCGCACCACTGCTTAAATCAACCCGGACATTGCTCATTAGTATATAAACCCTCTTGACTTGCAACCAGTATAAAATGTTATGATTAATAAATGCATAAATTAAAAGCAAGCGAGGAAAATAGCTTTCTATTTGTGTTTGCCAGATAACCATTGAATATTTGTATTGGTTTTAGAAGTTATTTTGAATTAACAGCATAATAGGGCAGGAAAGAGGGTTACGGTTTTTTTTCTTTCCTGTTTTCATTTATCAAATGCTGCAGTGCATGCAGCCATGAAAAAAGGCTGCAATGCAAGTTGACTATGGCAAACTTGCATGTATGGGGTTATAAATCAGACACACCTCAGCTGTCCTCTTTTGGGTGTGTAAAGCCTTTTTACTGTTATGAAATGGAGGTTGAGCTTTAGGAATACAGCATGTGTAACATAGAAGATGGCGTTAATTGTCCTTCTGTTTCCATCATTGTCTCTCTGACATAAAATGGCTGCTGTTCATCTATTACAGGGGTGTCAAACTCAATTTCTTTGAGGGCCGCATCAGGTTGTGCTTGACCTTGGGGGGCTGGGGTGGGCATGGCCAGCTCGACATCACTCAGGTAGGGGAGACCTGTGGTGTCCCCGAGCACTCTGACAGCAAAAAAGGGCTCCCAAGTGCTGCCCGTGGCCCTCATAAGCTCCATTTTTGGCTGCAATGGCTTCCTGTTTCCAGGGTGACCCCATTGGCCAGATCTAAGCATTCTGTAGGCTGGATCCCGCCCCTGGGCCTTGAGTTTGACACCCCTGATCTATTATATATAAGAGCCGAGGTGGCGCAGTGGTTAGGGTGCAGTACTTCAGCTACTTCAGCTGACTGCTAGTTCAGCAGATCAGCGGATCAAATCTCACCGGCTCAAGGTTGACTCAGCCTTTCATCCTTCCGAGATGGGTAAAACGAGGACCCAGATTGTTAGGGGGCAATATGCTATTTAGTATACTGTCTTTGGTGTAAGCCGCCCAGAGTCCTCGGAGAGTGGGTGGCATAGAAATATGAATAATAAAAATAAAAAAATATATTAAGGCAGTGATTATCAATATTTTCTTCCCCACTGACTCCCTTTAAATACCTTTTGTGGCCATGGACTTAACTCAAGATTTAAATCAAAATATTTCTTCAAACCTTCATGGACCGGCCTTGACATCACTCCTCCCATGAGTTCAGGGACCACAGGTTGAGAACTACTGGCATAAAGCATGGATTTTTATTTTTATTTTATTGTTTTGCTCTTTGAAGGCAATCCAGATAAGAAGCCCAGCTATCTTTATGGTAATGTTAAAATTAACAGCATTTTGCAGAATTTTTCATAGAAAACAAAGAAGAAATTATGATTACTTCATGTGCAAAAGGTCCCAGGTATATCTCTTGACATCTCCAGACAGAGCTACTGGAGAATGGAGACAATGCTGAATGAAATGGATCAATGGAATGACTCATTAGAAGGCAGCTCCCTATGACAGGCTTGGGAAAAGGTTCTGCTAAAACCTTCAGAGACACTGTGTCAACTTGCAAAATGACTTCAGCTGAAGCCATGCTTACTTCTGCTTCGTTCCTTGGTTGCCATTCAAGGGGGAGTGGGGAGAGCAGGGGGGGGGGGGGGACTCAGGAAAGTGGTGCTTCAGCAAGCTAGCCATAACATCTCCCAGCTGGCTTGTTTTGTTCTGTTCTGTTCTGTTCTGTTTTGTCAAATAAGTATAAGATAATAGATATAAGTATAAACATGATTATGAATACAGGATAAGGATACGAATAAATGGGGACAGTAGGACAGGGACAGTAGGCACGTTGATGCGCTTATGCACACCCCTTACAGACCTCTTAGGAATGGGGTGAGGTTGACAGTAGACAGTCTAAGGTTAAAGTTTTGGGGGTTTGGGGAAGTAACCACAGAATCAGGTAGTGTATTCCAGGCATTGACCATTCTGTTGCGGAAGTCGTATTTTCTGCAATCGAGTTTGGAGTGGTTTACCTTAAGTTTGTATCTATTGTTTGCTCATGTATTATTGCAGTTGAAGCTGAAGTAGTTGACAGGTAGGACGTTGTAGCAGATAATTTTGTGTACTACGCTTAGGTCAGAGGTGGTATTCAGCAGGTTCTGACCAGTTCTGGAGAACTGGTAGCAAAAATTTTGAGTAGTTCGGAGAAGTGGTAAATACCACCACTGACTGGCCCCGGCCCCATCTATTCTCTGCCTCCTGAGTCCCAGCTGATCGGGAGGAAATGGGGATTTTGCAGTAACCTTCCCCTGGAGTGGGGAGGGAATGGAGATTTTACAGTATCCTTCCCCTGCCACGCCCACCAAGCCACACCCACCAAGCCATGCCATGCCCACGAAGCCACACCCACAGAACCGGTAGTAAAAACATTTGAATCCCACCACTGGCTTAGGTCAGACCAAAGGTGCCTCAGTTCTAAGTTTTCTAAACCCAACATTTCAAGTCTGGTGGCATAAGATATTCTACCGTGCTTTCCCCAAAATAAGACCATGTCTTATATTTTTTTAAACCCCGAATTAAGTGCTTGGCCTTATTTTCAGGGAGATCTTATTATTTTGGGGTGCATGGAGCAAGATGGGGCTCCTCTTGCCGTTTTACCTGATTTCCAGCTCTGTGTTTAAATATTTTTGGGAGGACTTATTTTCGGGGGAGGCTTATTTTAGCGCATGTGCTCAAAAGCCCGATTGGGCTTATTATCAGGGGATGTCTCATTTTTGGGGAAACAGGGTATTGTGAGGAGAGGAGTGGAGTACCCTTCTCATGAAATATCTCTGGACTCGCTCAATTGTATTAATTGATGAATTAATACAATTATTAATTGGATTAATAATTGAAACGACCTTAACCAAGGTCATTTCAACAGACAGTTGTCAAAGTTGAGTGAGAACCTATACCTGGACTGGACTGAACTGATTGGCCCATGTGACCTGAGGGACAAAGTGGGGTGGGAAGATCTTATTCTTTTAACTATCCCTGAGCATGGGAATAATTTAGAGCTAGTGTCACCTTTCTAAGTGCCAATATAATGTACTCAATAAAGGATCTCTTGAACCTGCAAAAAGTGTCACCTGACTCCCTGAGTTCATTACTCAGAACGATGACACACTGCCAATCAACATAGTCCAGTCTTCTGTAACTTGGCCTCTTCCAGCGGTTGGCTGTTGACAATGCCAATTGAGAATCTGAGGCTGCTGGAGTCCTTCACATTTGGGTAAAAATGCCAGGATGGAGAAGCTGGTGAGTGTAGAAATGAACCAAATAAGCAAATGGCCTGACTCAGCCTCATAAATATTTAGAATTACTCTTTCTGGTATGTAGAACCCAGTTGTAACTTATGCATTCATAAAGTATCTTTAAATATGCAACAGTGGGAAGTGAACAGAAGGATTAAAAGAGTCCTTAAAATTCTCCCACAGTACATATCACGAATTACAACACATTTATGTGAAATATAACAGCCCGTTATAGCCCAAAACTATCAAAATCTTTTTTCTACAGCATAATTTCTTTAATGGGGTATGTGGAGTAGAGGACATTTTGAAAATGATTTGGAAGAGGGAAGTCCAGAACCTTTCTGCTATTCAATAAAGATTTCCTTCCCTCCCCCCTTTTTCCCCAACCTTCCATGAGAGCTTAAAGAAAAGTCTTTGCTGGCTTAAGGGTTATATTGAAGATTGGCTGGTTAATGAATAACAGAGCTGCTGCACTTATGCATGGTCCAAAGCACTTCTTCCAAATTATTTTTATTTAAGTATGAGCAATCCTAAAGTATAAGCTGCCTTTCCCCAAACTGGTGGGATAAATTATTCCAGGCAACCAGAAAGGAAATTGGTGTACCTGTATTCCTATTGGTAGAAGAAAAATAGATTAAAGTGTAACAAGCATCAAATAGATTATCAGCACAATTTCACTACCAACTTATTAAAAACATTACCTTAATATTGCATTGCTACACAGTGAAGCTACAACCAAAATAAAAAGCCATAATAACAGAGTTGAAAGGGATCTAGGACAGGGGTGAAATGTTCCCAGTTCGGACCGGATCGCCCAATCCGGTAGCGCTGGCGGCAGGTGGTTCAGAGAACCGGTAGCAAAAATCCTTGCCCCGCCTCCATGCCCAGCTGAGCCATGCAATCATCAGAGGCTTTTTTTTTTAAAAAAAGCATTTTTTTCTATAACCTCTTCGGCCGAAAAAATGCTTTTAAAAGTTTTTTTTTAAAAAGCCTCTGATGATCGCACAGCTCAGCTGGAATCGTCAGAGGCTTTTAAAAGCATTTTTTTAAACAACCTCTTTGGCTGAAGAGGTTGTAGAAAAAATGTTTTTAAAAGAAAAAAAAAAGCCTCTGCCGATCAGGCAACTCAGCTGGGATCATCAGAGGCTTCTAAAAACATTTTTTCACCAGAAGAGGCTGTAGAAAAAATGATTTTAAAAGTTAAAAAAAAAAAATGACTACGTCCACCCAGTCACATTACCCCTCCCACCAAGCCATGCCCACAGAACCAATAGTAACAAATTTTACATTTCACCACTGATCTAGGAAGTCTTCTTGTCCAACAACCCCTTCTCAAGCAAATGGTAGTCCAGTCCCTTTTTAAAAGCTCTCAGTGTTGGAGCACCCACAACTTCTGAAGGCAAGCTGTTCCACTAGTTGATTTTTCTTACTGTCAGTAAATTTCTCCTTAGTTCTAGGTTGCTTCTCTCTTTGTTCGGTTTCCATTCATTGCTTCTTGTTTTGCCTTCTGGTGCTTTGGAGAATAGGTTGATGCCACTTCTTTGTGGCAGCCTCTTAGATATTGGAACACTGCTATCATATCAGCCCTAGCTGTTTTTTTTTCACTAGTCTAGCCCAGGGATGCTAAACTCAAGGCCTCGGGGCCGGATCTGCCCACGGGATGCTTGGATCTGGCCTGTGGGGCCACCCTAGAAACAGCAAACTGGCCCATGGTGCCTCTGCCAGAAAAAATGGAGCTCAGGAGGGCCATGTCCTCCATTTTCATTAGCAGAGGGTTGCAGGAGGCCATCACAGCTGAAAATGGAGCTTGGGAGCCTGTTTTCGCTGGCAGAGTGCTTGGGTCACCACAGGTGCCCCAACACAAGCTGGCCGTACACATCCTGGCCACACCCACCCCAGCCCCCTGAGGTAAAACACAAGCCTGATCCGGCCCTCAGTGAAATTGAGTTTGTCACCCCTGGCCTAGACATACAATACCAGACATACCAATTTTTTTTTAAACTGCTGGTTCTGTGGGCGTGGCTTGATGGGTGTGGTGTGACTTGGTGGGTGTGGCAGGGGAAGGATACTGCAAAATCTTCATTCCCATCCCACTCCGGGGGAAGGATACTGCAAAATCTCCATTCCCACTCCACTCTGGGGCCAGCCGGAGGTGGTATTTACTGGTTCTCCAAACTACTCAAAATTTCTGCTACCGGTTCTCCAGAACCTGTCAGAAATTGCTGGATTTCACCCCTGAGATATACCCAATTCCCGCAACGGTTATTCACAGGTTCTTCATATATTTTAGCTTTCAGCCCCCCCCAATCATCTTTGTTGCTGTTCTCTGCACTCTTCCCAGAGTCTCAACATCCTTTCTATATTGTGGTGACCAATATAATGCATGTATAATATGCAGTCAATATCCTGCCAAATGGTAATTTAGCCACTAAACCTTTGGCTAATCCTCAGTTCATTTTACCCTAGGTTAGATGTCACTTGTCAGTTAGTATTTTTTTTAATGACTCATTAATTTATCATGGAAAAGCATCATAGAAGGCCTACACTGTTTGAAGATGTTACACTAATAATAAGGGAAGGATACTTTTTTTTCCAAATTTTTAAGCATTCTCTGGATAGGTTTGCTGATTAGTTATTAATCAAATCATTCATAAAAAGTATCCAAGGCTTTCCTTATATACCTGCCAAACTGCAGGAGTACAGAAATTCGGTACTCACTTGGGGTCATAAGTCAAGGATTACCTGTATTCTCAAGAGAAAAAGAAGAGATCTGCTTTGAAATTGAGAATGTTTTGCAGATCCAGTGGATTTTCTATTTCTATGCAAGTAAGGACATGTATATTAGACAAAGTTGCAACTTCCCTTTCATGTATAAAGATGACCAGAGATGGAGACTCGGGAGTTTGCTGGGTTAATAGCGGTAGTAGCCGATGAGCTATATCACATAATTCAACCTCTCTGAGTTATTTTCACAAGACTAACAGCTGTGTGCTTTGAGTTGTTCAGCTCTCAACCACCCAATGTGGATAATCTTAGCTTTTGTTTGTTTTTTTTACTATTGCACATCTGTGCTGGTCCTGAAGACATAACTAGGAATTCAACCCAGTTCTCAGGGGTCATGAATGGCCAGTCTGGAATTTACCATTACAATAAAACTATACTGGCCATGGAACACTCTAGTTTTACCAATGAGTATGGCTTTGCTGGTTCGTTTTTTTCATTGTGATCTGGCTAAATTCCATCATGTTATATTTCACCATGTCAGCCTGCTGTTGTTACCTCTGCTAATCAGAACAGAACAGAATAACAGAATCGGAGGGATCTAGGAGGTCTTCAAGTCCAAACCCCTGCTTATGCAGGACACTTTATACCAGTGATGGAGAAGCTTTTCGGCACCATGCTCATCTGGGCCGCAACCCGGAAGAGGAGCTGCCCAGGGTGCATGTGCGTGCCTAAAAATGAACTTCCGGCTTTTGGCTTGCGCATGCGCACCGGCCAGCTAGTCTTCCGGGTTTCTGGCATGCATGTGTGTGTGATGATCAGCTGGCTGGCACACATGCTCACACAGGAAAATGGAAGACCAGTTCTTCCAGTTTCCAGAACTGCTGCATGCAAAAAGGTCAGCTGATTGTCACACATGCATGCGGAAGAATAACGGATGCCACCATGTATGCCAGGCAACATGGCTCTGGATGCCACTTTCAGCATGCGTGCCATAGGTTCGCCATCACAGCCTTATATCATTTCAGACAAGTGATTGTCCAATCTCTTCTTAAAAACCTCCAGTGATGGAGCACCCAAAGCATCTAAAGGCAAGCCATTCCACTGATTAATTGTTCTCACAGTCAGAAAACTTCTCCTTAGTTCTAGTTTGTTTCTCTCCTTTATTAGTTTCCATCCATTGCTTCTTGTTCTGCCTTCAGCTGCTTGGGAGAAGTCCATTATAACCTTGACTCATGAAGGAAACAGATTTGGTCTTGAATATCAAATTGTAAACTCCAAACAAATAATCTCCTCATTGAATCTTCAGTTTTCAAACTGAACTGAAATACAGCTAAATCATACAGCCTTAATAATGTGTCTAAAACACCCTGATGGTTAATATTCCAGATTCTTCAGGGCTCTAAATCTCAAACAAGCTCTACTTGCTACTATTCTAATCCAATGTTTGAAATTTATTAAGAATGGATTACAAAGGCATAATGAGTTGCCAGGTGTAGAAACACAGTTTATTAGAATGTACATTAAGAAAAAATAAGGAGAAACTTCCTAACAGTGAGAACAATTAACCAGTGGAACAGCTTGCCTTCAGAAGCTGTAAGTGCAGTAGTGGGTTTCACTTACCTTCTTTATGAGTTCAGAACTTGGAGTACATACTTTACGCTTGCTTCACTCGCAGCACTTCTGCACATGCACAGAGCGGGGATGGGCGGAGCCTCCCACCGCCACCACTACCAGTTTGACCGAACTGGGGTGAACCGATAGAAACCCACCACTGCACTGGAGGCTTCTAAGAAGAGACTGGACAGCCACTTGTCTGAAATGGTATAGGGTCTCCTGCTTGACTCCTGCTCAGGGGTGAAATGCTCCTGGTTCGGACTGGGTTGCCTGATCCGGTAGCGATGGCAGTGGGTGGTTCAGAGAACTGGTAGCAAAAATCCCTGCCCCTCCCCCCATGCCCAGCTGAGCCACACGATCATCAGAGGCTTTTTTTTTTTTACTTTTAAAAGCATTTTTTCTACAACCTCTTCGGCCGAAAAAATGCTTTTAAAAGTAAAAAAAAAAGCCTTTGATTCGGACGAAGAGGTTGTAGGAAAAAAAGCTTTTAAAAGCCTCTGACAGTCCCAGCTGAGTTGTCTGATCGTCAGAGGCTTTTAAAAGCATTTTTTTCCTACAACCTCTTAAGGTTGTAAGAAAAAATGCTTTTAAAAGTAAAAAAAAAAAAAGTTGACCACAGCCACTCAGTTGTATTACCCTCCCCCACAAGCCACGCCCACAGAACCGGTAATAACAAATTTTACATTTCACCACTGCTACTGCTATGTATAAAAAGAAGCTATATTATATCTCAAATATAGCTATATCCAAAACCCCAGACCCAGCTAACACAGAAGCACACACACACACTTTGGAACAGTAGAATCAGGGTTTACTCAGGCTGGAGCCTTGGCATACATTGAGTTCTATAAAAGTAGCAGTCTGTTATATAGTTAGCACTGGGAGCTACTGACGTCCGGGTGGATGGGCGGAGCCTCCCACCGTCACCACTACCAGTTTGACCGAACCAGGTGAACCGATAGAAACCCACCACTCCCCCAGGTATGGCAAACCCCCGGATGGGGTTTCCCCAAAGTACAGTCAGAATTTCTAATCTCTACCCCATATTCTGGGCAGCAAGACTGGGGGCTGGGGACAGAGTTTTGTTTAGATAACAGATAGCAAAGATAACATTTTCCAACCATTTCAGTGGGGAAAGGATACCTTTAAGATGAATAGCCTTATATCTTTCTGGGAAAGATAGAAACCATATGGGACAAATCAATGTAATTTATTTTCATTTGAGTTTACCAAATTCACAGCTCTAAAAGTGATATAAAAACTGGAATAGTTATGTGTCAAAAATAGCACTTTTCCAGAGCTTGAGATATAAATCTTGGATACAAAAAAACCATACACAGAAATATATGTACGCGTTAGGAAAATGGACTGCAACAAATTGTATTGAGTACGCTTTAAATTAGATAAAAATTACTTACAACAAAATATGTATTAAATGCGCATTCAAACATTTAGAGAAGAATTGTGCTCGACAGAGAATCTAAATAGACCCAGGAACGGACTTTGACGAAAACTCTTTGTGGAAGATATATTCTCTGAGATTAATCTAAGAATATCTTGAATAATGATCGCCATGGGGAAAACAATTACAAGAAATGTTGGATTCTATACCCAGGACACATCATGGTAATCTTATGCTCAAATCTGATTTAATTTCTTAAATTTAGTTTTTAAAATTAGGTAATTTCCAGACAGGGGATATAATCAACAGTATCTTAAATAAACTTTCAAATGTACAAACCAATGGTGGGTTGCCCCTGGTTCGCACCGGTTCTATAGAACTGGTAGTAAAACGGGTGAGAGGCTCCGCCCACCAACCCCAATGTCATCAGAACGCTTCTGCGCATGCGCAGAAGCTTCTGTGCGCGCAGCCCCATTGCAAACCGGTAGTTAAGGTAAGTAGAACTCACCCCTGGTACGAACCAGGGGTGGGTTCTAAAATATTTTAATACCGGTTCTCTGGGCATGGCCTATCAGGACCGTGGTTGGGAGGGGCAGATATGGCGGGAGTAGGGGGCCACATCGTGTGGTGGGGGCACGCACTCACTATCTCCAAGCGGTGGCATGCCTCGGCCCCCATGACTCGTCTCGTTCCCCGGGCTGTCCAGAGTTGCAGAACCCAGGCCTTAGGCTGATGTTGTGCAACGCCAGGTCCGTGGTTAATAAGGCCCCCCTCATTTGCGAGCTAATCCAAGAGGGGGGTGCGGACCTGGCGGGTATTACTGAAACCTGGTTGGGCCAAGAGGGGGGGGTTCCCCTCGTAGAGATGTGCCCGGCAGGTTTCCATGCATTCCATCAGCCAAGGGCCCAGGGCAGGGGTGGGGGGGTGGCGGTCGTTATAAAGGAAAGTCTGGATCCGAGGGAGGCCACTGTACCTCAGATAGCCGGATGTGAGTCTCTCCTAGTGAAGTGGGGCCATGGGATGCAGGTGGGCTTGCTGATCACGTACCTGGCTCCCTGCCATGTGACAGCAGCCCTGCCCGAGCTTCTCAACGTTATTGCCGGGGTGGCGGTCGATACCCCCAGACTTTTGGTCATGGGGGATTTCAACCTGCCGTCTGTCGGTGAGGCGTCTGGGATGGCTCGGGAGTTTATGGCTTCCATGACAGCCATGGACCTGACACAATTAATTCTTGGCCCTACTCATGTGGGAGGACACACTCTGGACTTGGTTTTTGTCTCTGGTCAGTGGCTGAGCGGTCTGGATATAGGGGATATAGTTATCGAACCCCTGTCATGGACAGACCATTCCCTCCTGAGGCTGGACTTTTTGACCACTGCACCCCACCGCAGGGAGGCGGAACCGACTAGGTGGTTCCGCCCCAGGCGCCTGATGGACCCTGATAGGTTCCAGAGGGAGCTTGGGCCAGTTCCTGAAACTCTGGCTCACGACTCGACTGAAGACCTGGTGGCCGCCTGGGATAGGGCGGCCCCTGGTGCTTTAGACCGAGTCGTGCCTTTGCGGCCTCTGACCCGGCGCTGAGCCTGCCCGGCTCCTTGGTTTTCCGAGGAGCTGAGGGAGATGAAGCGCCGGAAAAGACGCCTAGAGAGTAGTTGGAGGGCTAGTCGCTCCGAATCCGACCGAACACTAATTAGGTCTCATATTAAGACTTATTTAGTGGCGATAAAAGCGGCAAAATGTAATTACTTTTCCGCTCTTATTGCATCGGCAGATAATCGCCCAGCTGCCTTGTTTAGGGTGACTCGCTCCCTCCTACATCAGGGAGCACGGGAGGACCCCTTGCAAGGGCAGGCTGAGGATTTTGCACAGTATCTGCACGATAAAATCGCTCAGATTCGGGAAGGCTTGGACTCTGACTGGGTAGATCCCGGCGGGATGACTGAGGCTGGCCTTGAGAATGTTATCTGGGATGAGTTCGACCCTGTGACTCCTGAGGACGTGGACAGGATCCTGGGGAGGTTAAACGCAACCACATGTTTATTGGACCCGTGTCCCTCCTGGCTGGTACTGGCCACCCGGGAGGTAACACGAGGCTGGCTCCAGAGGATTATAAATGCTTCTTTGAGAGAGGGTTTCTTGCCTCCCACCCTGAAAGAGGCGGTGGTGAGGCCCCTCCTCAAGAAGCCTTCCCTGGACCCGGCTGTTTTGGCAAACTACCGTCCGGTCTCCAACCTTCGCTTTATTGCGAAGGTTGTCGAGAGTGTGGTTGCGCGCCAGCTCCCACAGTACCTGGATGAAACCGTCTATCTAGATCCATGCCAATCCGGCTTCAGGCCTGGGTACAGCATGGAGACGGCATTGGTCGCATTGGTGGATGATCTCTGGAGGGCCCGGGACAGGGGTTGTTCCTCTGTTCTGGTCCTGTTAGATCTCTCAGCGGCTTTTGATACCATCGACCATGGTATCATGCTGCACCGGTTGGGGGGATTGGGGGTGGGAGGCACCGTGCTGCGGTGGTTCTCCTCCTATCTCTCTGACCGGTCGCAGTCTGTGTTGGCAGGGGGGCAGAGGTCGACCTCGAGGCGCCTTGCTTGCGGGGTGCCGCAAGGGTCAGTCCTCTCGCCGCTCCTGTTCAACATTTATGTGAAGCCGCTGGGTGAGATCATCCGTGGTTTTGGGGTGCGATGTCATCTGTACGCTGATGATACTCAGCTGTACATTTCCACCCCAGACCACCCCAATGATGCCCTCGAAGTGATGTCCCAGTGTCTGGAGGCCGTGCGGGTCTGGATGAGGAGGAACAGGCTTCGACTCAACCCTTCCAAGACCGAGTGGCTGTGGATACCGGCGTCCCGATATAGCCAGCTGGTGCCATCGCTGGCTATTGGGGGTGAGTTATTGGCCCCTACAGAGGGAGCTCGCAACTTGGGCGTCCTCCTGGACACACGGCTGTCTTTAGAAGAGCACATGACGGCCGTGGCCAGGAGGGCTTTTTATCAGGTTCGCCTGATACGCCAGTTGCGCCCCTTTCTGGATCGGGACTCCTTATGCACGGTCACTCATGCCCTCGTTACATCTCGCCTGGACTACTGCAACGCTCTCTACATGGGGCATCCCTTGAGGAGCACCTGGAGGCTCCATCTGGTTCAGAGTGCAGCCGCGCGGGTGATTATGGGAGCGACGGGGCGCTCCCATGTAACGCCTCTCCTGCGCGAGCTGCATTGGCTCCCGTTGGTCTTCCGGGTGCGCTTTAAGGTATTGGTTCTCACCTTCAAAGCGCTCCATGGCTTAGGGCCAGGGTACTTACGATACCGCCTGCTGCTACCGATAACCTCCCACCGGCCAATACGCTCTCACAGAGAGGGCCTCTTCAGGGTGCCGTCAGTCAAGCAATGTCGGCTGGCGGCCCCCAGGGGGAGAGCCTTCTCTGTGGGGGCACCCACCCTATGGAATGAGCTACCTCCTGGAATAAGACTGATCCCGGACCTTCGTACCTTCCGCAAAGCCTTGAAGACTTACTTATTCCAGCAAGCCGGCCTAGCTTAAATGGTTTTAAATTGGGATTTTGAATTTTATAGACTTGGGGTTTTAAATTGGGAGGCCGATCGATTTAATATCTTTTAATTTATCTTAATTTTTGTATTGTATGTATTTTAATTCTGGCTGTCCACCGCCCTGAGTCCCTCCTGGGAGAAGGGCGGGATACAAATTAAATTATTATTATTATTATTATTATTTTGGGGGTGTGGTTTGATGATCAAGTGACAATTATTTAGGATTTAGCAGAGGTACTGGTCTACCATGCTTTTAACTGCTTGTAGAGCTGTACCAGTCTACCCATTTGTTCTTGGAACGTCCTGGTCTACTCATTTGTTTTTCGAGTGTCCTGGTCTACCCATTTGTTCTTGGAGCATCCTGGTCTACCACCACACTGCCTTTCAATACTGATCAGCTGTAGGGCAGCCCTTTGAAGCTCCGCAGCAACAGTTTAAACAGTTTTTTTTCTTCCAGCCGATCAGTTGGGACTCGGGAGGCAGTGAAAAATTGGGGGCGGGGCCAAATAAAAGGTAAGAATAACACGAGGGGGCGGGGGATGGGGGGCCAGGATGGCCCAGCTCCTGGACAAAGAGAACTGGTTCGGTGATGTCATATCGTCACCGCTACCGGCTCAGCCGAACCGGGCCGAACCGGGAGGAACCCACCACTGGTACAAACATATACAAACTAAGGTCAGTAATTCTGTCTGACTGTCCAGATACATTCATACATTACCCAGCATTAAATTTCAACAAATCACTTTAATCTTATCCAATGTGTCAAACTATCATGTAAGCAAGAGCTTTTTTCTTTCTTTAAAGTTGTCTTCACTTGTTCCATTTATAAAACAATTTATTTTTATATGTACCTAATTCATTCAGATAGCCTTCAATCCTCTCACTCCAGCCCACACGTTATCTAATGCATCAGGACCTTGAGTCAATGACGCTTACACAATTCACCTGAATAATTTTCCATACATTTGGATAAATATCCCTCTTTACCACCTACTCAAGAACAGATTGTAGTCATAAGTGCTGAAAAACAACAACAGAAGGGTTTTATCAATAAATGTAGACTCTGACATTAACAATGTAAAGTATGAGAGACAAAAAAAGCTTCTTTGAGCCACGGTTCATTGGTACATCTCATGATTTTTGATGTAGGAGATTCCAAATTTAGTCCTCAGCCTTTGTGATTAAACGATTCTCCACCAACAAGAATTTACTTTAAAAAAAAAAAACCTTCAAGAAAGTTTTCTCTAAAAAAATAAAACTCCAGTGCCTCCCTAAGAAACGGCAAGCTACCACCATTAAAAAAAGGTTCTACCTTGATTATAACAAAAAATAATATTTTATAAAAAATATTCTACCTTGACAGCTTAATACATAAACTTTGGATGATGTTCTGATTTCAGAAATAAGACAGGAGCAACCATATAGGAGGTGAGCAATTTGACTAAGAAATTATACAACAAGATCACACTTACTGTGAGCTTTTAGTGAGTTCATCACAAATTAATTCTAAGAAGAGAGAGATATAGCCAGGGGTGAAATCCAGCAGGTTCTGACAGGTTCTGGACATCCGGTAGCGGAAATTTTGAGTAGTTCGGAGAACTGACAAATACTACCTCTGGCTGGCCCCAGAGTGGGGTGGGAATGGAGATTTTGCACTATCCTTCCCCTGCCACACCCACCAATCCACACCACGCCCACCAAACCACGCCCAAAGAACTGGTAGTAAAAATATTTGGATTTCACCACTGACACAAACAGAATTATTCTTTCTGAATAAGGATGAACAGACAAGACAGACTGGCTATGGGGGTTAAGGTTGTCCTGGTATCAGGGATTTCCCATCTTCGGATAGAGTTACACTTTCCCAAATCAAACTGATATGCAATTTGGGAGTTTTGCTGGATTTTCAGATCCTATTAGAGGATATCACCCAGAGGATCTTTTCCAAATTTGTTTGGTGTTCCAGTTGACCCTTATTTGGACTAAGAAGTCTTTTTCACTGTTACTTATACTTAATTGCCTCTGGTCAGTGAGCATAGTTTAAAAATATGAAAGGCAAATAGCAAAAATAACATGTTATGTTATGTTTTTTATATTTATTGTATTGTTTATAATATAATATAATATAATATAATATAATATAATATAATATAATATAATATAATATAATATAATATAATATA
>WNWU01000007.1:33580921-33595249 GCA_012654045.1 Ptyas mucosa
TCTATCTATCTATCTATCTATCTATCTATCTATCTATCTATCTATCTTCTATCTATCCCTCTTTGGATTTTGTCCAGAGATGATACTGCACATGCACTCCTATTCTCTGTTTCACCCTTCACCCTCATTTTAAACCTAATCTCCTTCAACTTGCCATTGTAAAAGATATGTCACTGTATTGTACAATAGCGAGCCTAACTTAACAGCATGCGCTCTGACAAACAAGGAGAGCATCTCATTTTCTCTCTATTTTTGATTTGCTGCAGCCAATAGAAGAAGGACTCATTTATCAACAATCACTGCACATGACAACATTCACACCTAGCAAGATTACTTTGTTGTACATGTGCCCTCCGAGATAATCCTCTTCTCCAAAGGACAAATACCTCCCTGGGAGCAAGGTCAGTATTCAGAGTGAGTATCAGCTGCGATTTCAGGGAAATTTGCTGTTGAGAAGATGGACCTTTCCAAACTTGCATTTCATTTTATTACACAACAGGTACAAATAACATTATATTTAAAGTATTTGCTGCATATTTCAAGATGGCACAACAAATAACAATTCTACTGAATCATTGTGGTTCATCAGCAGCTTTCAAGATTAATAAACAGAAGACAAATATGTTAACAAAAACATGAAGAAACAAGATCAAAAACAATTGACAAATAAGATAGGTTTTAATATTGAGAAGAGGATAAAATGTGTAATTATTGCAAATACTAATTGCACGTTATTTGAAAATAACTATGTTAAGACATGGAATGAAGTAAGAAAAAGATACAACAAGATGGGATCAATTACAATTGTCACTGTTGGGTAGAGTTTCTCTGATTAAGATTAATATTTTACTTAGAATGATATTTTAATTTCAGACAATATTTATTTGATAACTGATATACCATTTAGACAATGGAAAAGGATATATCTAAATTTATATGGCAGAGAAGAAAATAAATAAAATATAAAGTACTATAAGGTATCTTGCATGTAAAGTAAAGAGGGTTTATCAAATTTAAAATAATATTTTGCTGCCTATTGTTTAGTTTGGATGAAAGAATGGATGTTGTTAAGAAATAGAAGGTCATTGGATTTAGAAGGTCATAATATGAGAGTTGGGTGACATATAACAATTGATGGTAAATTTGAGTATTGTTCAATGAAAAAAGCACAACAAAGAACGTTCTTTCTGCACCAACTCAGGAAGCTCAAACTGCCCAAGGAGCTGCTGATCCAGTTCTACAGAGGAATTATTGAGTCTGTCATCTGCACCTCTATAACTGTCTGGTTTGGTTCTGCAACCCAACAAGACAGACACAGACTTCAGAGGATAATTAGAACTGCAGAAAAAACAATTACTACCAACCTGCCTTCCATTGAGGACCTGTATACTGCAAGAGTCAAAAAGAGCGCTGTGAAAATATTTACAGACCCCTCGCATCCTGGACATAAATTGTTTCAACTCCTACCCTCAAAATGACGCTATAGAGCACTGCACGCCAGAACAACTAGACACAAGAACAGTTTTTCCCAAACATCATCACTCTGCTAAACAAATAATTCCCTCAACACTGTCAAACTATTCACTAAGTCTGCATTACTATTACTATTAATCTTCTCATCGTTTCTATCACCCATCTCCTCCCACTTATGACTGCATGACTGTAACTTTGTTGCTTGTATCCTTATGATTTATATTGATATTGATTGTTTCCTAGTATGATTTGATTGCTTATTTGTACCCTATGACTATCATTAAGTGTTGTACTTTATGATTCTTGAGAAATGTATCTTGTCTTTTTATGTACACTGAGAGCATATGCACCAAAGATAAATTCCTTGTGTGTCCAATCACACTTGGTCAATAAAAAATTCTGTTCTGTTCTGTTCTATTCTAGAAATACTGATGTCAACTCTGATTGATTCTTTCGTGCATCTTCTTGTGATTTTGTTTGTATGGATTTATATTCTACTAACTTCCCTATAGGTTGGGCTAAGGTAAGAGAAAGGGACTGATCCAATCATCTGATAAGCAAATGGGATTTTCATTTGGAATTCCTTGTTCCAAATGCTTAGATAACCATATCAATAAAATATATTCTTCCAGTAGCCTTACTCTGAATATAACTCTCCTTCTCTTGAATTAAGTGCCTCTGTGTTTGGTTGATAACATATGAAAGAAAGTCAATACAAGGAATTGTGCCTACATTTATATCACTAAACCTGACCCAAAAGCCTTGACTATCTCTGACCTAAATCTTCAGTTAGGTAGATATATACTACAACTCTGATGAGTTAAAGTTCTATAATAGTTACTACAGACTTTATTTATGAAAAACCTTTCATTGGTTTGCTCATTTATGTATGGTAAATCCTGTTTCCATATTGCAGTCACTTCTATCTAGTAGGTTACATGTAACAGGACAGATTTTCTTCAAGAAAATGGCCCCTCTGTTTTACAGCCTACTGAGATAACTTTGAAATTGATCCTTTCAATTTCAAATAATAAATTTCATGCAATTTATAAGTAATAGAAAGACTACACTGCAACATAAACAGGTGATACAGAAGGAGAGATGGGGTTTAGACAAAAAACAATACAAATATACATACATACATACACTGGTGGGATTCAAATAATTTAACAATTATGTCCTAATAACCGGCTGGGTAGGCGTGGGCATGGTGGGCATGGCCAGGCGGTGTGACAGGCAGCACTTGGCCTCCTGTGCTGCCCTGGGAGTGAAAACGGGCCATGGTAGAGCAAGCCTCACCCCCCCACCCCCCCACCCCGGCACCCAATTTTGGGTCTAGGAGGCCTCCCTGAAACCGCCTGGGAGCGAAAATGGGCCGCGGGGGGGGCATGCCACACACCCCCAATGCCCCGTTTTGGGCCTAGGAGGCCTCCATGAAGCCTCTTAGGAGTATAAACAGGCCTCAGGGGGGGCATGCCACACCCCCGCGCCAGTGGTGGGTTGCTCCCGGTTCAGTCCGGTTCTATAGAACCGGTAGTAAAACTGGTGGGAGGCTCCACCCACCTGCCAGGACGTCATCATGGGTGATCTGTGCATGCTCAGAAGCACCCGCACTCCTGCTGCGAACCGGTAGTAAAGATAAGTGGAACCCACCCCTGCTCCCCATTTTGGGCCTAGTAGGGCTCCCTGCACTTACCCGGGAGCCAAAATGGAGTGTGTGGGGACTCCTTGAAGGGATGGGGGGAAGGGCCAGGGCCAGCCAGCAATTTAACCACTGGTTAACCCGAACCAGCCCGAACCAGATGAATCCCATCACTGCATACATACATACATACATACATACATACACACACACACACACACACACACACAAGCTAATTAATTACAAAAATATAATAATATCACATTATCTGATTATATAGTCACAGAAACCCATTTTCATAAGAAATTATAGTTCGGGTTTCAATGCTTTCATTAATAAAGTTTTAAATAGAGAAGAATCTGAAAAACTTCAGAAGATAATCTTTTTCTCTGACTTCTTTGACTTAATTTCCTTCTATTATCAGGGAAATGACCCGGGAGACTTTTTTCCCCCCACTGATTATGTAATTAATCTTTGAAATTGTCTAGAAATGATGGATTCGTGACATAATTAGCCACTGCAATTAAGGATGACTAGGCCTAAAATGTTATTTTTGTTTCAGACAAAATTTTGTTTGAAACCAGTTTTGACAACTGATTTACTGATTAAACAATGCCAGAAAGATCTATCTATCTATCTACCTACTTACCTACCTACCTACCTATCTATGTTCATTTACCAAAACAAGAGACTTTTTGGATTATTGGAATTAGAATGACACGATTTCAAATTTGGGTTGAATGTTTATCTATAATATTAGCCAAAGTTAATGTAGATTTCAAAAATCATTTTGTCAGACATGCCATATTAAAAGCAGGTAATAAATATAAACTCAGGTTGTGTATGAAAAAACCTTTGATGATTTCACGTAAAGAAGCACATTATAGAAGAGAAATTATAACTAAACACAAATAGTTAACTTACGTTAATATATTAGAATTTCCTCAAGGAGATTCCAGACAAAAATCAAGATTTGATATTAGGAGGATATGGATGGTTTTTCTATGTAATAATGTTTTTTAAAAATTAAAAAGATAAAGGACTTTTAATTTTAAACATTGTTAACACTGGATGTGAAACAGAATTATGTGCTAATGATAAACATGTTATTGTTAAAATGCATAAACTTTTATTGATATCTGAAACAGACAAAAAAAAGAAATTAATATCAAAAGCCAGTGAAATCAGGAGATTCAGGCAGTTCAAATGAGTACAGGTAGTTCTCGACTCATTTAATCACTGTTCAAAGTTACAACAGCACTGAAAAATGTGACTTATGACCATTTTTCACAGTTACAACCTTTGCAGCATCTGCATGATCATGTGACCAATATTCAGATGCTTGGCAACTGGTTCACATTTATGACAGTTGCAGTGTCCCAAGGTCATGCAATCAATCACCTTTTGCGACAAGCAAAGTTGATCGGGAAGTCAGATTCACTTAACAACCAGGCTACTAACTTATCAACTGCAATGATTCATTTAACAATGGTGGCAAGAAAAGTCATAAAATGGGCCAAAGCTCACTTAACAAATGTCTCACTTAACAACAGAAAGCACTCAATTGTGGTCGTAAGTCGACGACTGCCTGTATAAAGATTTATTGCAAGGTTAAGCTCTCTACAAGAATCTGAGCTACTAACAGTCAAGGGAAATGAACAGGAATTAATAAGGCATTCAAGGTGGGCTGGATTTAGATTTCTTGTGGGTGCTCAGGGACTCGTGACTTATGATTCATTTGACTCCTCCCATGAACTCAGCCTGGTTATCTCCTACAGTGAATGAATGATAAAACTGGCTAAAAACTTTGATTATACCATACATATTGATCAATGGGAGTATATGGGGTTGAAAGAACTGAAATTTATGTTATGTGATCATCTTAAAGATAAATTTATATAATGATGTATTTGGTATTTGTCCTGGGGAAACCTGTCTAAATGAAATTATGCTGGAAATGTGAATAAGAGGAGACTTTTTATTACGCTTGGTGGACTTGTAATTTTCTTTTTTAATGGATTCATTAATTCAGAAGATTTTAAAGTTTAATATAGAATTGAAACCAGAGATGTTTCTTTTGGGACTAAGTGACAAAAAACTTTGGAGACTAAGGGGAAAAAAACTTACGGAACTTTTTTTTTATATACATAATAACTACAGCAAGATTCTTAGGTGCACAATGGTGGAAAGATTTGATATTACCCACATTGAATGAGTGTTCAGTGAAGATGACAAAGCTTGCAGAGGTGGCTAAAATGACAGACTTAATTAGAGACAGTAATTAAGTTTACTGCCTTTTGGAAACTCTTTTGGACTTTTTCCACCAAATAGAAAAAAATGAAATTAGATGGGTTTGATGGTTAGAAAAAAAAATGAATTAGTTATGTTATAACCATAGAGTAAGAACTGTACTTAAATTTATGCCTTTAACTGTTGCAAAACAAAAATAGAAAGCCATTTCTTTGTATTTTTTGGAGTATAAATTGCACCTTTTTCCCCCCAAAAAGAGGGTGAAAATCTGGGTGCATCTTAGACTCCGAATGTAGCCCTGCCCAGCTTCTCAAACGGAGAAAAAAGGCTGAAAAAAGCATCAGAACCGAAGCTTCTGAAAAGAAGCCATCAAACAGAGCTTCAGGAAAAAAAAGCCCCCAAACAGAGCTTCAAAGGCTTTTTTTTTTTGAAGCTCTGTTCTGGAGGCTTTCAGAGGCAGAAAAGAAAGTTTTTTCTGAAACAGTTTCAGAAGTTTCAGAGGCTGAAAAAAAAGCAAAAAAAAAAAAAAAAAAGCAAGGCACAGAACTCACAACCAAGGAACCTGTTGCTAAAATTCACCTCTGAGAACAGCTGATTGGGGGTATTCTGGGAGACCGATCCACCTGCCAGTCAGCTTTTTTTTTATTTTCCTCCCCAAAAACTAAAGTGCGTCTTATACTCTGAAAAATACGGTACTTTTTTCTTTCTTATTTTTCTGCATTTTGGGCTTTGTTCTTTCTTTCTTTGTTTACTTCTTTTCTTTACATTAAACATTTGTTTGTTTAAAAAGCTAATAAAAATTATTACCAAAGAGCCAATTAAAAAGGGCTGTACATATTTTGAAAAGATTGGAAACAATGACTGCTTTTATATATTTGCTTGTCTGTGTGAATACAAAGACATGACTCTACATATTATGTAAATGGATTTAAATAATTAAATAATCCCTAAAATGGATCAAAATGTTTTGTTTGGGCTGCATTTTAAAACAACTTTAAGGGCTTGAAACACATATTTTCCCACTGCCTTTGTTCTTCCAATTTTGCAATGCAAAGCAGTCCCTCAGCTCAATGATAAACGTCAAACGCTCTGCTTGTTAGAAAAAGTTGCTTACAAAAAGTGTGTATTAGGGAATTCTCCCACATATTTTGCAAGCCAACATAGAAATTACACATAACTAGTTTACCAGTGAATAGACATCATAAAATAAGCTGGTGTTTCTCAACCGTGGCAACTTCAAGATCGGTGGATTTCAAATCCCAGAATTCCCCCAGCCAGCTGGCTGAGGGAATTCTGGGAGTTGAAATCCATCGATCTTAAAGTTGCCAAGGTTGAGAAACACTGAAATAGATCAATCACAGTATTACTACTCTGTTACTAGTCAGCCAACTCTCAAGCAGGGGTGAAATCCAGCAGGTTCTGACCGGTTCTAGAGAACCGGTAGCAGAAATTTTGAGCAGTTCAGAGAACTGGTAGCGGAAATTTTGAGCAGTTTGGAGAATCGGCAAATACCACCTCTGGCTGGCCCCAGAGTGGGGTGGGAATGGAGATTTTGCAGTATCCTTCCCCGGCCACGCCCATCAAGCCATACCACACACACCAAGCCACGCCCACAGAACCGGTAGTAAAAAAAATTGGATTTCACCACTGCTCTCAAGGCTCCCTGTATCATAGGCTTGTAAAAAATGAAAACGGGGAAAGATCTGTTATGCCACTTTGAATCTTTGAAATCTATACCAGAGATGGTTTTGCTTGTTTTGCTCTTTCTGTTCCTCCTTTAATGAGACCTAATTTAATCATTTAACTAAATGTTAGTACCTATGCTACTTCCTTCCTCAGACAACTGATCAATAATTCCCAGTGGCATTAATGACTCAGAGATGTTGTAGAGAATATTTTGCCAACACAAAGACTAAGCTCTAAGACATTTAAAAAAAAACAAACATTGTGTGGGAAACAAACCTAGTTTATACTGCTGTTTTCCTGTTAAACTACAGACCTTTTCAGCATTTCATATCTGCCAACATATTACAAGTAGTCCTCCACTTATAACAGTTCATTTAGTGACCATTCAAAGTTACGACACTGAAAAATGTGACTTATGACCATTTTTCACACTTACAACCATTACAGCATCCCCATGGTCATATGATCAAATTCAGACACTTGGCAACAGATTCGTATTTATGACGGTTGCTGTTTCCCAGAGTCACGTGATCACTTTTTACGACCTTCTGACTAGCAAAGTCAATGGGGAAATCAGATTCACTTAACAACCGTACTAACGTAACAGTCACAGTGATTCACCTACCAACTGTGGCAAGAAAGGTTGTAAAATGAGGCAAAATTCACTTAAGAACTGTCTCGCTTAGCAACAGAAATGTTGGGTTCAAGTGTGGTCGTAAGTCAAGGACTACCTAAAGTTATTTCTTAGCTTCCTTCTTTCTACATTCTTAAATAGCAGATAGATAGATAGATAGATAGATAGATAGATAGATAGATAGATGATATAGATATAGATATTTAGAATTTAGAATCTAGAAAGTGCAGAGAAGAGCAACAAAGAAAATTAGGGGACTGGAGGCTAAAATATATGAAGAACGGTTGCAGGAACTGGGTATGTCTAGTTTAATGAAAAGAAGGACTAGAAGAGACATGAAAGCAGTGTTCTAATATCTCAGGGGTTGCCACTAAGAAGAGGGAGTCAAACTATTCTCCAAAGCACCTGAGGGTAGAACAAGAAACAATGGGTGGAAACTAATCAAGGAGAGAAGCAACTTAGAACTAAGAAGAAATTTCCTGACAGTTAGAACAATTAATCAGTGGAACAACTTGCCTCCAGAAGTTGTGAATGCTCCAACACTGGAAGTTTTTAAGAAGAGCTTGGATAACCATTTGTCTGAAGTGGTGTATGGTTTCCTGCCTAAACAGGAGGTTGGACTAGAAGACCTCCAAGGTCCCTTCCAACTCTGTTAGTCTCAACATCTTTTTTACATCATGGTGACCAAAACTGAATGCAGATATAGGGATATAAAATTAAATTAAAGTTATCTGCTGGTTGATGGGGACAAAACTACCATCTTTTCAAACTGACCTATCTGTCTGAGTCAACATGTTTGGCTTGCTTATTCTAATCTTTAGATGAAACCACATCAAGTAAAGAAACTTCTTCCTTTTTGTTTGCAGAATCAGTTTCTTTTTAAAAATAGTAGGAAGGAAACAAACTGGGCTGAGATTTTGCTCAATAGTTTTGAATGCTTTATGTACTTAGAGAACTAAGAATAGCATCTTTTTTTCCTTCTATTTTCCAGTAAGGTCCAACGTGTGTGGAAAAAAAGCTAGCTTCTTAACCAGTCTCATAACCTTTCTTTTCACCTCTTCCCTGCCCTGAAATTTAGATCTTTAATTATATCTTCCCTCCCTGGTCCCTAGCTACGTAAACTGAAACTGCAAGGACATTACGCACTTAATTTACAGTTTTACAAACTGAAAATTCTTGGGTTTTTTTTTCTCATAGAGGAAGGAAGGAAGCAATATTCTAATGGTGTTGTTTGTTCAGGAATAAACTAGATGTGATCATACGTTGCTTGGCCAATGATTGTAAGTGCACTCTGGTAGATAAAAAGCAATTAACCCCTGCTTTAATATTTTATAAAGTTAAATTATGCATGTTTATTTCTTTTTCTAGCCCGACGGAAGTGGTAAAGAAATCATGCAAATAGCTTGGAACTCTGTCCATCAGCTCAACTCTGACCACTGTTTGAAAACAAAATACATCAGGTGTTATGTTGGGACAACTGGGGAAACTGGCAAAAGGTCAGGTTGAAAAACCAGCCAGATTCAACTGGGAGTTGCAGAGAAAAATGTAACAAAATGAATAATGCATTCCTGTGGTAGGGATCTTTTTGCAGTTGCTTGGAATATGGGAATATTTCTATCGCCTTCCAAGTTCCCCTCCATCCTGATCACATGACCCAGATTGAAGTATAAGCCTCCCTCCCTAAAACGGGGATGCCTGGACACCATAGAAAAAAAGCACTGAATTGAAAATGAATACAGCAATAGAGAGAGTTAGAAGAAGGAGTTGGGAGATTGAAGGAAGGGAGGAGAGAGAGGAACAGAAGAAAGGGAAGAGGAGAGGAAGAAAGGAAAGGGGAATAAGAGTAGGAGGGAAGGTTAGATAGGGAGGAGGAAAGGAGGATGGGGAGAAAGGAAGGGGAAGTAGAGAAGGAATAGGAGAGGAGGGAAGAAGAAGGTAGGAAGGACAAAAGAAGGGAGGGAGAGGAAGAGAAAGAGAAAGAGAAGAAAGATTGCTGTAAAACAAAAAAGATGAAATGGAAGAAAGGCATCCCCGAACACATTTAAATATATTAAGATAAAAATTGAATTAATAAAAAATAAAATTATGGAGAATGTATATGATTAAGAATAGAAAAAATAGAATTTGAGGGTGAAAGAAGATACTGTTTAGAAAAATAAGAATAGAAAAATTAAGATTTGATTAACAAATATGGAAAAAGAATATTTTGGCAGAAACTATAACTAAGTAAAATATATTTTGATATGATGAATTAGATATGATATGATATGATCAATACTCTATTTCAAAAAATATGTGGGGGTGTATTGGGGGGGGAACCAATAAAACTTGTCAAAAAAAAAGCCTCCCTACCTTTGTTTCTCATTACACTAGAAACAAAAACATACACAGGTGCAACACAAAACTTAACACACACATAGAAGTGAGCAAACAATGTATAATGTTTGCCAGACCAATTCTTGAATACAGCTCATCCGCCTGGAACCCATACTGTATATCGGACAATAACACGATTGAGCGTGCTCAGAGGTGTTTCACGAGACAAGTACTCTACTCCTCTACTCACAAGAGAATCCCTTATGCCACCAGGCTTGAAATTCTGGGCTTGGACAATCTGGAACTGTGCCACCTGTGGTCCGATCTAAGCATAGTACACAAAATTGTCTGCTACAACGTCCTATCTGTCAACGACTTCTTCAGCTTCAACCACAATAATACATGAGCAAACAATCGATACAAACTCAAAGTAAACCGCTCCAAACTTGATTGCAGAAAATACGACTTCAGCAACAGAGTGATCAACGCCTGGAATGCTCTACCTGACTCCATTGTTACATCCTCAAACCCTCACAGTTTCAACCTTAAACTGTCTACTGTGGACTTCACACCATTCCTAAGAGGTCTGTAAAGGGGGCGTGCATAAGCGCACCAGTGTGCCTACCGTCCCTGTCTTACTGTCCCTGTTTATCTGTACTTACTTCCTTTGTTCATGTTTATATTCATACCTATACTTGTTATCTTGTACATGTTTGACAAACAAATAATAAAATAAAATAAAATAAAATATAAAATAAAATAAAATAAAATAAAATAAAATAAAATAAAAATAAAATAAAATAAAATAAAATAAAATAAAATAAAATAAAATAAAATAAAATAAAATAAAATAAATAACAGAGCTAATCCACACTCCAATGAGTACATAGTGAGAATATGTCAACATTACTTGTCACACAGAAAAACAAGAGATGCCTTTAATAGCCACTGCCGGTAAAAGGGTTAGAAGAAACCAGGAGTTACAATCTGAAAGTTCTTCCTACCTTATTCTACATTTATAACTGTACAACTTACTACTATGTACCACGCAGTATGTTTTTCACAGAGTCAAACCCAATGTTAAGCTCGTGAAGCTAGTTTATTGAAATTCTAATATTCTACAAAAATGACAACTTTAACAAGATTTCTGCTTATCTAGAGTTTGAAAATCCAAGTCAAAGTCCGGTTCAATGGGAAGAGCCTACAGGGAGTCCTTGACTTACAACCACCGTGGATAGCTGTCTATCTCCCTCTCTGCCTCCGACACAGAGCCCTCATCTGAGCTTTCCCCAGCCCCCAGGACTGGCCCAAGTTCCTCCCAACCTCCTCACTGTCAAACTCTGCTGCCTGTGCCGCTGTCCGCTGGCAGGCCACAACACATAGAGCGGGGATGTCCAATCAACATAGAGCAAGGGTGTCCCACCTTGGCAAGACCTATGGGATTTCAGGCAGCCCTAGGAATTCTGGGAGTTAAAGTCCACAAGTCTTAAAGTTATCAACGTTATACAACACTAGTGTAGAAAGCATGTTTGCTCTCAGGCATGAATTTTCTGTGGTACATGAAAAAGAAATGAGTGAGACACGGAATAAGAATGAATCAGAGGAGAAGAATAATGTAAAGCAGAATGACGACTGAAATAAAACGAATCTGGACACCAGTTTCTGAGGAAACTTCATCTTTCCCAGCGCTTCCACACTCACTTGAGAAGAAAAGGCAATCAGTGGCTCAGAGGCAGAAGATGGGATTCTAGCAGGCTTAAGTTAGATTCTTATGATGCTGACATCTTCCCTCACTTACATCTTGCTAGCATGTTTAGATGTGACTTTCAATGGATTCTTGAAAGCTATCATATTTGGTACAGAATAACACTTGAGAGTGAAAGAAGAAAATGTTTTTCTCAAACAGCTTTCAAGTAGCAAGAATCTCATATCCAATCAATAAACACAACATCCACAGATAGCTTATCCAGGTTAGGCTATGAATAGTGAGGAAATACTGTTTTCCATGCAGACTACATGTGATTTAACACGTATTAGGGCAGCATCCATATATTCACTGGAAGTGGAATAACCACACACTAGGAAAGGATAGAACAAAGAAGAGTGTGGTGGAAATTTAAGGAACAACTGCTGCTGGAGCTTAGTTCCTTAAATCTAAATCAGGGGTGTCAAACTTGATTTCATTGAGAGCCACATCAGGGTTGTGTTTGGCCTCGGGGGGGTGGGCGTGGCCAGGTTGGGGGTGGCCAGCTCAATGTTACTCATGTCAGGACTCCTGTGGTGGCCAAAGCACTCTGCCAGCGAAAACGGGCTCCCGAGCTCTGTTTTCGGCTACCACAGCCTCCTGCAACCCTCTGCCAGTGAAAACGGAGCTTGGGAGAGTGGCCCTCCTGAGCTCCATTTTTGCTGGCAGAAGCACCGTGGGCTGGTCCTTCACTGTTTCCAGGGCGGTCCTGCGGTCCAGATATAAGTACCCCATAGGCCAGCTCCAGCTCCCGAGCCTTGAGTTTAACACCCCTGATCTAAATTACCAAAGTTACAAGATCCACCTGGACAGTTCAGGAAGTCCAGAAGTATACCGAATACCATTTGATTTATGATTTCACCAAGATATTGCGGGAACAGGGTGGTGCAGAGGCTTAATGACGCTGGATGTGCTGAGCGGTTGCCAGCACTCCGGTGGTTCGAGTTCAGCTCCACAGGACAGGATGAGCTCCCATCTCTCATCCCTAACTTCTGCCTACTTCTTCTTCTTCTTGTGCCATATCCATCATCGGACGTTGGCGATCATGTTGGCAATCCAATTCTGCCTACTAGGCATTTGAAAGCGTTGTTTGCGAGTAGATAAAATAGGTACAACCATTTTGGTGATGGGAAACTGCTGGCTTCATTCTGTGCAGGGAGCTGGAACCAGAGCTCGATCTGGCCAGATGTGATCAAAGGAGGAGCAGTGGAACAAAGTTCTAGATGAGACGACTTCCTCTGAGAACCCTGCAGCCAGCCAGTGTGAAGTTAGTTCACCCTCTTGTACCGATGCAACAAACAGACTAGCGACTCTCAGTTGCCAGGACTTCTACTATATGCATAACGTTGTAGCCTCTCTGTCCTCATATGTCATATGCTAAATAAATAAATTACCAAGTATTTTCAGATTCAGTGTCAATTTTCTTAATAATTCTCACGTCATCCTAGAATTCTTCTCCCTTGTTTATTTATTGAGCTGTTATATTTTAATTATATAATTATTAAAATATTAATATTATTCATAATCAAGCATGGAATATAGCACATAGGTTTGTTTTAATTTTGCACCTGGGAACATGGTTGATGAATAATACGTAAAATGCATAAAAATCCATTCAGTTTGGAAAAATGTTGAAACAAGAAATATTAGTCACATAATCTTCTCCCTATATGAAAACTGAGATTTGTTCAGGTGCTTCAATCACAACGGAGGTTTTCCAAAATAATGTATTTTTTAAAAAAATCAGAGAGGCCAGCTATGGTAGAAATCTAATATAGTTACACTTAATAAATGTGCATAATGAATAGTCTCTGGATTGTATTGACAAGTCCCTGGGTAAGACCTCAAACATCTTTGTAAAGTTGATTATGAATAGTAGCACTCAATAATTTAATTCTTCAATGCATTTGTTTTACAAGCCATGTTGTCTCTTCCAAAATTCCAGATACACAAAAGACTAGGGAAACCTTTTTTCCCCTTTCCTTCTTATTTTATAATTACTTTTTTTTTCTTGCATTTCTAACTCGCTCCTTGGTTTCTTTTTCTTCTTCTTTTGTGCTTACTCCTATTAGTTTCAATTTATTTTTAATCTTCTTTGTTAAAATCTTCTTTGTTAAAATTCTGAAACTGAACTATCTCTCTCACACACATGTATAATCAGTGAAATTAGGGCTCTGAAGAATGATCAGCCCCCTACATGGAAAAAATGGTAATACTGTGAAAACTGATCAATTCATACTGCCAATGGTTGATTACTTCTTGAATGCTATTTATTAAAAGTTTCTAGAAATAGAAAGCCAGAATAACTGGCAAACAATTCTGACATACTACTTTCCTTGTTCTAGGGAGAGACATGAGAACATGTGTGCACGTATTTTACATACAAAATAAGTGTCCTCTGAGCCTGTGATGTTTGTTCCATCTGTCAAGAATAAAGTTTAGGCTACAAACACATAAAATCTGGGCTATAAATTGAACAAATACTTTCAAACAATAAGAATAGGCTAGGCTAGGCTAGACTAGACTGACTAGACTAGACTAGACTAGACTAGACTAGACTAGACTAGACTAGACTAGACTAGA
>WNWU01000007.1:33616308-33629162 GCA_012654045.1 Ptyas mucosa
ATATATACAGTAGTCTTGCATTCTGTTATATAACAATAGCAATAGCACTTAGACTTATATACCGCTTCATAGTGGCTTTACTATTACTATTAGTAATTACTACTTTACTATTACTATTACTAGTACTAAGAGTACTATTAAACTACTCTTTAAGCGATTTACACAGTCATTATATTGCCCCCCAACAATCTGGGTCTTCATTTTACCAACCTTGGAAGGATGGAAGGCTGAGTCAACCTTGAGCCTGGTGAGATACGATTTGACAAACTGCTGGCAGCTGGTGATCAGCAGAAGTAGCCTGCAAAACTGCACTCTAACCACTGCGCCACTGCGGTTCTATACAGTGATGTAGCTGACAGCACTGCACAGTGTGGCCTTAGGATGCAGCCTGCGGAAAGCTTAGATCTGGCCCACGGGGCTGCCCTGGAAAGAGTGAAGGACCGGTCCACGGTGCCTCTGCCAACAAAAACGTTGGCAACTCTGTTTTCACTGGCAGAGGGCTGCAAGAGGCTGTCGTAGGCAAAAATGGAGCTCGGGGGCCTGTTTTCACTGGAAGAGTGCTGGAGCCACCACAGGCACCCCCAATAGGAGTGATTTTGAGTTGGCTACACCCCCTGGCCAGCACTCCCACCCTGGGCCTCCTGAGGTCAAACACATCCCTGATGCGGCCCTCAATAAAATTGAGTTTGACAACTCTGCCCTAGATATGGATAGGAAACTACAGTAGAGTCACCAAATATAACATTTATATTAATGTTATTAAAACAGAAACTATTCTCCTGATGCGTTCATACTGATTCCTACATCAAAATATGCAAAGTGTTTGAATTTTGGCGTCTGACTTCCAAATGTGTCTACACAATATGCAAATGATATTGCAACATTACACATGAAAAAATGGGCTAAAATTCTTGTGAAACAGTCAGAATAATGAAAACTATTAAGAACAGTCCTGATGATTTTTCTGGTTCTGTGGAAAAATGAAACTGAAAATGAGCGCAATGTTCTAGAACATAGCTATCCTTTTCAAAGCCATTTCTATTCTTCCAATCAATTCTAAAAAAAATATCACACTTGGGTTTAGTCTAGGGATAAGGAAATCAACAAAAAGTAGTTCACCAACAGAAAGCTGATATACTTTAGGATACGACTGATAGATACCCTTTACTGTAAAGATTGGCTTCTGATTTCCCTTCAATTTATCTTTTTTCTTTAATAAATATTTTTATTGTACATTTTTCTTCATAATACATCACATTTCCAGTTTTGCAATGACAGTGTACTGGCTGTATCCAGTCCTTTTTAAGTATATATAGTTTTATACACCCTGATTATAACCAATATTCTCTTAATCATACATTTATAGTCTCTTTTAAATGCATTATGTTGTACATCATAGTTGAAAGCATTATTTTCATAATTGTACCATAACATTCTATATATTTATCTCTCTCACTACTTCCTTCTCCTCCCTTTTCCTCTTCTCCTCTCCCATCCATTCAATTTATCATGTAGTTCTTACTTGGAGCGGACAAATTCAATAAAATACCATGCTGATTTTCATAAACAAATATTTCTCTTTAATATATAATTCATTGTACTATTTAATTGATTGTTAATTGCACTACCTGTAGAATCAAATGAATCACAATAATTCATTCATTAACATACAAGTTTCATGCTAATGTCATCAAAAAACAAACATGAACCTTATTTCAATGAAACAACGAGAGTTTAATGAATGAAGTATCCATTCATTCAGCATCCTAATCTCCACAACTGTAGTTTCCTTTGTAGGAACAGGGAAGCTGATCATAGATGGTGGTGAAATTCATACCAACGTAAGAAATCTTATAGAATAGAATAGAATTTTTTCTTGGCCAAGCGTGATTGGACACACAAGGAATTTGTCTTGGTGCATATGCTTTCAGTGTACATAAAAGAAAACATACATTCGTCAAGAATCATAAGATACAACACTTAACGATAGTCATAGGTTACAAATAAGCAATCAGGAAACAATATCAATCGTAAGGATACCAGCAACAAGGTTGCAGTCATTCTGTCATACGTGGGAGGAGATGGGTGATGGGAATGATGAGAAGATGAGAAGATTGATAGTAGTGCAGACTTAGTAAATAGTATGACAGTGCTGAGGAAATTATTTGTTTAGCAGAGTGATGGCGTTCGGGAAAAAACTGTTCTGCTAAAATTCAAGTAAACATCCTTGAGTGATACAATTATGGTAAATGTATTTAACTTGAATCTGGCCCAGCCTGTTTTCAGGATACCAAAAATTGTGTCTCTTGCCATCTCTGCCCAGGATACTAACTGCTATAACAACATTAACCAGTTTTGATTTAATAAATATTTAAGAGTTGCTGAACCACATCTCCATATTTATAACCACAGTGAAATAATACAAGGTTGAGAGATCATATCATGAACTGGGAATTCCATCTCACTGTTCAGAAATGAAATATAAATCCTGTTAGTGCAAAAACATTTTGGTACTGGGGAAAGGATTTTAGATCACTGTTAATCTTCTTTGTTATATAGATAAAGTATTTCATTTTGAATAACCATTATACACTTTCCCATACGAACGTTTCTATATGATGAAGTAGCAGGCATTTACATTCATCCTTGAGTGGCATGTTCTTCAGATCTCACAAACACTTGAATAATATTCCATAGTACAAAAATAGTACAAAACCCCCACAAATGCAGCTACAGAATGTATGTATGTTGGGGGAGATTAAGTCCTTGGTAAAGTTATGGATAATTGGCTATGAGACCACATGTGTCAAACATTTATTAAGAAATATTTAGAGTCCAATCCAAGAGCTGAAAGCTTGAAGAGAGGAGAACTGAAATCTCAGTAGTGTCAGGTCTCATATTATATATGCATGGGTGGACTCTAGGATCAAAAAAAGAGAAGTAAATATATGGTAAGCAGGAACTATTTACTGAGTCTCCATTGTGATCTAGAACCTTTTGTAATTGGGTTCCAGATCTGTATTACCTTCCTCTCTCCCAACCAGTTATGGCATGAAACCAAGAATGTTTTCATTACGTATAAAGCTTATACACAAGTTATTACGTAGTGAGGCAGCTTTAATTTTTTTTAGGTGAATAAGTAAAACTAGCCCATAATTAGCTAAGCCCAGTTCCATCCAAATTCCAATTTCTTCAAAATTTTCAAGGGTAGAGAAACTTCCATGTTCATTTAGAGTCAATTTGCCTGAAAAAAAATGTATGTTTGAATCAAAGAGGATAAAGTTATGGATGGGCGTTCCTCTAAATTGTTTCAACTTCTATCCTCAAAACAACATTATAGAGCATTGCACACCAGAACAACTAGACACAAGGACAGTTTTTTCCCACATGCCATCACTCTGCTAAACAACTAACACAGTCCCACAACACTGTCAAACTATTTAGTAAGGCTGTATTACTATTATTCTTCTCATCTTTCCTATTACCTATCTCCTTTTCTACTTATGACTATAACTTTGTTGTTTGTATCTTTATGATTTATATTGTTTTATTTAGTTTCCTAGTATGATTTAACTGCAGGCACTGGGTGCCCATTTGCTTCATTTGTTGGTAGTCGGTAAACAAAATCGGGTTTCTGCATCTGTCAAAAGCATCTGGCATGATAAAACTAGGAAAATCATTCTGATAACAGATTTGAAAATAGCAGACATCCAAATAATCTGTTCCCCCAAATGATAAAGCAAGCAAATTAAAGGTAGACATGTGGAATTTATATTAATGTGGAGGGGGTTGAGGGAGGAGGAGGAAACTTGATTGTGATTGATACAGGGAATAGTACACTTTAATTCTGAATGGGCTATTGTGAAGGTGGGGTCAGAAAGTATAAATTTAGCATGAGCTGATATAGACATGAGAACGGTTACAATAAGAAAAAAAAATTCAGATATGTTCTGAAGGGAGACTAGAGAATTGGACTCCCCAGTATTTTTAAATACTTGGAGGACAAAGCAAAAAGAACACTTATTTGATCTGCAGATGCTACAAAATTAGTGAGATAACTAATATGAGCCACTGTGGTGCAGTGATTAGAATGCAGGCTACTTCTGCTGCCTGCCGGCTGCCTGCAACTTGGCAGTTCAAATCTCACCAGGCTCAAGGTTGACTCAGCCTGCCATCCTTCCGAGGTTGGTAAAATGAGGAGCTAGATTGTTGGGGGCAATAGGCTGACTCTGTAAACCTCTTAGAGAGGACTGTAAAGCAGTGTAAAGCAGTATATAAGAGCCAAGTGGTTAGAGTGCAGTACTGCAGGCTACTTCAGCTGTCTGCTAGCTGCACTTTAGCAGTTTAAATCTCATCGGCTCAAGGTTAACTCAGCCTTCCAACCTTCCGAGGTGGGTAAAATGAAGGCCCAGATTGTTGGGAGCAATATGCTGAGTCTGTAAATTGCTTAGAGTGGGCTGTAAAAGCACTATGAAGCGATATATAAGTCTAAGTGCTATTGCTCTCCAGGTCATGGTTGTCCCTATTATATTGCTATTGCTATATAAGTCTAAGTGCTATTGCTATCCAAGCATGCAGTAATATATCCAAAATGAACTTGGCAGGTTTTTTTTTTAAAGGTAAAAATAACAGAATTAATTTTAGAACCCTTGTGGAGGTCTTAGAAATCAGAAATCACATGTACTGGCGAGGACTGACCTGGTAATAGTACTTGTGGAAAAATATTGGAATAGTAATTGAGAATAAACTGAATATAAGTCAGTGATGTGATATGGCTGCCAAAGGGAATTGCTGGATTGGGAGACATTAAAAACATACAATATAACATAAAAAGGGAAATACAGTGTTAGGCTGCATCAAGAGAAGAGCTTCTAAATCATAAGAAGTAATTGTTTTATATTTTTCCGCATTGGTCAGATACCTCCTGGATATTCCACTTGAGGTAAGATTTAGACAACCTGCAACAGCTTTGAAAGGAAGACAAGAGTTATGATTAGAGTGCTAGGAAAACTCCAGAGAAATGAGATTAAAGCAATTGAATTAATCTATCATGGAGTTTAGCCTTGATAGTAGATGGTTGAGGAAGCATAGTGCTCCTCTTGAAATATCTAAAAGTGTCACCGAAGCGAAGGCTAAGATCACTTTTAGACGATAGGACATAGAATAATGCCAGGTAAAGACAGATTCCAGTTAAATCTTAGAAAAAGAGGTCCCAACAATAACAGCAATTCAAGAATGAAACAGCAGAGGTGGGCTGTTCCTCACTGCACGGCTTCATGTAGAGGCTGTGTGGTCTTTTGTCATGGATTTCTGTGCTGTCCAGGGTGCTGAACTTGTCTAAATGCCAACTTCATGATTCTGTGACCCCTCACTATTTTTGTAAACTGAATCAGAAGGTGAATCATACAGGAATAAAATATTGATAAGTAAGAAATGAGAACTGGGAACTGGGTGGAGTGTAGAGTGTCCAGGAATGGTTCTAGCATTCCAGAATCTTCTCAGCATAAATGGTTTCAAGAAGCCAGACGGAGCAGCCTAAATGACAAACTAATAATTAAATTCTTATGAGCATAATTAATGGAGAAAAGACTATTCAGTCTTTTGAAGTTTGCTTCCTTGCTTCTTTCTGCATACTGTGCATATGTAAATCCTGCAGCTTAGTTTCCAGTGGTAAACCTAATAAGTGTTTCCAGCTAGTAATGGAGTATCCTTAAGCATTCTTAAGTAATGAAGTATCCTTAAAGTTTCTAGGTTGCCATGGAGAAATGCAGTTCAATAGTAATTCTAATGCTGCTACTCTTCGGAAAGTGATCATTGCCAATGGTTCTTGGAGGAAAATTGCTTGATAAGCTCAAGTTTCGTTTTCAGAACAAGCAACAGTCAGCACAGCTATCCCTCTCAATCACACATTACCAATTAGTTTTAAAACATCTTTCTGCCCTCACTCCAGGTAGCAAGGACTTAAAATGGCATCATCATAGAATTAGTACATGCAATAAAGGCATAATTTCGATGCATAATGACTCACATTTATTGGAAGGATTATATTTGGTTCAAATGTATACAAGAGATCTCCCTGCGTTTTCTTATTAAGGCCTGGTTTAGTCATTTCACTTCTGACCTGATTCTACTGTTCTGCAGAAATTCATTTAGCCTCATCAAGATGCAAAGACAGTTGCTTCTTTAATCATGATAAATGTAATTGTTTTACACCTGAATAGTTTTTCTTGCTCGCATTTCACAGGTTAGCTGCTTCCAACAGGCTAACTTCTTTCATCTTGTTTTGTGACAAAATTAATGTTACAGAGTTTAGAGTGCATTGAAAACACTATGCAAGAAGACATATGTTACCACTCTGGTAAATGGCACCAGGCTAGGCTGAAGCACACGACAAACTGGGCAGTTCTGATAGCTTTATCATCTAGGTCGATCATTTACGTGGACTGGCAAGCAAGAGTATCTGCAGAATCTTATAATTTCATCTAAACGAATAAACAAATGTTGGGACAACATGATGCAGGCTTTAATAAATGCAAATCATGATGAATATCCAAACAGATGGAATTGGCATCGTTTAGTCAAAACTGGCGAGCCACTTTGCAATTTATACTATCTTATCTATTCAATCAGATGACTAATTGCAACATATTTCCAAATGCTTTCTGACATTTTTTCCTCATTTTTCTCTTCCTCCTCCTTTTTTTTTTTTTAGGATTGCAAAGATAACTACAGTGTACAGGGAACTGCCAGTTTACATGACCTGTAAGACCTATGGCAGGGGCCTAAAACTCAATTTCATTGACGGCCACATCATGGTTGTGGTTGACCTCGGGGCGGGGGGGAGTGGCAGGCAGGCATGACCAATTGGGTGGATGTGACTGACTGGGTGGGCATGGCCAGCTTGACGCCACTCCCCAAACTGCTGGCATGTTTCCTCTTCATATTGGGTAGACTGGGCCAAAGCTGAAGCCATGCTGGCCTGATCTTTCTTCTTCGTATTAGGTAGACCGGGCCGAAGCTATGCTGGCCTGCTCCTTCCTCTTCACATTGGGTAGACCGGGCTGAAGCTATGTTGGCCTGATCTTTCCTCTTTGCACTGGGTAAACCAGGGCAAAGCCACACTGGCCCAATCTTTCCTCTTCACATTGGGTAGACGAGGACAGCCCCGTGGGCCGGATCTGACTATCTGTTGTGTCTTCGGCTCCCGAGCCTGGACCTTCGGAGGAAGAATCCTCCGAAAGTGAAGAGGAGGAGGAGGCAAGGCCCCCCTCTCCTGGCCCGTCTGGTTTGGCACCACCCCAGGCCCCAGCTGAAAGCCCTGAGGAGGAAAGCTCCTCTGAGTCAGACGTTAATGAGGAGAGGGAGTGGATTAATCCCAGGTGGCGACGATCAGAGAGACGGGCTCAGCAAAGGAGTGGGTGGGGCCGAGCACGAGGTGATGAGTCACAAAGCCAACGCCCCACAAGGTATAAAAGGAGCTGACCTTACCTTGTTGGCTTTTGTGACGAACAAAGTATTAATCTGGCTGCTTGTGTCCTGAAGTACTGCATCAGATAAGTGTTTGCTAATCTTAAGACTGTTTGTTGTTGGACATACCGGAGAGCCTTATCAGGGACTGGCTGTGGCAACTCAAAATAACAGCTGTCTTTATCTCTCCCAGGCTCGCTGCCAGCTTGTTGTTTATGAATGGTGAATAAACGACTTCTGTACACTTCTGTTTGTGTGTGTGCTTGTCTGGACTCCTGAAGCAGGGAGGGGACAGAACACTATCCTTGAGTTTGACACCCCTGACCTATAGGCTTCAGCTAATGCAAAAATGGCTAGAGTGCTATATATTAGATTTATATCCTCCCTGTATTTATGCCTATTCACTACCATATGATACAACCACAATGATTGATCCTCTCCCACAATTGAACAATGTGGGGCTGGGATTCATCTCAAGGTTCTAAACAGACTTGAGTCCAGGGTGTTTGGAAACATGATCTCTCACATATACTTCAGCCTGATCACCAAGATCATCAATGGAGCAGTCCTGGTTGTCTCAGATTCAGATCAACTAGGATCCCAAATAGACTACATTCTGTGGACTACATTGGCTACCTCTTCATAAGTAAATGGAATAAATCCACATTCCATCCATGAGAGTTTGTCTAAAATTTTGTTTTCTTTCTTGGTTTTGCTTCCACCACATCCAGCAGTGAATTTTGTGAGCTGAAAGGGGAGAAAAGAATGGGTTTTACAAATATTCCTTTGCACCAGTGGTGAAATCCATTTTTTTTTTTTACTACTGGTTCTGTGTGCGTGGCTTGGTGGGCCTCGTGTGGCTTGGTGGGCATGGCTTGGTGGGCATGACAGGGGAAGGATACTGCAAAAAACTCCATTCCCAGCCCACTCCAGGGGAAGGATAGTGCAAAATCCCCATTCCCACCCCACTCTGGGGCCAGCCAGAGGTGGTATTTGTCAGTTCTCTGAACTACTCAAAATTTCCGTTACTGGTTCTCCAGAACCGCTCAGAACCTGCTGGATTTCACCCCTGCTTTGCACCTTACCATGTGAATCCAAAGGGGCCTTCAATAATCTAAAATCCTTTTCATGAAGGACGCCAAAGCCACAAGGGAAGAAAAATCAGTAATAATAACCAAAATTATTGATTTTGCTCTTTTGGGGATTTCAGCCTTGCATATATTTCTAGATTCACATTTTTCTTTCACGTTATAATTAATTAAACCTTTGCTGCCAAATACGTTTTGTGTTTGAATGTGTTTCATAGCAAAAATGCAAACATTTTTAGACAGAATGTATAACAGCTGCAAAGACCTGCCTAAACAAATGGCTTCAAATCTCATTTCATCTGATACAAAAATCATAGTAAAATCTGATGAAATGAAATATAACAGGTAATACTATCAACTGTGGATCTGAAGGCAATATAACCCAGCGAGTATGTAGCAGGGGTGAAATCCAGCAGGTTGTGACAGGTTCTGGAGAACCGGTAGCGAAAATTTTGAGTAGTTCAGAGAACCGGCAAATACCACCTCTGGCTGGCCCCAGAGTGGGATGGAAATGGAGATTTTGCAGTCCTTCCCCTGGAATGGGGTGGGAATGGAGATTTTGCAGTATCCTTCCCCTGCCATGCCCCCAAGCCAAGCCCCCAAGCCACACCATGCCCACCAAGCCACGTCCACAGAACTGGTCGTAAAAAAAATTGGATTTCATCACTGAAATCCCACTGTAGATATAATTCAAATGTGTATCTTTTTGATACTGGTCACCTTTGGGGAATATTTTATTTTACATATATTTAAAAAATCCAAAAGGAGAAGTAGGAATAGAGTTCATGGCTATTGAATAAATTAAATACAAGTGAGTACCCTATGTAGAGTCATAGTGGAATAAATGGCAAGTTGTTGATCAAGTATTCTAGCTCAACATCTGCAAAGCTAATTCTCAAGAAGGTAACATCTTTTATTTAATTGCCAAGTTGGCTTCCTGTGTCAGTTTTTCTAGCTTCCTGATAAAAAAGAAGGTAACAACCATTCCTGAAATCTAGATTCCCACTCATTAGGAATATAATTGAGCCCTTATGTCATGCCTTTTCTGCCCTATGCAATAGTTTCCCTGAAGGTCCAGTGAAGTTCTCAGTCATCCAGGTCATGGTTATCACAAAGGTACTTTTTCAAAAGGCAACTGGACTTTCTTTGGTTTTCCTTCAAGATGTTTCACTTTTCATCCAAGATGCATCTTCAGTTCTGAACTAGCACCTTTGAAAAAGCACCTTTGGGAGGATGCTGAAAAGATACAGATGGTCCTTTCATAAGGCACTGAAGGCGAGAAATTTGGACTAGGAGGTTGATTGGCTTTACTGCAGCTTCTATTGTAAATTGGAATTGTTCTGTATGATCTTAATGATTTTAAGAGCCTTGGTGGTGCAGTGGACTAAAGTGCTGTTAAAGTAGCACTTAGCTGCCAGCTGCCTGCAATTACTGCAAGTTCAAATCTCACCAGGCTCAAGGTTGACTCAGCTTTCCATCCTTCCTAGGTAGGTAAAATGAGGACCCAGATTGTGGGGGTAATAAACTGACTTTGTATAAAAAAGAACACTGCTTTGGGGGGGGAGGGCAAAAGCCCTACTAAGCAGGTATATACAAAAGTATGACTGCTATTGCTTAACGCATTGTAAGCCGTCCTGAATCTTCGGAGAAGGGCAGGATATAAATCGAACCAATAAATAAATAAATAAATAAATCTCAGATATTTGTTACTCAAATTGTTGTTTCAATTGTTGGTGTTAAATCTTGTATGTGCACAGAGTCATTGCTACGAAATCGGTAGTCATACAAACTCTTTAAACAAAATGTTTAAATCCATCTTAAGACTACTACTTTCTTTCTGCATATAAAAAAAGAAGAACGTTGGAACTTTGAGATGAAATTCTCTTCTCCACACTCTGTCAAAACCTATTTAGGTTCCTTTTCATTATGGAAATTAAATTCCAGACACCTCCCTATATTCTTGTGTGCATAAGAACTTAGGAGTTCACTTATCAGTGGAAGCACAAAAATTCATTCCTATATAAAATATAATTTTGGCTCAAGGTATAATTTAAAGTTGATGGATGATCAGTTTCCTGCATTAGATTGCAATAATCTCCCTACTATCCCTGGTAATTCAGCTTTCAGGATAGAAAGCCATTTTTAAAATTTAGAAATAGCTTCAGAGTGAAATGCTGGTGCCCTCTCCCTCCCTTTCCATTCTTTCTCTCGCTCTTTCTCTCAGTAAAAAAAAAGCGGAGAAAAGCTTTCTCTGAAATCCTTATTATAAAAGAAAACCAAGCAATAGCCAGTTCTGTCAACTTGATTGGGGTTAAGGCATTGCCTTGTTTCTCTAATTCAAAGCATTTTACTCTCTTCTGACAAAATGTTTAATGGACTCATGGAAATCATAACAATTCCAGCCTCTTAAAGGATGCTTCATTGCACAGGGTTCCTATAATTATTATATGCCTGTCCTAACAATAGAGCTTCTGGGTAACAGACTATAGCCATACAATAGCTTTTAACAGCATTTCACCCCTGGATGATATATTATTTGAACGATTCTTCCTAAATATTCTTCAGATGGCTATTCCTCTTGTCAGAGCACACAACGGAATGAACAATTTTTCATCAGCCAGTAGATAAAAGTTTGCTATGAGCTACGAAGAGAATCTGGGTTCATAGCCCGAACTTATTTGTATTTATTGATATTTCATATTTCTAGACCCATTCTGTGCAAGGGAAAGTAAATTATTGTTTTAAAATTAAAAGTTCTATTCAATGAGATTGAATGAATTCAATGAGATTCAATAGTTCTAATGAATGAGATTCCTGGTGCTTGTTTTGGAAAAGGAAGATCCCCTATCCCTATAATAGAGAACTTGCTTGGGAAAGCAAAAGATTCAGTAGTCAAACTTTTGCCGTCTCCAATTAGATTTGATTCCCGTCTGAAATAACCTCAAGAAATGTGATACAATTCGTGTTACCGAAGCAAGAGACGGATGTGTCAGGAAAAACATAAAATTAAGTTGACCGCAGTGCGGGCACCGGGTACTTAAAAAGCGTGTAGCAAAACAAGAAGTGGCCAATATATGGTCAAACAGCTTGATTGCATTTAGAAAGATGTTGAAAACACAGTTGCTCCCTAAAGCATACATTTGACCATCAATCTAATGTATTGATTAATGAGTGTGCGGTTTGTTGTTGATGTGATTTTGTTCAGTTCTTTTTGGATTTGAGACACATTTTAGTGTTGTTCTGCACTGGATAAATTGTCAAGAGTCAGTTTCTACTGTGACAGATGTAAATATAATAAATAAGAAAAATGAATGAATGCATGCATGCATGAATGAATGTATGAATGTGTGAATGAATGAATGAGCGGATGATGGAAATGAAGACTGTATAGAAATACTAGGGATCAATATAAAAGAAGTATGTTGAGTGGCCTGTTCATATAGAGAAAACCACTGAACTGAATTGCAGAACAAATACACGTGTGAAGAGTAAATAGATTAAGAAGGATAAGAATGAGACGTACAGGTCTCCTCCGTGAGCAGTAGCTTGGACTAGATGACCTCCAAGGTCCCTTCCAACTCTGTTACTGTTAAGTTGTTGGTGCTGCTGATGAGAATCTCACAAGGAGAAAGAAAAGAAGCTTAAGGAGCAAAAGAAAATTATAAATCAATTCATGGGCGTTACGGCACAAGGACAATTTGCAAAGATAGAAAGGTATGGACAGCCACTGTATAGATCTAACAAAATTAATTGGATTTCCTTTTCTTTTGTTTTCTTATCTTTTGCTTTTAATTAGTCTTTTTAAAAAACTCCTTATTCTTTGTCTGCCCTTGCATAGTGCTGCTTAACCTAAAAGAGAACAGGATGATACATATACATGTATTGATTAATTACATGCCATTAAGTCAGTGCCAACTCTTTGTGACTATATAAGATACATTTTCTCCAGAAAATCTGTCCCCAAACCGGTTCTTCATTCTTCCAAAGGTATCCCCATCACCACTGCAATTAATCCTTGTCATTTGTGCCTAGCATGACAGCATGGAGTTGATTTGTTTGAGAGTCCATTTGTTTATTTTCTTGGCTATCCATTCTATTCTCAGAAGACACATCAACATTTGAAAGTGTCAGCCCTCTTTTTATCCTGCTTTTTTCAAAATCCAGCCTTGACTTCCATATAATATCCCCCCCCCCCCAAAAAAACCCCATTTTCTACACAATTCTAATCTTATAGACCAGTGATGGCTAACCTTTTTGCCATTGCGTGCCAAAAGTGTGGGGAGCGTGGGGGGCAGTTGC
>WNWU01000007.1:33629262-33642499 GCA_012654045.1 Ptyas mucosa
TTCCCCCCCCCCCCCGCTTTTGGCACACAATGGCATGGTGGGCCCGTTTTTCGCTCTCCCCACGCTCCAGAGCCTTTCTAGGAGCCTGGGGAGGGCGAAAATGGCCTCCCCCCCCCAGAGGCCCTCCGGAGGCCGGAAACAGCCCATTTCCTGTCTTCTGGAAGTCTGCAAACTGAGCTTGCGTGCCCACCGATATGGCTCTGCGTGCACCTGTGGCACGCATGCCATAGGTTTGCAACCACAGTTATAGACCCATCCCAGTCCTAGAAAATCTATCTTTGGCTTCTATCCTACATTTTATTTTAGTTACTTGATTGGATTTGAAAGGCCAACCATTTCTTAAATGACTCGGGATAGCTTGGGGGATAGCTTGGGGGATAGGCAGTGGTGGGATGCTGCCGGTTTAACAACCGGCTCGGTGATCGCACGTGCGCATGCAGTTTTACAAATACTAACCTTCTGTGTTGCTACTTGGGAGTAACACAGCTGAAGTGCGGCAATCTGTTCTGCTGTGCCAATCAGCTGAGAAGATAAAGGGGCGGGGAGGCAGGCCGACCTGATTGTCAGAAGGAACCAGTTCGCTCCCAGCTGATCGTCAGAGCTACCGGTTCACAAGAACTGGTCCAAACCGGTAAAATCCCACCCCTGCATAGAAAATAACTGAGGATGGGTGATGGAGCCTGTTTTCTAGTTGTGTTGGTTGATATCTTTCTAATTTCTTTTAACCGCTGTGTGTTTTGTGTTGGGAGGTAAGGTTATATGATTTTTACTCTTTTTAATATTGCCAGCTCTTCAGAGTACCCGTTTGAGATAGATGGCCATGTAAACCTAAGAAATAAATAATTAAATCTGCATTCCTTTCAGCCGAAGGAAGGAAAGAATGGCAAACCACTTGTAAAAAAAATATATTCCCAAGAAAAATGCAAGGACTTGCTCAGACAGTCTTCGAGAATCAGACACGATTGAGCGAAAGGGGGAAAGAAATGTTTTAAACTATTTTTAGTATACTTATAGTTAGCTGCCCAGAGTATATACTTGGTATGGCCAGCCATGTAAATCTAATAAATAAATCAGTAAGTACTTACGTCAGTTAGTAAGTAAGCATGCCTGGAAAAATTCACCCGTGGCATTGCAAAAGAAAATTGCCAGAGGCTGAACAACCAACCTAACCACAGACCTGGAAGCAAAATTAGGTTTACAAAAATGTACAGAATGTTTGTAGGGTGGGCACCATGCAAATCTTGTGGCAACGCTGTTCCAGAGGGCAAGTTCTGTAACAGAAAAGGAACGCTCCCAAGATCTCAATAGATGGCATTTTTTAATTGGAGGGACAGTTCTGTCTGATCTTATTAGGGACAGAGTGTCAGTCAAATAACTGGACCTCATGCCATGCTTGAAACCACATGCTTTTTATGTGTCAGGTAGCGCCTTGAATTTCACCTTGAAGCCAATCGGCAACCTATACTGGGTTTTGTCTGAAATAATGTAGGGCAGGGGTGTCAAACTCAATTTCATTGAGGGCTGAATCAGGGTTGTCTTTGACCTTGGGGGAGCGGGCTGAGGGGGCATGGCCAGAGTGGGTGTGGCCAGCTCAATGTCACATGTTGGGGGTGCCTGTAGTGACCACAGTCCTCCCGAGCTCTGTTTTTGGCTGCGACAGCCTCCTGTAACCCTCTGCCCACAGCCTTCCCAAGCACCATTTTTGCTGGCAGAGGTTTCACAGGCCGGTCCTTCGCTGTTTCCAGGGCAGCCCTACGGGCCAGATCTAAGCATCCCATAGGCCGGGGCTGGCCCTCGGGCCTTGAGTTTGACACCCCCTCAGCAGGGGGTTGGACTAGAAGACCACCAAGGTCCCTTCCAACTCTATTATTCTGCAGTTTGCAGATGACATATATATATAGGCATATTAAATGTGCATATTACTGCTCAGACTATATATAAAATATTTCCTTTTTTCCATAAGTATCCCTTCTGGCTAAACACATCATAACTTTTACATTCATTTCATATATTCCAAATGGATTTTCACAATCATAGCATCCAGTAAATTTTAAACATAAAAATACTGGCAATCTTTCTTGGCTTTCACCGAGAAAACATGTATAAAACATTGCATTCTAAAATTTTAAACTTTAAAACATTAAAATTTAGAATTAAAATGCTCATTTTGCCGTCCCCTCCTCCAATCTCAGTTATTTTCCAACTTAATACAGTTGTTTTACATCAGAAGACCCTCTTCTTTCAACTACAATTTCAACTTTTTCACTGAAAATTGCAAATAAGCTAAAACGGAGTTAAAATAAGCAATCTTAAGTGCCTGCTCAAAAATGCAAAACAGAACGGGTAAATTAAATTCCAGACCTTAATGATCCATTAATTTTAAGTTTCATCCTATATTTGGACAGTTTAATAAAATTTATAAATGCATATTAGAAAAGATATAAATAATCATGAGAAATAATGGTTATTATAAATCAATTACCGAAGGCCACAAAGTTTAATTGTAAGTCTCTATTTAAAACTCTGTGCACACTAATCAAGGATGTGCAGTCAAATATATGGCTGCTGAGTCCAAATGATATTTTTCTTTTATTTTTAAATACTTGAAGTAGAAACTGAACATTGTATCCCATTATTGTTAAGGAGTCCTGCCCACGTTTTGTTTCATTAGAGGTTTGTTAATACAGAGGGAACACTATGAACCTCCTCTACTGGCTTCCAAATTTATTTATGTATTTATTTCTAAATCCATACTCCACCAGTCTGTCTATTACAAAACCCAAGAATGTTTTGACAGATTGTTTAGGTGCCATTAAATCACTGTCATTAGATCTACTCCTAACTCTAATATGCTTTATTAAATCAGTAAAAAAGATACACCACCACCCACTTTTTCTTCCCGTTGTAGTGGTGTATGATTTGTATTTCCAGTATCTATAGCAACCTACACACACACACGCACTCTGTTGTGGCCTGTCGGCTGCCGGCCCCTCCAGCAGCGGATTCAGAGGAGGAGGCGGCTTGGGAGTCAGGGTCAGCATTAGGGCAACCTGACAGCTCCGAGGGGAAGAAGGAATGGAGACAGAGAGAGAGACAGAGGCGAAAACCGGGCTGTCCGTCAGTCCTCAGATGGAGAGCCAACAGCCCCAAGTCTGGAGGTGGCTGATTATTTATTTATTTATTTTATTTTATTTTATTTATATACCGCCCTTCTCCTGCTGGACTCAGGGCGGTGCACAGCCAGAAATAAAAAAACAGTCAATACAAAATTTAAAATGTAAAAGAATTATAAATTTTGGGCGAAAGTTTAAAAACCTCATAACTAAAACCCAATTGGACAATTTAAAAATCTAAAATCTTAAAAAATCTTAAAAGGGGGGGGGGTGTGTTTATGCTAGCCCTGCTTGTTGAAAGAGAAAAGTTTTTAGGGCACGGCGAAAAACCCGGAGATCTGATATCCTGCGTATCTCCGGGGGCAGGTTGTTCCAGAGGGCAGGTGCTGCCACAGAGAAGGCCCTCCCCCTGGGGGCCGCCAGCTGACATTGCCTGGCCGACGGCACCCTGAGGAGTCCCTCTCTGTGGGAGCGTACTGGCTGGTGGGAGGCTATTGGCGGGAGAAGGCAGAAGAAGAGGAGGAACAGCTGGGTCCAGTGCCTGACGTGCAGATGCGCAGAAGGCAGAGAAGAGAGCAGTGGAAATCTATGGGCCCATCCTCGAGATGGAAGAGCCACCGCTGCTAGCGAAGCTCCTCCCTAGCTCTGCGGATAAAAGGCAGGAGGCGGAGATGAATAGGTGTAGCAGACAACTATTCACTTCCTGCCAGATAGATTTGTTAGCTTGCTGTGAGGAAGAGACTTTTTGCTGGGGTTGCTGGCGCTCATAATAAAGGAATCATTTATTGATTTCAGAGGGTTTATTGTATTTGGGGAGCTAGGTCAGGACAGACACACACACGCATACAAACAATACTGTCATTCTATAGCATGGTGTTCTTACCCCAATGTTCACAGCTGGAACACTGCACTCAAATTCTCGAACCTCCACAAATAAGTACAATCCTTTCACAAATAGTATAACGCCATTTCCTCCTGCCCTTTTTTTAAACTTCTGTCATGAATAAGTTATATCCTTCAGTTTTTGCCTTCTAGTCATTTGTTCTACTATATTTTGTAATTGATTATGTGTCATGAAGTCATGGTGATGATGATCTGTCCCTAACCTGTCCTTTCAGGTCTTCCAATGGCATATTCATTGCCAGTGTAATTGAGTCTATTCCAGTGGTGATATTCAGCCGGTTCGTATCAGTTCAGTGAACCAGTAGTGGTGACCCCGGTGCTATGCCATTCTATTTAGCCATGTTTTCTAAGTCGTGTGCATGCATACAAGCCGCGCACGTGAGCAAAGTGCATGCGCAGAAGGCCCTACGCATGCGTGAAAGACACACGTGCAAATGAAGTGAGCTTACGCTCACGCACACTCACATTTTTGGTGTGTGGAGAACCGGTGGTAAAATTATGTGAAACCCACCTCTGGTCTATTCACCTTGCTAGTGGTTCCTCTTGTCTTTCCTTCCATTCTTTTTAAGCATTAGGAGCCTTTTTGAAGAGCCATGTCTTCATGTAATGTGCCCAAGGTAGGATATAATTTGATCCTGGTCACTTGTGCCTCAAGTGAAAATTCTGAGTTGATTTGCTTGAATGTATCTTTTTCAAGGCCTTCATGACTGTTTTCTGAGCTATCCATGTTATTCTGAGAATAACATCTCCTCCAGCATCAAAGTTCAGAAGCATCAATCCAGTGGTTGGTTGCTCCCGGTTTGGTCCGGTTCTTGCGAACGGGTAATAAAAGCGGCGGGAAGCTCCACCTACCCACCAGTACGTCATCATAGACCATCTGCGCATGCTCCCGTTGTGAACTAGTAGTAAAGGTAAGTAGAACCTACCCCTGCATCAGTCCTTTTCTCATTCTGCTTCTCCAAAGTCCAAATTTCACAGAGAATACCGTGGCTTGCATTATTTTTTTTTTCTTATAGGCAGAGAGATATCATGGCATTGAAAATATATTTTTCAAGGTCTTCATGGCTGCTCCAGCGAGTGCTAATCTGTGACAGATTTCTTGACCCCTTGTTCCTTTAGTATTGATGGTTAATCTCAAAAGGCCAAAACAATCCATCACTTCAATATCTTCATTGTCAACAAGGTTTTACAGTAACAAAAATGTGCAAAACAAAACAAAATGTCGACATTTAAAAACAAAATCAAAATTAAAACCAGTGATTAGGCTAATGGATATTTTTAGGCCTCTTGCTTTGGAAAGTACAATTGGCAATGCTGATTCAGAATTGTATTTATTTATAGTGTAGTGACTCAGATTTTTACTTACTTACAGCATTTATTATTCTCACCTTCTGCTTACAGAGTTTTCAGAACAGCTTCCATAAAATGAAAAACTAACTATCAAACAAACAAACAAAAAACAATCCAGGCCTTTGTCTAATAGCTTTCAATTTAAAATGTGTGACACATGGGGAAAAAGCAGAATGAACGGAAGAGTAAAAAAGTACAGTCTGATTCTAAACTCTAGAAAATTTTATCCCCTGCCCCAAATGATCCTTGGCTAGAGAGCACATGCAGTTCTGTGACCACCATTTCTAGAAAGTTTACCCTAAATGCATACTTTCTTTTCCTGACATTAGTTTCTTCCAGCAAAGTACAATAAAAAGTGGTTTAGGTTTGAAAAGACCTTGGATAATGAGGGATTATTTTTAATCTCTGCTCTCAAGTTAATTCCGTAAGGAATCTAGATATTATTTCAATGTAGTTATTGTGTTGTAATTATTTCAAAAGTCAGCAGAGTTATTTTAAAACAAGGGGCATAACTGAGATTATGAGCAGTTAGGTTGACAGATTGTATCGGTGGTTCATATGAAATTTGTTCATGTTATTTTACTGATTCGCTTGTGTTTTTTTTGTTTTTTTTGTTTTTAAATTTGATTTATATGCCGCCCTTATCCGGAGACTCAGGGCAGCTTACAATGCGCTAAGCAACAGCCTTCATACTTTTGTATATTTATACAAAGTCAGTTTATTGCCCCCACAAACTGGGTCCTCAATTTACCTACCTTAGAAAGGATGGAAGGCTGAGTCAACCTTGAGCCTTGGTGAGATTCGAACCTGCAATAATTGCAGGCAGCTGGTGTTAATAACAGGGTACTTTAGACCACTGTACTATCCAAGGCTCCAAGGTTTGTTTTACGACTTGCCGTTTCTTCAGGAATTGACATTGCAATGATTCCAGGATCCTCTCTCCAAATTTAGAATAAAAATTTGTTTATTTATTTTATTTAGGGAATTGCTAAACTGCTGCCTATTCGCCCATGGCGACTCAAGGCGGCTTACAGGTAAAAGATTGTGGTACTTCATCAGTTTACATAATGAAGGATTTCAATGGAAAGTATTGTTTTAATTTCTGTAGGGCGTTACCTGCTTCTTCTTTTTTTCTTTTTTTACCGCGTAGACAATTTCATGTAGGCACATCCATTATTTTTTTCCCCCAACTGCTTGATTGCTCAATGCTTGATTCAACGAAACAACATTGCACCTGGATAGGTAAGTAGCAGTATCATGAGCTTGTCTGTCAACTTTGATGCGCAACAGTTCATTCATATATGCCATCAGTACTTGACACAAGGTTAAACTAAAGATTTGAGAATGAGCAGCTGTCATCTACATGGAGGCACAATTATGAAATAAGCCTGATACGAAATTGCTCTATAACTGGATCACATTTTAAAAATGACTATGCAATTAACCCTTCAGCTACTCATGTTAACAGATACTTTCTCTGCTGTTGATGGTGACAGAAAAGACATCTTATTCCAGTCCAGCAACTTAGATTTGACAGAGCCTCTCCCATTAGCATTATCAATTTCTTGAATTATTATTTCAGATTCTACCATTATAGCCAATGTTAAAATCCACAATTCAAAATAACGTACATAAAATACATAGTTTTTGGTTTTGTTTAGTGTAGACTTCCTGTAGATATTCATTTTTATGTGGAGTCCTTGAGGCTCTCCGAACTTGGTTGTTTGATTTGGCTGTTTGGTTGCCGACATTTCATTACTTGAGTAGGTAACATCATCAGTACTAATGAGTATACGGTTTGCTCCCTGTTTATATACAATAGCTTGTCCTGCCACTTTTAGAGAGGTGTATGGTTTCCTCCTTGGTAGTTCCTTGATTAGGCTATTGTTTTCTGTATGATTGTTTGTCTTCCTGATTGTTTGTCTACTTAGTAATATCTTGATTAGGATATTGTTTTCTGCTTGATTGTTTATCTGGTGTTAATCTCTGCTTATCTGGCTATTGGAGATGTATTTTTTGTCTCCTTCTTAGCTTTTTTATTGTCTCTTTTGAATGACGTATAAATATGGTTTATCTCTGGGTCTATTTATGTCTGATTTGTCTAAATGCCAAGCTTCTAGGAATTCCCTCACAATCTTTGGAGTTACCTTTGTTCAGAATGTTCAGAAATTTCCAGTTGAAACTATGGTTGAGTCTGCCCATGTGATATAAGTTTAAAGAGCTTTCATTGTGTCTTCTGACTGCTAGACTGGATTTATCAATGTGTGTTGTGGTCCACCAGCAGCCTGAGGAGCTGACAGCGGAGTCAGACAGTGAGGAGGCTGGGGAGGAAAATGGGCCAGTCCTGAAGTCAGGGGAAGGCCTGGACGAGGGCTTTGCGTCGGAGGCAGATATGGGGCCAGGGCCATCTGGGAGTAATGCATGGACTCTGGAGCCTCCAGAGGCGGACAGCAGAGAGGCAGAGGGACAGGAGGAGCTTGTTCCTAGTGCACACATGCGAAGAGCTGCCAGAAAGGACTAAAACAGCTAAAACAAAAAGGACGACTCAGGAGTAAGGCCAGGAGATGATTGGCCCCTCCCATAAGGTTTAAAAGAGCAGCAAAGGCTCTTGGGCTGTTTGTAGGAAAGCAACGTTGCTATATCTGTTTTTAGTCAGCGTCTCTTGTTTCCGAACTTCGTGGGGCTTTGCCAAGAAAAGCCTTTGGCAGAAAACCCAAAGAAGATAAAGGTTTGTGATAAGGCCGAAGGACTTTTTCTGAAGGGCTTGTTTTGGAATTCATTTGGACTAAGCTGGGAATGAAGTAATTCTCAGCTGTTCTAATAAAATAGGTTTGTTTAAGACTAAGTGTGTCTTTTATTGCCTAAGTGAGCCTAGGTCACAACAATGTGCTTTTATACTCTTCTGCCTGTCTGTCCTACATAGTGTACTTTACTATAAGTTGTAGATCATTCTTGGTTATTTTTTCCTTCTGGGATTACTGGGTTTTTGGTTTTTTACTTAAGATGTTTTGGAGGATTTTAGTTGGTTTGTGTAGTTTGGTAAGACAATGTGGTTCTAATAATCTGTTGGTTGTTTCTGAGATGTTTTTGATGTATGATAGTGTTAGCATTTTTAAAGTTTGCTTTGGTTGTATTGTAGTGATAAAGTTAATCAAGGAATTAACAAGGGGAAAGCCACGTTCTCACCAACACAGGTAGGACAAACTCACTAGCACTGAAGATGTTACCTAGTTGGATAATGAATCTCAACTGCATGGAAACCATGAAGCTCAGAGAACACCAAGGTCTCTGAACTACATATATTCATATATTCACTTCTATTGGAAATATCTTCCAGAATACTATTATTATAGAAAATAAAACATATTTTCCAGATTTATTCAGAAACCTGAACAAGATGCATACATGTTTTTCATAACAGTGGAAAGGAATTGTGCTTGCACTTCCTCTGAAAAGTATTCCCGACCCTATAAAATAGTAAATATACTGTATCTTCTGTAGGTTTCAAACTAACAATGATTTCATCCCTATGCAGATTGCAATTCAAGGAAACATATTGCAGATGCTAAATTATTTCTTCAAAGACCTGAAAAACTAAATTACTTTTATCTATTTTATGTCTCTAAGTGCTGAAGAAATTTGCTCTCCCCTTATCAACTGTGGTAGCACAGATATTTATAAACATGTAACTATGGTCCCTCAGAGAAGAAATATGACTCTGACTGAAAAAGCTCACTAACACTTAATTTCCTCCAGACATCTTGAGGTTTCCATTAAAATCCATTAATTTTTATTTTTTTTAGTAGAACTGTGGATTAATATACAACTTTGACTGATAAAAAGCAATCTCACTCCCAAATTAACATCCCTCACACTCAATGGAAAACATCTGGAAAACACAAGACAATGCTTTTGAAATGAAACAATTTACAAATAAAAAAACATACAGAAAGCTTCATTATTTAATTCTGACCACACCTCAGCCTTCAAAATGGTAGTGATGATAATAATGGCGTTATATCCAAGTAATCAGCTATGTGGTTGTTTCCATCTAAATTTTGTAATAAACTATAAAACCCTGGACTGAATGTAAGACAACATGAGTCCCGTATTGTTCCCCTCAATTCCATAGTTGTGATAGCAATCATCTTCTTCTAATGACCCTATAATCCCTTGCAGGGTGGAGTCTGGGCAACTGAATGGAGCTAACAGAGTGTTTACTGACTGGATGCCCTTCCTGTCGCCAAAGTGGAGATTTATTCAGCAGATATATTCTTATTGTGCCCAGAGAGAGAAATATCAGCCTCTACCTAAGATCGAACTCACAGCCTTCAGATTGTGAGGCAAGAGCTCTACCTCTAGGCCACCGCACCACTCATAGCTGTGATAGCAATCCAAATGATAAATGTAGGGGTGGGGGAAGGGAGATATTGCTTCCTTTGGAGAAGGAAAAAAGTGGAGAAGCTTACCGAAAAATATTTTACACCCAGATATTGACTTCATATCGTGAAGAGAAATATGATGCAGATCACCCAAGAATCATGTACTATCACAGCCAAAGTTCTGGAGTCACACTATGAATCTGAATCTGAAAATGTTGCTCCAGCTTACGGAATGTCAGCCTCATGAAGGTCAAAGCCGAACATCACAGGAGGCTGATCAATCACAAAAAACACCAAGTCAGCTAGGTCTTAAGGACAACCTAAGGCCTCTCAGTCCCCATACCAGATCAATACAAAGAAGAGCAAAACAGATCTATTAGATTCTTGCCAAGCAGTAGAGTAAACATTCTGATTAGGGACAGTTAGCTGCAGTTCATCTGTTTTATCTATGTTCTCTTTGTTGGAAACAACATCTGGCTTGGTTGTGATCCCCATGTGTCCCCAGATCCATTATTGAACCTTAGACCTTAGGCCTAGTTGACAACCTTGGACTGACTTTGGATGATACTTCTGAACAGTTCTCTTTAAAAAAACTTCAGTCTTTAAAACTTTAAAACTTCAGTCTTTTAACAATCCTGGCTACATTGCTAATTCTCTTGTTTGAAAGTAAAACTGATGATCTAAAAAAAAACCCCCAACCCCCACATGTTCATGTGAGTTTATGCTACAAATCTTGTCTACAGTTTCTTTCAAACTTCCAGTTGCCATATAAAATAATGGAGAGTCTTTAACCATAAATGAAATATTGTGGCTCTTCTTTGCCATTCAACACCTCTGATTTCTATACTTGTCAGCAACATGGCATGTTCTACTGCCTCTCTTACCCTGTTTCCCCTAAAATAAGACATCCCTGAAAAGAAGCCCAATTGGGCTTTTGGGTGCATGCACTAAAATAAGCCCCCCATCCTGAAAATAAGTCATCCCCGAAAATATTTAAACGCATGCACAGCCGGTCCCCGCCATTTCCTCTGGTTTCCTCCATTTGCCCCAAAATAATAAGACCTCCCCGAAAATAAGGCCAAGCGCTTATTTTGGGGTTCAAAAAATATAAGACAGGGTCTTATTTTCAGGGAAACACAGTATAAAACCAAGCAAAACACAGAATATTCTTGATAACCTATTTTCTAATAGCAATCTATTGTATGTCATGGAGGGTGTTTTCAGTTTCTTCCTGCTTTGTCAATGCTTCTTACATTCTGGCTTCTCTTGACTCTATGGTGTTGGTCCTCCTGTCAAGCAGAATCTCTGTATACATCCCATCTAGTCTCCACCTTTCACATTAAATCAGATACAGCTATCTGACATCTGACAATGACAGCCTCAAGTAAAGATCTACCTACCTACCTACCTACCTACCTACCTACCCACCCAGAGGTGGTATTCAGCAGGTTTTGACCAGTTCTGGAGAACCAGTAGTGGAAATTTTGAGTAGTTCGGAGAACCAGTAAATACCACCTCTGACTGGCCCCGCCCCCATCTATTCTCTGCTTCCCAAGTCCCAGCTGATCAAGAGGAAATGGGGGTTTTGCAGTATCCTTCCCCTGGAGTGGGGTGGGAATGGAGATTTTACAGTATTCTTTCCCTGCCACGCCCACCAAGCCACTCCCACAGAACCAGTAGTAAATGTTTTTGAATCCCACCACTTTATCTACCTACCTATCATCTATCCATCCATCTATCTATCTATCTATCTATCTATCTATCTATCTATCATCTATCTATCATCTATCTATCTACCTATCTAATTTAGAGACCACCGACTTCACTCACAGAGCAACTCTAGGCAGCGTACAATTAAAAATATAAAAATCATATAAAAATTACATCTTGGTAAAAAGACATCATTTTTAAAATGATAGAATAAAGTTTAAAATATGGGAGGAGGACCTTCAAAGCACTAACCAACCAACCAACCCAAAGTTGCATTTTCCTCGGCGAGTTAGCAGAGTCAGGTTTTCAAGCTTTTGAAAGGCCAGGAGATGGGGGCCCACTTCGCTTTTAGGAGAAAGGTATTCCAAAAGTTTTCATAATAACATAAGAAATCTCATGTAAACCAAGTAATGACATAATAAGTGCAGGAAGACCAATAAATGCACACATGTAGATATATGCACAAATACCATTGCAAAAACTAATGCAATTGCCAACACTTCCGTTCTGTGAAAAGGTGTTATTCCCTGGATCATTTGTTTTGCTGTGTTAGTGATAAATCATAAGAGTTTTATTTAAGATCTCTGGAAAGCACCAGAATAAGAATGTTCATATTAGAATGTTGTATTGCTACTGAATGCTTACTACCAAACTCCTTATATTTATTTTGATATATAATCATTCAAAGCCACATTAACCTTTTAATATTTTTAAAAAAACACCATAAATAGATTTGTCTAAATGTTCAGGATCAACCACAGCCAAAATAGAACAAAATCACCACAAAACAGTATCAACACAGCATAAAAAAGAAGCTGTAAAACAAATATGCATAGAAAACTGAAACCACCATCCAAATAACATGTAAAGCTATTCTTAACAGCATCAAGACTTAAACAAGAAAAACCTAAATATTAAGTACACTAAAATAAATAACAGGTTTGAGTTCATAAAAAGGACCCTAGTGCTAAAAAGCATTTTATATGAATATTCCTGGGGAGAACTCTGTTCTAGATAGAGACAACATTCTTGAGATAAAGATCTCTTTCAAAAATTACTATATTTTGAGAAAGACATAAATAGATTATCTCAAGACAGCATTCCATAATGTTCCACAATCCCAAGCTCTGTAGAACTTTAGAGATCTAAATCAGCACTTTAACTTGTATCCTCCACTCCTGGCTATTGACTCAAACACCAGATGGAAAAGGATTGGCATTAATACAATCATGGTTTTTAGCATCACTTACAGTAGAACTCTTGCAGCTGGATTTTCTAAAAGTTAAAGAAGCCTCTAGAAAGAGTGCAGAGAAGAGCAACAAAGATGATTAGGGGTCTGGAGGCTAAAACATATGAAGAACGATTGCTAGAACTGGGTATGTCTAGTTTGATGAAGAGAAGGACTAGGAGAGACATGATAGCAGTGTTACAATATCTCAGGGGTTGCCACAAAGAAGGAGGAGTCAAACTATTCTCCAAAGCACCTGAGGGTAGAACAAGAAGCAATGGATGGAAACTAATCAAGGAGAGAAGCAATTTAGAACTAAGGAGAAATTTCCTGACAGTTAGAACAATTAATAAGTGGAACAACTTGCCTGCAGAAGTTGTGAATGCCCCAACACTGGAAATTTTTAAGAAGATGTTGGATAACCATTTGTCTGAAGTGGTGTAGGGTTTCCTGCCTGGGCAGGGGGTTGGACTAGAAGACCTCCAAGGTCTCTTCCAACTCTGTTATTCTATTCTATTCTATTCTATTCTATTCTATTCTATTCTATTCTA
>WNWU01000007.1:33642509-33702841 GCA_012654045.1 Ptyas mucosa
TATTCTATTCTATTCTATTCTATTCTATTCTATTCTATTCTATTCTAAGCCCATCTTGCAATACATCAAAACAATGCAAAGCATTACTTTAAGAGTTGTAGCAGATTTTTAGAACATAATCAAACCCATTTCCCATGGTAAAATGGAGGTGGTGGAGCATATGACCCAGTATTTAGAATTAGAAAAAACATACTCAAATCCTCCCATTGTGATGTATTTCACTAAGTGACTTTGGGCCAGTTACTTAACCACACTAGTACGGCACCTGGAATTATAAATATCTCCTTTTTCTATATTGAAGCTGATACTAATAAAACATTTCATTGTAGTTACCCTGCTATGAACGCATGAGACTTCAAGAAGTAAGTACTACATAGGTCATTAGCACTTTTGTCATCATCCCACACTTTTTGAAAGTGCCATTTGAGCATGTCTTAAAATAGAACTGAGAAAGTTTCCTTTTTCTTTCTAGATTTCCTAGCCCACACTGGAAGCATAGTAAAGAAAAATGCACTAAGCCCAAGAACCACCCGGAGAAACCCATTCTAACTGGTAGTGCAGTGGTTAGAATGCAGTGAGAGAGCTGTGGTGGCGCAGTGCTTAGAATACAGTATTGCAGACTAATTCTGCCGACTGCCAGCAGTTCGATTCTCACCAGCTCAAGGTTAACTCAGCCATCCATTCTTTTGAGGTCGGTAAAATGAGGACCCAGATTGTTGGGGGGCAATATGCTGACTCTGTAAACAGCTTAGAGAGGTCTGTAAAGCACTGTAAAGCGGTATATAAGTCTAAGTGCTATTGCTAACTGGAAAAGCAATGGTAATGGTTCAAGAACACAATCCACAAGTCCATGTACATTAGAGATCTTTGCACTCTTATCTACCATATTTGATTTCAGGATGAAATTTAACCTTCTGGTAATGGCACCTCTGATCTCTTCTCCTTGCTATAACTCTGTACTAAAATATTCTCAAATGACTGGATCAAAATGTTGTGACCAGAAGCAATGTGGGGCCTCCCTTTCTTTATATAGCTTTTGATATTCATCTTTGTATGAGAAAAAGTGAAAAGAAAAGAAAGATGCTGGAGAAATTATTATTATTCCGATAGCGTTTCTAACTTACTGTCATTTTTGCCTTCCAATATGTGCTAGAACAATTTATGGATAACTCGTCCTAGTTTCCAACAGGTTCAGTTGTTAATGTACTCCAAATCAGGTTAAAACCATTTTCAGGTGAACTCTGCCTTTGGTTTTTCTCAAGGAAAATTAACCTTTTGAAAGGAAAAGTTCTTATCATCTGACGAAGATAATTTGAGAATGGGATATTCGTACACAAGCAGTCCAGGCCTGCTATAAAATATTTAAAGAATGACAAAATTCAAGATATAGCAATTAATCATTCTATTATTTATAGTAATTCAGGAGTAGTTCACACTACATTAATCAGCGATAATGTCTGCTTCATTAAGAATGCTGCCAAAAATGTCCAACCAGACCATAAAAATAGCACTGAATTGAAAGGAATTGCTAAGGGATTTATAATTAGGAAACCAGGCGTTTTTCCAGTTCATCTAGGTACCTGTCCCCCATTCAATGCCCAATAACATTTCCAAAGTGGGGGTGTTTATGGTAAAACAATTGATAAATTAAATTCCATCAGAGTTAGGTTGTCCAAGGGAGTGTTGTGACCCAGGCCCAAGTAGTTAGTATTAAATACAAACAGTTCGAAAACAAACAGACTTTATTAGAGAATTAACTCATTCTCAGTGTAGAATTAACTCATTCTCAGTGTAGTCCAAACTAAATGAAAGCAAATTCTTCAAAAAACCGTTCCTCGGTTTATCACTGACCTTCAGATAATTAGGCAAACTGCCAAAGGCTTTTCTTGGCAACCGTTCAGAAGCAGAAGCCACCGACAAGAAATGAATACAGTGAAACAAGAAGCAATTCTGCCAACGTTGTTTTCCGGCAAAGAGGCCAAGAGCCATTGCTGGTCTTTTAAGCCTTAGGGGAGGGGCCAATCATCTCTTGGCTCTGTTCCTGAGTCATCCTCTCTGCCTTATCTGCTCCTGCCTTCTGGCAGCTTTTCTCATATGTGCACTAGGAACAGGCTCCTCCTGTTCCTTTGCCTCTCTACTGTCAGTCTCTGGAGGCTCCAAAATCCGCACATCACTCCACAGTGGCTCTGGCCCCATCTTTGCCTCTGAGGCAGAGCCATCATCCGGGCCGTCCCCAGCCTCCAGGACTGGCCCATGTTCTTCCTCAACCTCTTGGCTGCTGGCGGACCACAACAGGTAGCAACCAGAAAACTTTGCAGAATGACAATTTTCTAGGAATGAGTTCGACATCTAAGAGAATATTTGTATGATATTTGTACAGGGTATTTTTCTCTACATTTCAGTGGAAGTGTTTTGTACAAATAATACTCTTAGATACCATACAAACAATTCTCCCTGGGATAAAAATTTAAGACCTACTGTCTGGCAGGAAACTTAACAAAAGGCTGCCATTCAATGATGGAAAGTTGAGAGTGATACCACCTGGCACCCTGGAGAATACCTCAATTCAGTGTAAACGCTACTTTGGGTTCATGTACTATACTAAGCCAAAATATAATTTGCATACTTCTAGCATAAATGTTATATAGCCTCACTCCAGGGGTGAAATCCAGCAGGTTCTGATAGGTTCTGGAGAACCGGTAGCGGAAATTTTGAGTAGTTCGGAGAACTGGCAAATACCACACCTCTGGCTGGCCCCAGAGTGGGGTGGGGATGGAGATTTTGCAATAACCATCCTTCAGGAGTGGGGAGGGAATGAGGATTTTGCAGTATCCTTCCCCTGGAGTGGGGTGGGAATGGAGATTTTGCAGGAGCCTATCCCTGCCATGCCTACCAAGCCACGCCCACCAAGCCACATCACGCCCACCAAACCAGGCCCACAGAACCGGTAGTAAAAAAATTTGGATTTCACCACTGCCTCACTGTGACATTTCAGTTATGGTTCACAGCTTAAGTAAGAGATTATCTTAGTCACTATGACGGATCCAACAAGACAGCAAACTATTGTTTAGTATGTTGCACAAATTAATTGCCATCAGCTTTGATGGACTTACAAGACATTTGCTTTCAGTTCTGATAACATAGGATATCATTTAAAACATCACTGTTTAATAATAAATATAAAAAACACAAAAAAGTGCCTAATTTATCTAAGGCAAGAATCTTCATAGCAATTCTAGGATTTTTTTGTGAAATTATGTGCCATTCCAGCATTGTAATAATCTCTTTGGTAAGCTACATCATTTTGCTTCTTAGATGTCAACCATACTTTTTGTGGTTTTACAAAACAATTATTATCTATCTCAAAGTATTTGGATTTGATCGTCTTCCTTTAAAATTTTATGACTAAGAATGCTGTTGGATTTACACATTTCCTCTTAGTCTAACTCACATTGTAAAGGATACCGATTTTGAAAAAAACAAAAACCTAACAGATGCATAATGCTATTTGATATACCACAGAGTTCTTAGAATTTATTTTATTTTAAAACTAATTATGACATTTTTGTAGGAAGTATATTTATTGAATAGTTGTTCATAAAGTACAACTTCAGTAAAAAAAGTAGTGGATTCCTTCCACCTTTATTACTTGGAGTAGCTAATTAAAGATAAACAAAACCTTAAAGATATATCAGAAACAGTTCCCTAATTTGCATATTAGCCATAGACCGTTAGAATATAAGATCTACTTTTACAAAGTTAAATAGCTATTAAATGTTAGATAAGTGCAAAGAGCCACTCTGATTTATATAAGCAAATTTTAATTAATATATGCAAATGGTAATTATCTCAAGTCAAAACAAAAGATTGAGAATTTATATAATTATAGAAGGCCTCAATGGACCTTTAAATTTTAACTTTCAGTTTAAAAAATTCCTGAATAAATTAATGGGGAGGGTAATTAAATATCCTGTATTAAAGAAAATCTTTGTTCAGTTGGACACTGCTCAGATTAGCTAATCAGCCTGAATGAATCATAGTGTAGGAGAAGGAATGGCAGAATCTGGGATGGAGTCAAAAGAGTAATCAGCATAGGCTCTGTGTAGCCACAAAGGAACTAAGTACAATCCCTCTGGAATTCCATTGATACTTATCCAGTGCTAAAATAGTACTAACTGTTAGTTGAGTACAATCCAGTCAGTGGTAGGATTCAATTTTTTTTACTACCGGTTCTGTGGGTGTGGCTTGGTGGGCAGGGCATGGCATGGCTTGGTAGGCATGGCTTGGTGGGCGTGGCAGGGGAAGGATACTGTAAAATCTCCATTCCCACTCCACTCCAGGGGAAGGACACTGTAAAATCTCCATTCTTCCCCACTCCAGGGGAAGGTTACTGCAAAATTCCCATTTCTTCCTGATCAACTGGGACTTGGGAGGCAGAGAATAGATGGGGGCGAGCCAGTCAGAGATGGTAATTACCGGTTCTCCGAACTACTCACAATTTCCGCTACCTGTTCTCCAGAACTGGTCAGAACCTGCTGAAACCCACCTCTGATTCCAGTGCATAGGCATGGGTGGTAATGAATCAGTTTAATTGGAAAGTCACATGTGCTCCTGGTCTTTTAGGGATGTCTTAAATAGCCCTAAAAATAGAATTTTTAAAATGTAGAAACACATTTCAAGAGGAGGAGCACAATCATGTAGGATTGTAGGCCTTTCAATATTATGTTTTCTTAGTGTACTTCTCTTACTTATATTCTGACAATCTTGACAGTCTATTCTTCCTCCTAAGGACAATAAATATCTCTAGCAGAAAAGAAATGACATATTGGACGGGAGGGTAGTAAGAAAGTAGAGCAAAACATGGTTTCTTTACATAGCTTTGTACAAAATCTTGCTAATAAAGTAACGGCTCTAAAAACTTCAGTTACTTAATTCTGTTTTGCCTATCTATCTGATCATTCTCTCTGTCTTTTTTTAAAAAGTTTTTTATTAAATAAACATTAAAAACATTGGACACAGTGTGACCATCCTGGTCATATCCATACATATTTTTAACATAACAACAAATATAATTTTTATTGATTGATTGATTGAATTTATATGCCGCCCTTCTCCGGAGACTCAGAGTGGCTTATAATGCATTAAGCAATAGCCTTCATACTTTTGTATATACCTGCTTAGTAGGGCTTTCGCCCCCCCCCCCCAAGCGGTGTTCTTTTTTATACCAAGTCCGCTTATTGCCCCCACAATCCAGGTCCTCATCTTACCTATCTTGAAAGGATGGAAGGCTGAGTCAACCTTGAGCCTGGTGAGATTCCAACTTGCAGTAATTGCAGGCAGCTGGTGTTATTTAACAGCACTTTTGTCTGCTGCGCCACCAAGGCTCTATTTAACATACATTGCTACTTTGCTCTTATACACATATCCCTTGTCCTCATTTACATATTTGTCTAAATATTATCCAGTATTAATTCTACAAACCCTAAATCTTTTGTTCCAACTCCTTTTCTCCTCTTCAACTATTGGTATACTTTATTCCAGATTTTATAGTATTCTGTCTCGTCCTTGTTTTTGAGTTCTAGTGTCAGCCTATCCATATCTGCACATGTCAAGATCTTCTTTATTATTTCTTCTTCCGAGGGGTGGGGGTGTCTTCCTTTTTCCAGTATTGCGCATAAACCAATCTTGCTGCTGTTATCATATGCAGCATTAAGTATATCAATTCTTTGCTATATTTCTCTTTTGTGAGTCCTAATAGGAATAATTCTGGTTTGAGGTCTATGTTTGTTTTAGTATCACCTCCAACCAAGTCTTAATCTGGCACCAAAACTCCCTGGCTTTCTTACATAACCACCACATGTCTGTCTGTCTTTATATGTCTGTGAGAGTGAGATGGGGATAGAGCAAAATATAAATGTTGTGGCTCCGATCCCCGAGCCCTTCGTATCGGAGGAAGAAGGCTCCGAACATGAAGGAGAGGAGCCGGCCAGGCCTCCCTCTCCCGGCCCCTCATCTCTGGCAATTCCCCAGGTGTCAGTCGAAGGAGAGGAGATTGGCCAGGAGCCAGGTGTCTCCGATCTGTCGGAGAGTGATGAGGGAGACAAGTTGTGGCTGGATCCACGCCAGCGTTGGCGTGCTAAACGATCACAGCAGATGAGGAGGCATGCCAGAGATTGAGCTGAGTCACTGGACCACACCCCACAGGCTATATAAGGGAGGGTGATGGCCATTCCAGCTCTGTGATGGACAAAGCAAAAACTCTGGCGAGTCACTTGCACTTTTGGACGAACAAAGCCTCATCTGTTGTGGATTTCTGTTACTGGACTACTTCAAACTGTCTGTATTTCTGTGTTATCTGGTGGAGGAACAACCCCTCCTTCTTGAAGTAAAAGCTCTTGGCAGGCAGCTGCTGTGTTGCTGCCAAGTTTTGATAACGAACCTTTGACTGTTTTGGAACAATTATTTAACCCTTTGGGGTGGGTGTTTGTGTGTGTGGGAGACGGGGACAGAACAATAAGCTATATACTTTATATGTGAATAATCAGTCTCTGATGAACCAAGAGTATCTCATAAAAAAAATAAATACTTGTGGGGCAATCTGCTTAGATTTATATTCCAATGCCCTGGGTGTTTCCTCGCGGTTTCTACAGATCTATTAGAACTTGTTTTTCACATTTCTAAGTGAAATGTGAAACTATGGAGAATCCTTCTCCTTCAGTTCAACTGACTCCAATAAATCATGTGAAGTGAGAAATGGTTCCTTCCAGATTTCTAATCTCCCAGTTGGAAAATTCTGGGAATTGTAGTCCACACATCCTAATGTTGCTGAGGTTGAGAAACACTGTTCTAGAGCAGAGGTGTCAAACTCGATTTCATTGAGGGCCGTATCAGGGTTGTGTTTGCCCTTAGGGCACCAGGGTGGGCGTGGCCAGCTCAATTCACTCATCGAGGCTCCGTTTTCAGCCGCAACAGCCTCCTGCAACAGCCTCCTGCAGCCCTCTGCCTCTGCCAGCGAAGATGGAGCTTGAAGCCCACCCGGGTTCTGTTTTTGGCCACGACAGTCTCCTGCAGCCCCCTTCCAGCGAAAACAGAGCTCTGGGAGGCCACACGCAGCCTCTCAAGCTCCATTTTTGCTGGCAGAGGCAGCACGGGCCAGTCCTTTACTATTTCCAGGGTGGGCCTGCAGGCCAGATCTAAGCACCTCAAGTAAGCTCAAGCTGTGCTGTGATTTAATACACAGTTTGGGAAATATTAAGGATAGATATAATTTTGAATCTTCGTCATGTAAGCTTCAAATTGTATCACATATTGGGCAGTGAATGATATAGATTTTCCTATCACATTTAAGAGCACAGCAGGTTAGGGATTCCCTCAAAATGCTATGCCAGCATTTTCAGTTTGACCTGGAAATAATCAGGCAACTGGTACAGTTCTTTAATGAGCACTGTTGCATTATCCCTGGCAGCTATTTCTGTCAATCTCATAGAATCCACATTTTACATCAAATGATAATTCCCAGAACATTTTCAAGGCCACCACGTAATCAACATTCAATCCAAGTTTTTAATCTAATAGGAAACCAGACGTGATCAAAAGCTGTTTAAAGTCTAGGAAAATGAACAGGAACACGCATTTTGACTCTCTGGTGTAAAAGCAGTTATAATATCAAAGTAGGGTAAAATAGATGAAAATAATCTGTTCCCCAGACAGTATTTTGGGGTTTTTTTTAAAAAAAGAATCTTTCCTGAATATTTTGAAGTCTAGACAGATTTGTAAGAATCATCTGATCTCTCAAATAGGGTATAAAATGTTGTGCTAACCAGCAATATCATGTAAAAAATAGTTATCTAGTGATTTTGTTTTAACCAAATAGTTGATTGTATGACAACGTACAGAACCTGAAGCTTCTTCTTCCACAGACAGATCTACAAGGAAAATAGCACAGTGGTCAAATTAGGAGATAGTATAGACCAGTGATGGCTAACTTTTTTGCCATCGCATGCCAGGAGCGGGGGGAGCGCGGGGGGGAGGGTGTCGCACACATGCCCATACCCATAATTCTATGCACCCCACCCCCCTGCATGCGGGCACCCCCCACCCCCCCTGCTCCTGGCACATGATGGCCCAGTGTGCCCGTTTTTCTCTCTCCCCAGGCTCCAGAGCCTTTCTAGGAGTCTGGGGAGGGCGAAAACAGCCTTCCCCACCCAACCCAGAAGCCCTCCGGAGGCTGAAAACAGCCTGTTTGCCAACTTCCGGTGGGACCGGAAGGCCTGTTTTTTGCTCTCCCCAGGCTCCAGAACCTTTCTAGGATTCTGGGGAGGGCAAAAACAGCCTTCCCCACACCCCGGAATCCCTCTGGAGACCGAAAATGGCCCGTTTGCCAACTTCCACTCCCACTTCCACTGGAGCTGAGCTCGCGTGCCCACAATATGGCACCGAGTGCCACCTGTGGCACACATGCCATAGGTTCGCCATCACGGGTACAGACCAAACTTGAATATGGGTGGACGTCAACTCCCAGAATTCCCCAGTGAGAATAGCTGACTGGGGAATTCTGGGAATTCCACCCATCTTTAAGCTGCTAAGACTGAGAAGCATTGGTATAGACAGATCTAATATCTTCAGGAATTGCTATGAAACACAGCTCGTTTTTATTTATTTTATTTTATTATTGCTGAAATCAGATTCTTTTAAGAGAACATACAAATGACCAGACCTTATACTTCAGAAAAAGAAATATGTCTGCTTTTCAGCTGCTGCACACCATCTGTCTTTTCTAGATAAACTTCAAACTGTAAGCTTTCATCCAGTCCATTACCAGACGCTGATTTAGAACATGATGGAAATGAGGTAGAGTTCAGTGTCGTTTTAGCTGTTCCATTGAAAGTAATGTGTTTTGGCACGATATCAAGATTTGCTCCCACTTACTTGGCAACAGAAGCATCAAAGGGTCATTCAGCATATTCACTGCTTTCCTAATATTTAAGCATTCTAGATAATAGCACTTTCTCCAGCCAAGTGTGTTAAATGGTAATGAAAAATATTGCTAATATGAACTCTGCCTGTGATCTTTTAAATCAAGTTCTCATGACAATTTTAACATATTCCAAGCCCAAAATTAAATGTCTTAACCATATACTATGGTGCTACATAATTTTTTTCCCCAAACAGATTCTATCAATCAAGAGCCCAGGAAGTTACTTTGGATGCATTATAGCAGCACTTTTCTGATGATATTCATCAGATGAAGAACGACAATATCCAAGGGCCTGAATAGTAAGCAATGCAGAGCAATAAACTGTAGGCCAATAAGTATGAAAGATGTTGGGTAATGTGTTCTGTTGGTTCCAGAACAATTATATATGCTCAGTGACCGTGAGAAAGTCTTCTGGATTAAGAATTGAGAAGACTTAGCTTTCCATGTTCATTCAAATTCATTCAAGTCATTCCAATGTGGAACTATGACCTACTCTTGGTATGAGTTGCGTCTCTGTAGGAATAGAAACAATAGAAATAATAAGAAATGGGTCAGCAAAGCCATCAAGCATGCCACCAGTGAAGATATGGGCACCTAAAACTGGTACACAGTATGGCACAGGCCAAAAATAAAGAAAAGAATCTGATGGAATCAGTGGTGGAATTCAACTTTTTTTTACTACCAGTTCTGTGGGTGTGGCTTGGTGGGTGTGGTGTGGCTTGGTGGGTGTGGCTTGGTGGGTGTGACAGGGAAAGGATACTGTAAAATCTCCATTCCCACTCCACTCCAGGGAAAGGATACTGTAAAATCTCCATTCTTCTCCACTCCTGGGGGAAGGATACTGCAAAATCCCCATTCCCTCCCCACTCCAAGGGAAAGCATATTGCAAAATCTCCATTCCCACCTCCCTCTGGGGCCAGCCAGAGGTGTTATTTGCCGGTTCCCCAAACTACTCAAAATTTCCCCTACCGGTTCTCCAAAATCTGTCAGAACCTACTGAATAGCACCCCTGGATGGAATTATCAAGACTATTTAAGCTAAACTAAAATAGCAGACTTAATGGGAATAGTTATGTGTAGACCATAAGCTTGTGAGTGGTCAAGCTTGGATAGTACAGTGCCTTGGATAGTACAGTGGATAGATAAGAGCCTTGGATAGTACAGTAGTCTGAAGCCCTGTTATTAACATCAGCTGCCTGCAATTATTGCAGGTTCGAATCTCACCAAGGCTCAAGGTTGACTCAGCCTTCCATCCTTTCTAAGGTAGGTAAATTGAGGACCCAGCTTGTGGGGGCAATAAGCTGACTTTGTATAAATATACAAAAGTATGAAGGCTATTGCTTAGCGCATTGTAAGCTGCCCTGAGTCTCCGGAGAAGGGCGACATATAAATCATTTTTTTTTAAAAAAAATAGATTGTTATCTTTCACAACTGGCTCGGTTTGTTGGCGTAGTTAGAGACTGAAAACTGATTTGCTGAACGATGAAACATTCACAGTATATATCAACGAATTCTCCCTATTTACACACAGAGCTCTTTCCAAACTATACTTGGAGCTGCCCAAGATTGACTCAGGAATGTTTGACACGCAATGAACGCACAGTTATTTTCATCCAAGGCTTAACTTCAATGTGTTCACTGTGGAATTTCTATTTTAAAAATCGTTTGCCATAGCGCCACTTACAAACTATCTCAGATCACACCAGCTGGCAGCACGCAGCCAACCTTAGCAGATCTTGAAAAGCAAAATAGAGTCAGTTGAACTCAGTGCTTGAATAGGTAGCCTCTATGAATCCAAGGGTGATAAATAAACAAGGAAGTAAAAAAAAATATTCCAGGATATAGCCAACCTGTTCTGTATCGCTGTCACAAAAACGATCATATAATCCACAAGCCAAGCTTTATTAGCTTTTGCGATAACGTAAACCCTAGGAAATGCATTTTAAGCACTAGTCATCCTTGGCTGCAAAGTGGTTGTAAGGTTCAAAACCTAAAAGTATGAAAACCAGCAGAATAAGTACCAAACTCCGAAAGAAATTGAGCCATTTGTATAGTTTGGGATCGCATTTTAGAGACTTCTGAATAAAGGAAATTCATCCATTCTTTTGGCAAAATCATGCCATTAATGGGCAGGGAGTGGTGTGGTGGCCTAGAGGTAGAGCTCTCGCCTTATAATCAGGAGGCTGTGAGTTCGATCCTAGGTAGAGGCAGAGATTTCTCTCTCTGAGGACACTGAGAATATATCTGCTGAACAAAATTCCGTATTGGCAACAGGAAGGGCATCTGGCCAGTAAACACTCTGCTTGCTCCATTCAGTTGCCCAGACTCCATCCCACAAGGGATTATGGGGTCCTTAAAATAAGATGATACCATTAATGGGCAGCTGACTGCTAATTTTCAGAGTTTGGAAAGGTTTGGAGCCAACAAAAATGAAGCTGGAGAGTATTTATAATTCATGGGCTTTTGGGTACTGAATACAGGTAGTCCTCAACTTACAACAATTCATTTAGAGACCATTCACAGTTACGACAACTGTGTAATTATGACCATTTTTCATACGTAATGACTATTGCAGCATCCCCATGGTCACATGATCAAAATTCAGACACTTGCCGACTGTCTCATATTTATGACGGTTGCTGTATCTTGGTGTCATGTGATCTCCTTTCGTGACCATCTGTCAATGGGGAAGCCAGATTCATTTAACAACCGTGTGACCAACTTAACACCTGCAGTGACTCTCTTAAGAACTGTGGCAAGAAAAGTCATAAAATGAAGCAAAACTCACTTAACCAATGTCTCACTTAGCAACAGAAATGTTGGGCTCAATTGTGGTTGTATGTCAAAGACTACCTGTAATAAAATCATAAATTGATTAATAGGGTCAGGTACCACACTACTTCCAAAATCACTGTGATTTGTCTTTTGAGTTGTCTTCAGCCACAGGAACAATGGGTTTAAGTCAGGGGTGGGTTCTAATTACTACCAGTTTGCAATGGGATCGCATGCATGTGCTTGCTTCATTCGTGCATGCGCAGATCATCCATTATGATGTCCGGGCGAGTGGGCATAGCCTCCTGCCAGTTTTACTACCGGTTCGCAAGAACCGGACTGAACCGGTAGCAACCCACCACTGGCATAAGTAAAAATTGCCACAGCCAGAGCCATTCATATTTCCTCCCACCAATAAAGGATTTATATTTAATCTTCAAAAATGGGGCTTCTGATATATTCAAAATCTATTCATAGGGTACCGTACACAATGCTAAATATAACTCTTTTAGTATAACTTTTGACAAGTTTATTTTAGAGGCAAAAAATATTCTTCTAGAATGTGTGTACACACTATGTACCTTGAATTTGTAAAATGATTAATCCAAATTTTTAATATACATATAACCTATAGGTAACTATATGTACTGTATATAGTTATGATTTCATGAATTCTCCCATAAAATGCTGTTATGTATTTCCCAGAACAGCTTTTATTAATCTCGGGAATACATTCGGCTATTTTTCAAAAAGTAATCTGTTCAGTCATACAACGGAAATGGGCCTGTTTACCATACATATTTATATGTCACAAAAATAGTACCAGCTAAAGCAGCATCAAGGTGAACATGTCTGTCTGTGTCTCTTATTACATGTTCCAGTTCATACTTCCAGAATTAGGGTTAGAAGAAAATGGCTTTCTTTTTCAGGGAAAACATTAAGAGAACAATCAGCCTAACATGGAGACAAGGATCAAAATGTTTGTAGATCACATAACATGGCAGCTAGGTCTTTATTTGATTCTCTTTATCTAGTTCACGGGTGTCAAACTCGGTGCGTCACTTGGTCGTCATGTGACGTATCGTGATGTTTTCCCCCTTTGCGGAGCTGGAGTGGGTGTGGCCCGCATGTGACGCACAGTGGTGGATGGCTACCAGTTCGCCCCGGTTTGGGAGAACCGGTAGCAGCAGTGGCGGGAGGCTCTGCCCACCCACCCGGGTGTCATCAAATACAACCTGTGCATGCACAGAAGTGGCGTACGCGAGCAAAGCAAGCGAACCAGTAGCAAAGGTAAGTGAAACCCACCACTGGTGACGCATCCAACCAGCGGGCCACCAGTTTGACACCCATGACTAGGGTCTTTCTTATTCTAAAGCGCTACTCAATGCTTCTACTACAAATTTAACTCTAGGCACAACTAGATGTGATGCTCGCTAAAATTAATGGCTTGTTGCGAACACATGGGATGTTGTATGTTAGAAGATGCCTGTAGAGAGCCAATCAACAGCAACTGCTACTTCGTTCAGAAGATTTGAAGATTTCCATGTTACTTGTCAGGAGTGTTTGCCTGTGGCTTATTTTAGGGTTGTCTTCTTCGTAGTGGGCAGAAGCCACTACAAGACAGCATGAGAAATGAGAACTTTAAAACAACTTTAGAAAATGCTGGCAGCTGTTGATAAGGCCATGGGGAAGCCCCAGCGTGCAACTTAAATGTATACATAACAAATCATAAACCACTGTGCATATGTCACCCCAACACAATCTCCTGTTCAATTTAATCCATATATTTACATTTCCCATGGCTTTGCTTCTCGGCTAAACGATTGCGTTTTCTCATCTTCTTCAACTTTCTTTGAAGTGCACCGCCTATACCCGTGATGGCGAACCTATGGCACGGGTGCCACAGGTGGCACGCGGAGCCATATCGGTGGGCACGCGAGCTCAGCTCCGGCATGCATACGTGCACCAGCCAGCTGATTTTCGAGCCTTCTGGGCCCACCAAAAGTCAGAAAACACACTGTTTCTGGCCTCTGAAGGGCCTCTGGGGAGAGTGGGGAAGGCCATTTTTGCCCTCCCCAGGCTGCTAGAAAGGTTCTGGAGCCCGGGGAGAGCAAAAAACAGGGCTACCGGGCCCACCATGCAGTCACGTGCCAAAGTGGGGGGAGCACGGGGGGGCACCTAGAATTATGGATGTGGGCACGCGGGCATGTGACCCCACCAAGCTCCCCCTGCTTTTGGCACGCGATGGCAAAAAGGTTAGCCATCACTGGCCTATACTAATTACTTTCATTTTTTTTTCCTGACCCAAATACCATATATTTGAACAGGTGTGCATATTCAACCCTCTCTTTCCTTCAGTGTGTAGAAAGTTAGCACCCACCCCTCTCCTAGAAGAATGAAAAAATTTGAGAACTATTTAAAAAAAGGCAAGATAAAATATTTTCCTTAAAAGAAATAAAAAAATCTTAAGGGAGACAGAAACTCAGAGCCCCAGCTCCCTGCCCCCAAGGAGATACTAAGCTGAGGCCGGCTTTTAGAAATGTAGATTTGCTGATTCATTACTCCCTGCAGCAAGGTCTGAACAAAGGTAGCATTAGCCCTCAGCCACAATAGGAATTGCCCAACAAGCCCCTTCATTGCCTCAGCAGACCAAGCTTCAACCAAGCTTGGCTCAGACAACCTACAGAGCCAGCTATGACCCCGACAACAGTCAATAGAATACATGTACTTGCACAGGAACAGGAAGTTGAAGTGCAAAGCCCAAGGGAAGGTATAAAAGTCTCAACTCCATGTGGTCAGCTACTCAGAACCATGTACATGGTGGTTCTGCTTCACCATTAAACCCTTTAACCAATCAGCCTCCAGCCTCCATTTTGCCTCCAGTGCCTTTCTCCCGGCTTGGAACTGAACCAGATCGATATTTCTCTCAATGCAGCCATTGCTCAAATACATGCTTTGAGGCAAGGTGCATTGCCCTGCCCATTCCCAAAGCTTCACCTCTATGAAAGAGGTGCAAATAGGAACATTGCCTTTGCTTCCAAAATGGTATATGAACTCCAAGCTCTTCAATGCAGTGAATGGACAGAGTGAATTTAATCCTCTCTGGGCACTATCTAAAAGACTTCAAACTATGACAAAGGGTATCTTCTTCTGTAATCAGAAGCCAGCTAATGGGTAGGGAGGAAAGCTAATCTAAATTGAATTTGGTAAATCCGTACTTCATAGGATGGAGAGGAACAAAAGCGCAAAGGAAGCCCAACTCTAATTCCATATCTCTTTCATTAGATTTCAGCTCAGTAAACAAATTTTGTCTTCTCCTGGAAACTTCTCCTAATGGTTATTGGTATGCAGCAAATGCAGGTCATGTATTTATGCAGTACTGCTAATCCTATTTGGGAGCCCAGCTTATTGTATGGAAAGTATTACATTTAGTACCTTCTAATATAGCAGTGTTTAAATTCATCAGATTATGAAACTAGACTTAATGAACATCTTGTTTGTCATAACATAGGGCTCTGTACTTTGATAGATGTAGTCTTCTATATTAAAGACTATTAAACTTTATGTTTCTCTACACTCATGTAATGCTCCTACTCCACCTTTAGGAATATTTTAGCCTCTTGTTTTTTATGCATATTTTATGTTTTTATGGCTTCTAGCTTTTCATAACTTTTATGTATCTTCTATGTTTTTTACGGTAATTGACTGTACCCTATCCTCCTTCTAATGGTCTATGACCTTATTAAAGATAGGGTAGGGTAGGGTAGGGTAGGGTAGAGTAGAGTGGAGTGGAGTGGAGTGGAGTGGAGTGGAGTGGAGTGGAGTGGAGTGGAATGGAATGGAATGGAATGGAATGGAATGGAATGGAATGGAATAGAATAGAATAGAATAGAATAGAATAGAATAGAATAGAATAGAATAGAATAGAACAGAACAGAATAGAATAGAATAGAATAGAATCATAGGGCTGGAAGTGACTTGGAGATCGTCTAGTCTAACCCTCAGCCCAAGGCAGGAGATCTTGTATCATCCCGGACAAAAGATTATCAATATTTGATAAAAGATTGTTCAATCTTTCCAGTAGTAATATATAGCTGTGAAAGCTGGAAACTGAGAGAGAGAAAAAGAAGCTGGAAACCTTTGAATTGTGGATTTAGAATTATTTACTGTGGACTACAAAAAGAACATCTCAATCAGTCCTGGATTCTTGGATAATTTCTCCCCTGAGATAATTATTACAAAGGATAATTTAGCTCATTATTATGAAGGAAAAGCTGACATATTTAGAAATGTGATGCAGGAAGAAGTTGAACTAGACAAGATGATTACACTTAGCAACTTTGAGTGAAATACAAGAATGTTAGATACGTCACTTAATCCTCCAGGGAAAAAAATGAAGGCAAATGAGGTCCAGGCAGAAGAAGAACATCATGGCTTCAAAATCTAAGGGACTGGTTTGGACAAAATTCAGCGGTATTTTTTTGTTGATAAAAATAGGATCACCAACATGATCGCCAATGTCCGATGACAAATATGACACAAGAAGAAGAAAGATTCGGAAAGGATAAGATTAAAAAAAACCATGTCTGTGCAGTCACTAACTACTCCAATGGATTTGGAAGTATATGACTAATCTAAGTCATGGTAGAAAGAAGAGAGAAGACAGAATTTTGGATTCAGGATCTGATAGATCTATCTATCAACCTCTGGTCAGGATGATGCCTTAAATTAAATATCATGTTACTTCAGCACAGCAGACTGGTGTTGACAAAAAGACTATGAGATTCTTACTTTAACTATTTACACACCATATTGATTTCCATCACTTGTCCTTAAGAGTAATGTTTCTGTCTGACTGGCTTGGGTGATACATACTTTTTTGTTTAGCTAAATGATGAGTACGTTAATTTCTTGCATTTTTCACACTATTTAGAAGATAGCATGAATAGTCCATCAACCATCTTCTTCATATAAAATCCCTTCAACCGCTGATTGTAATTTGTCACAGGCATTTCTTACAGTAAGATTCAATTTCATTGCAAATTTCCCATTCAGACAAACAGAAAGAAAATTATAGGAACTTCCTTTAAAGAATGATAATTAAGAGGCATCATTTCCACAAAATTCTGCACATTTCTTCCCGGAGCAGTGATTTACTTCATTATAAAATCTGATTAAAAAGCAAAAATGATGCAGGTACCTTTGAAAGCTCAGTATTAAAGATAAATCATTCAAGCCCCTCACCAGCATCAATTTACAGAAAAATGAGCTCGTTTCTTTTCCATAGGATGTTCCAACCATCTAACAAATGCCATACCCCTTTCATAAAAAATCCTAATATTCATGTGGGTTTTTAAAGAGATAATGGAAGGGTAATGCTGCCAGGATCCTAAACAATGTCCAAGAATCAGGAAGAAATCTAGATGAACCATCTTCTTCTACCCCAAAATCAACACAAGGGAAGAAAGTTTCTTAGTTGAATAACCGGTAGTTATGGTTATTCACTGCTCCCATGTTACACCCCTCCTGCGTGATCTGCATTGGTTACTGGTTGCCTTCCAGGTAAGGTTCAAGGTGCTGGTGATTACCTATAAAACCCTACATGGCTTAGGCCCAGGGTATTTGGCAGATCACCTGCAGCCAGCAACAGATCCCCATCGCCCCGTGCGCTCACATAGAGAGAGGGCCTACTTGGGGTCCCGTCGGCCAAACAATGTCGGCTGACGGCCCCTAGGAGTGGGCCTTCTCTGTAGGTGCACCTACCCTTTGGAATCAGCTCCCCTTGGAGCTCCGGGTAGCCCCCGACCTTCACCCCTTCCGCTGTGACCTTAAAACATGGCTGTTTCACCAAGCTGGCCTGGACTGAATGGGGTTTTAATGGGAATTTTAGTTTTATTGTTGAATTTTAATTGGACTTGTTGTTTATTGCTGTGAGCTGCCCTGAGTCCTTGCGGAGAAAGGGCAGCATATAAGTCCGATAATAAATAAATAAATAAATAAATAAATAAATAAATAAATAACAAAATGGGCCAAGGATGTCAAACTCTAGGGCCGGGGCCGGATCTGGCCCACGGGATACTTAGATCTGGCCCATAGGCCTGGAAACAACAAAGGACCAGCCCGCAGTGCTTCTGCCGGTGAAAATGGAGCCCTCCTCACCTCCATTTTCTTTTTCTTTTCTTTTTTTAAAAGTTTTTTTTATTAAATATACAGTTAAAAACATTGGGCATAGTGCGACTTCTCTGGTTCCAACATTTCCATCAATTTTTTCCTTACAACTACAATTCATATTCAATATATACCTTTGTACAATCTATTAAAATTCAGCCGCAAAAATCTCTTCGTCTGTAGAAATTACATTCAATACCAATACAATTCCTACCTATCACATAATACTAACATAACAATTCTTAAACTCTTAATTTTCCATATTTCTCTATCCCGACATTTCTCCTCCTCTCCAACCATTGATACATTTTATTCCAGATTTCATGATATTCCGTTTCACCCTTGTCTTTGAGTTCCAGAGTCAGCCTGTCCATTTCTGTGCAAGTCAGTATCTTATTTATTATCTCTTCTTCAGGAGGGTTCTCTTTACTTTTCCAATTTTGCGCGAAGACCAGTCTCGCTGCCGTTAATATATGCAACATTACATATATTGTTCCTTTATTATATTTGTCTTTTGTCCAATAGAAAGAGTTCTGGCTTTAGATCTATTATTTGATTTAACATCTCTCCCAGCCATCGTTTTAACTGGTGCCAAAAGTCCCTACCTTTCGGACACACCCACCACATATGATAGAAGGTTCCTGGTACTACCTTACATTTCCAGCACATCGGTGAGAGGTTTTTATTCATCTTAGCTAATCTTGTGGGTGGGAGATGCCACCTATAAAACATCTTGTATAGGTTTTCTTTGTATGTAGTGGCTAGAGTTAATTTTCTATTTCTCTTCCCTGAGTTCCGTTTTCACTGGCAGAGGGTTGCATGCACCGCGGTGGTGCAGTGGTTAGAGTGCAGTACTGCAGGCTACTTCTGCTGATCACCGTCTGCCAGCAGTTTGGCAGATCGAATCTCACCAGGCTCAAGGTTGACTCAGCCTTCCATCCTTCCAAGGTGGGTAAAATGAGGACCCAGATTGTTGGGGGCAATAGGCTGACTCTGTAAACCACTTAGAGAGGGCTGTAAAGCACTGTGAAGCGGTATATAAGTCTAAGTGCTATTGCTATTGCAGGAGGCCATGGCAGCTAAAAACAGAATTCGGGAGCCTGTTTTCACTGGCAGAGCACTCAGGCCACCACAGGCACCCCCAACACGAGTGACGTCAAGTTGGCCACGCCCACCCTGGCCACGGCCCATGCCCTCCCGAGGCCAAACACAACCCTGATGCAGCCCTCAGTGAAATCGAGTTTGACCCCCTGGACTAGACAGTTCTGAGGGCCTTTGCTTCTCAAACATATACAACACAAGCTTCTAATGCCTTGAGTTCTGCATATAAGCATTAATTTTTCGAAAGTGCCAGCATATGCAACTCGAAGTTAAAAAGAAACAGAGCGGAATAGTTAGACTGCAGAAGTTCTTTCCCTCCTTGAGTCACAACAGAATAAGTTATGCAAATAAATAATGAAAGTGTGCATAATTTATATCGGTTAAGTGATATATAATATAATAATGCTTAGGTTATTTTGTCTCATAATCTTCATAATTGGAAGAGTATATACACTGCTCTGGTTTTTGAAACTGCAGTGAAAGCTCCTTCTGCATTCGTTTGCAAAGTAATTGGTGTCTCTTCAGTGAGTCGTACAAGCACACTTGAATTTCAACTCCCCTGGTTTGCATTTTACCGCTAATAAAGAATGCACATTTTGCAATCAAAATTTAGCAAAAACGGTTGGATGCTACTCTCTGTCAGTAGATCAAATCCCTTGAAAGAGAATTATCTCTGTGTTAGCTGTCAATTTCTCATGTTTATTTAGACTTCCACATCTCTTTGAGGATAATCTCCTTTAATATGAAAGTGGGGAAAGGGGTTATCAGATAGAAAGCAAGCCCAAGCATCACAGAGAATGTTTATGAAATAACATCTAGAAACCTGGTTGAGGTTCAGTAAAAAAAACGATTCCAAACATCAGCAAGAAGGATTAAGGTCTGTTCATTAAGGAAGGGAAAACTGACTTGGAATAGTTTATCAGGATTTTCTTGGACACCTGATCAAGTGATATTTGTGCGATGAAATAAATCACTCAATTTGCCCAAGAGTTATTGTACATGTCTACAGTGCACCTTTTATGAGTGCATGACAAAAAAAAAAGAAGAAAAAGAAGAAGAGGGAATAAATGATGGGAAATTGAACCTCTCCATTCAATCCTTCAAAATCATCCAAACAGAGAACATGCACTTAGAATATATTGGATTTATGAGCTGCAGAATAACATAAAGTCTGTAAAAAAAAAATGGAATAACTTTTAAAAACATTTATTCTGCTTACTTTTAGGGAGAAGATGCAAGGAAACATTTAGCAATATAAATGGTAAAAAGGTAAAAGTTTCTCTGTCCAGGTGTGTCTGACTCCAGGGCAGTGATGGGTTGCTACAGGTTCGCCCCAGATCGGGAGAATTGGTAGCAGCAGTGGCGGCGGGAGGCTCCGCCCACCTGCCTGGATGTCTCTGTGCATGCGCAGAAGCTTCTGGTAGCGATGGGATTTGAAACCTACTACTGCTCTACGGCCATGATGGCGAACCTATGGCACGTGTGCCAGAGGTGACACACAGAACCCTCTCTGTGGGCACACGTACCAGCCAGCTGGTCTTCACGGGCGCCAGAAAACGGCCTGAAAAACGGCCAAAAAACAGGCATGCGCGCACTGGCCAGCTGGTCTTTGGGTTTCCGGTGCTTCAGCGCATGCAAAGACCAGCTGGCTGGTGCGCATGCACATTCTGGAAACCCGAAGACTAGCTGGCTGGCACACTCATGTACACTGGTCATCTGGGCTTCGGATTTCCAGCACTCCAGCGCACACATATGCACACACATGCACACACATTCTGGTTTGGGCACTCAGTGCCGAAAAGGTTCGCCATCACTGCTCTAGGGCTCATCTCTGTTCCTTGGCCGAGAGAGCCCACATTGTCCGAAGACTTTTTCTATGGCCATGTGGCCAGCACCAAATGCTCACAGAAAGCTGCTACCTTCCCATCAAAGTGGTACCTATTTATCTACTTTCATTTGCATGCTTTTGCACTCCTAGCTGGGCAGAAGCTGGGACAAGGACCAGGAGCTCACCCTTTGCATGGTGCTCGGATCTCAAACCTAGGCTGTCAGCTTTCCAACTGACAAGATCAGTGTCTTTAATCACTAAGCCATCTTGCCCGCAATATAAATGGTACTTATATGAAATCCAGAGGGAATTGAGCAGCAAATTATCATAGAATATGTCTTTTTTGTAATCAGGAGAAAAGAATAAGAATAACACTGGTATTAGTAAAGGTAAAGGTTCCCCTCACACATATGTGTTAGTCATTCCCGACTCTAGGGGGCAGTGCTCATCTCCGTTTCAAAGCCGAAGAGCCAGCGCTGTCCAAAGACGTCTCCGTGGTCATGTGGCTGGCATGACTAAACGCCAAAGGCCCACGGAATGTTGTTACCTTCCCACCAAAGGTGGTCCCTATTTTTCTACTTGCCTTTTTAACGTGCTTTTGAACTGCTAGGTTGGCAGAAGCTGGGACAAGTAACGGGAGCTCACCCCGTTATGCGGCACTAGGGATTCGAACCGCTGAACTGCCAACCTTTTGATTGACAAGTTCGGTGTCTTAGCCACTGAGCCACCGCATCCCTAACACTGGTATTATTGGAAAGTAAACTATGGTTCTGTGTTGAAAGCAGTGCTTTTTCCCTTGTTCATGAACAATCTTGACTTAAGAGATAAGCAAGTGAACTGGCCACATTTGCAGTTGATGCTAACCATTCAGAATCGTAAAGAGCAAGCATGATTGTGAAGAGCTCTAAAAGGATCTCTTTAAACTCAGTGAATGTTCAACCACATGGCAAAAGCAATTCAGTTTAAATAAATGTGAGCGGATGCACATTGAGCAGAAAATGCAAACTTCACATATATCCTGAAGGGATTTAAGCTACTTAACCAAGAAAAAGATCTTGGGGATACAGTGGATAGTTCAATGAAGATATTAATTCAGTGTATGGCAGATGTGAAAAATACCATTTTCATGCTAGGGATCATTACAAAAGTGATTGAAAGTATATATATATATATAAAAGTCCCATCACTGTAACATCCTTATATGAAGCTATAGTGTATCCTTATCTGGGAACTGTAATATAGTTATGGTCACTGCATCCAATCAGCATCCAGTGAAGATGATTTGAAAGACATTTAGAAAAATCTTCTGTGACATAATTAATCTGTAGAAATCATTACCATAAGATATGTTGATGAAAATTAACTGGGGAGACTTTAAAGGGATATTGGACAAATAAATGGATTTCAGGTCTGTAAAGGCTATTGTTATGGAACACGTGTTTCCAGAGATGGGTTTCAGCAGGTTCTGACCAGTTCTGGAGAACTGGTAGTGGAAAGTTTGAGTAGTTCAGAGAACCGGTAGTAAAAATTCTGACTGGCCCCGCCCCCATCTATTCTCTGCCTCCCGAGTCCCAGCTGATTGGGAGGAAATACGGATTTTGCAGTAACCTTCCCCTGGAGTGGGGTGGGAATGGAGATTTTACAGTATCCTTTCCCTGCTACACACACCAAGCCACCCCCACCAAGCCATGCCACACCCACCAAGCTGGTAGTAAAAAATTTTTAAACCCACCACTGCGTGTATCCAACCTTGGCAACTTTAAGACTTGTGGACTTCAACTCCCAGAATCCCCAAGCCACTATGCCTTAAAATTGCCAAAGTTGGACACTCTAGAACAGGCCTGTCAAACTGGTGGCCTGTGGGTGGGATATGGCCAAGCAGGCCACGCCCACCCCACCCCACCCCACCTCTGTAATAGCAAAAAACATCACAATACATCATGATACGAGATGTGATTGGGTTTCACACCCCTTCTCTAGAAGATTGGATGTTACCTCCAAATTGGAGGCAACATACATCCAAATATCAATTGCAGCAAAATAATGCAATAAGAGAGGTATTCTGCTGTCTCTGACTCCTGCTTGTAACCATTCTAGAGGCATTAGGTTTACATTGTGAGAATCAAAATGGCGAACTAAAATGGATCCTGGTCTGTTTTAGTGGGGGCTCTTCTTATGAACCTCTTTCTCTGTCAGATGTTCTATTATTTCTCTCCAGAAGGCTTTTGACATTGGGGGTAAAGAAAAGGAAATATTATTTCAGAAAAACTATCGGAATCTGTCAAGTTCAGAAAGCAATCTCACGAACCTCCTTGTTATACCGTGTGTCCTCTCACTGTAGGAATCTGATAAATTGTACAAAACACATTTCAAATTCAGCGGTACGGATGGCAATTAATAAATTTACCCAAGCTAAAATAATATAAATATGGTGTATTTTTAAAGAACATATGTAAGCTTTAGCAACTTTTTTTTCCTTGTCTTTGTTTTGTCATTTCAAAAAACGTTGTAAAATCTCTTTTCAAAAATTGACAACAAAGTTCACACTATTAAAACATCTTATTTTACCTTCATTTGTGTCGTGACAAGAGCAGCATTAGCATAGTTATTGTTCTGTTCTGTTCTGCCTTCCACGCAGGGTGCTTTCTAAAGTGACTCCTTTCTCCTTGGGGAGGGATAAGGCATCCATACAACTATTTAATCTATATATTTGATAGATAAAGGAGCCCTGGTGGTGCAGTGGTTAGAACACAGTATTGCAGGCAAACTCTGCCCGCTGTCTGGAGTTTGATCCTGATCAAACCCGATTGCATCGTGGGCTGTATTGTGATGTATGTATGTATGTATGTATGTATGTATGTATGTATGTATGTATTTATTAAGCTTATATGCCGCCCTCTCTCCGGGAAGGACTCAGGGCGGCTCACAGCAATAAAAACAGATAAAATCAATATTAAGTGTTAAAAACCATTAAAACTCCCCTTAAAAACCTTAAAAACCCCTTCAATCCAATCCGGCCTGGCGAAATAACCATGTCTTAAGGTCATGGTGGAAAGCGCGTAGGTCAAAGGCCACCCGGAGCTCCAGGGGGAGTTGATTCCATAAGATAGGTGCACCCACAGAGAAAGCCCGTTCCCTAGGAGTCGCCAGATGACACTGCCTGGCTGACGGCACTCCAAGGAGGCCCTCCCTGTGGGAACGCACCGGGCGATGGGGAGCTGTCGCTGGCCACAGATGGTCCGTAAGGTACCCCGGCAATGTTTTTGCCATTTTGCCAGGGTGGGCATGGACTGTGTAGGCCATATCTGGCCCATGGACCGCCTGTTTCAGAGGCCTGGTTTAGACAGTGCTGTAAAGCACTATGGAGCAGTATATAAGTCTAAGCCATATTGCTAATTGCTATAAAGGAGTTAGGATTCATTTAGAGTTGGGCTCTGACTGGATCAGTCCTGCCAAGATATCAGAAGCAAAGTATTTTCACTTTTTAATATTTCTTTCTGTTGCTTTAAAATAATAATAAAAAAAGACACAAAACACAAAAGTACTCATGATAGAAATACATATATTATCAAAGAAAAAAATGTAGGAGAAAAAGAGGCTGGGATGGAAGGCAGGGTTGAAGATGTCATCAGTCCAGAGTCATTGCATTGTCACAAAAGTTCTAAGGGCAGCTTCCTGTAAATTCTGTTGACCCTTATGGAGAGAGAAGTTGAAAGGCTATCAAACTTCCCCAATGAAAGCAAATCTTTTGTGAGCCATGTCCATGGACTAATCATCTCACTACAATCTAGACTCCACCCCTCCACTGAGTGAGTGAATCTTCAATATGTAAGTATAGGAATAATTTTTAATAAATCTTTATTAACTTTAAGCATCCTGGGCATCTTACCTAGCATTCACTTTATATATATACTTGGATACTGCTGTCTTCCTTGCCTTCTCATCGGGATTCCATATGACCATGGGATACCAAGGTACTTATACTTAGTTGGTATGTCTGCTATATTGGCCCACTGGTAGTTCCACTCCATCAGCTTTAATTATCTTCCCCCTCTTACATCCAACCACATTTCTCCATTTTGACTGAGACCCCAATGTCCTCACTATAGATCCATTTTAAGTGGATCAGCAAGTGGATGTGTCTCAATCACTCTTAGCTTACAGCTTGATGTCAACCATGTAAAGATGGTGGCTGATGGTAGTTCTACCTTTGAACCTCTATCCATCTTCAATCCTTGTGATTATCTGGCTGAAGGGGTTCAACCAGGGGTGAAACCCAGCAGGTTCTGACAGGTTCTGGAGAACCGGTAGCGGAAATTTTGAGTAGTTCGGAGAACCAGCAAATGCCATCTCTGGCTGGCCCCAGAGTGGGGTGGAAATGGAGATTTTGCAATATCCTTTCCCCGGAGTGGGGTGGGAATGGAGATTTTGCAGTATCCTTCCCCTGTCACGCCCAAGCCATGCCCACCAAGCCACACCACACCCACCAAGCCACGCCCACAGAACCGGTAGTAAAAAAAATTGAATTTCATCACTGGGTTCAACCCTATGTAGAACAGCAATTGGGATAGTGCATTTGGTATATGCCACACTTAATGGCTTCTTGTGCAAGCATTCTTAAACTAACTTCTAACGTTGTCAACTTAGCTCAGGAATTTTGTCCATGAACTATTTAAACAATAACTGAAGGAAGTGGATCGATTTTTTTCCTCCCTCTATCTCATTTCATCAAATTTAGCTGCTAGATGCATGCAAGGTAACTTCCATATAGCAGTGTCTGCATCAAGTGAAAACAGAGCTGGGGAGCAATAGAAAAGATTTATTTTTCCTGTCTTCCTGGGAGTGAATGTTCAGCAACTAAAATTATATATTTCATGCTTGCAATAAAAACATCCATGTCAATAAGACTTCCCAGCAGAATTAAAGATTGCAATAGCCATTAATAAATCCATGCATTCAAAAGCTAAAGTATGCCTTAATGGGTAAAGTTATTTTCTTTTCTTTTTTATTATGCAACTCTCAGGCTGAAGCACGTGCAAAGCATATCCTTTGCAAAATGGCCGATTGCTATTCTAGCCGGTGATTTGTTTTATTTTATTTTATTTTACTTTATCCCTCATTTTCGTTGTTCCCTCATCAGTCTCCCCCCCACCCCCAGTGCTGTTGCCATGATCACTCCCCGCTGGCATGTGTCTTATCCCACGTGGCCATCTTTTACAAAAAAATGCTCTACTGTTTCCATGGATACCCCAATCTGGAAAATGTTTGGTTTCTTTTCAAAAAGAAAGCACCTTCACCTTTTTCAGGAGACAATGTAATGTCATTGACTTGAAGCAATTATTTTAATAAAGAGAGGAAAAACATGTTTCGAAAGTTTATAGGCACCTCTCACTCTCTCATCCGTTCTTCGAAGAATGAACTGACCTTCAGGAAAGCCGAAGTCACTCTTTAAATACATCTGACTCCGAGTTTCAGCCACTTATGACCACTACAGATCTATAGCTGAAATGTAGAAAATGTAGAATATGTAGAAAAAAAACCAGACATCTGGAAGAGATTTACTGAGTAGAACAGCAGGTTTTAGCATGTAAACGTTTTCAGGCTTCGTTCTATGTGGGTCTTTCTAGAAGTAATCCGTGACTTACAACCATTTATTCAGCAACCATACAAAGATGTAAGTGCTCTGTCAGGACTGCCACCTTCAGCAGAGTCCGTTTCGCTGGTATCTTGTCATAAAACTAAAAAGGGGGAGGAAGGAGACCAGAGAAGGGAGGAAGTAAGCAGCAGGAGGGATGACAGGGTCACAGGAGTCAGAGATGTCAATCCAGAATAAACCAGTCGATCAAGGACGGAGCCTTGAGAGCGGAATGTGAAACTACATCGCAGAGGCACCAAAGCTCAAGACTGTTCCCAAAACATCTATCTCAAATGCGATTGGACACTGACAGACTGCCCAAGGGGAGGGCAGGGAAGAGGGAAAACCATGGGCTTTGCTTGGGAATAGTCAGATCCAGCTTCGCATATGCCGTACAGCTTGAATTTAGTAAAAGCGAACCTTTCGCTTCAATCATGGAGTCAAGGGTCTTTCTTTCCTAAGTCCCTGGCTGAGCCAGCCTGACACACTCTTTGCATTTACAACTGTCACAGAATCCCCAAAGTCACATGATCAAAATTCTCACACTTAGTAACTAGTATACTGTAATTTATGACAATTACAGCATCCCGGGGTTACGTGATTATCATTTGCGACTTTCCCAGCATGATTCACTTAACAACTGTGGCAAATAAGGTCATAAAATCGGGTGTGACCTCACTTAACAATTGCCTTGCTCACCAATGGAAATTCTGCTCCCAATTTTGATTGTAAGTCAAGGACTAGCCGTATGCAATATATCACTACCTGAATACATCTTCTTTCCTGCTAACACAGCAAACATTTTGGCGTATCTGTGTGACATGAAGCAAATTCTGTATAACTTGGGCTAATCTTGCAGTGAAATGCCAAAGCATGCATGATCAGAATTAAAATCATATTATAAGCCACAAGTTTTAGTCATGGTTTACTGCGTCGAACACAACTGATTCTCACATTACATTAAACCAAATATGATTTTATAACTCAAGGTGAGCTTCATCCAGCATGCTCTGCAAGGAACAAGTCACATTCTGAGTTAATATGATAGGTAACCGATTTCTACATTGCTTATATTCATAGAAAAAAAAATAGTCTAATGAACAAAACAAGAATATATGTTCTAGTGACTGGTGCAAAAAAAAAAAAAGGAAGAAGAAGAGATGTACATTCTAGTGACTAAGAGATTTTATGAGTGAATACTTAAAGCCTCACTTGAATTTATGCACTAAGTAACTCCCTGAACTGGCAGAAATCGGCAACACAAATCTGGAGAGTTATTATGAAATTGGAACCTCCCCAAAAAAGCAAGACAGATATTCACTCTGGAAATACTCTGCAAGTGCTGTCAGTTGCCCAGTGCGCTTTATACAAATTTAGAACAATCAAACAGATGTGACCCAATCTAGGAAAAGTGCCAGCACGGCACATGCCTTGTTTATGTCCAGTTTAGATTACCACAATATGCTGTATGTGACACTGTTCTCAAAGGTTCAGATTGCATTACATTTTTTTTTCTATATTGGCATATTACTTGGAATGCTACTTCAAGCTGTTAATTGACATTATGGATCCAGCAACCTCAGCATCAAAAACTGAGTGGAAAGGTCTGATCCTTCAAAACTGTCAATCACCTTGATTTGGCAGAGCAAAAAAAAAAAAAAAATCATCAGGGTGGCCAAAGCACCTAGTACAGGACACCTTGGCAGTTTTGGAGTGCCAAGAAAGCTATTCTTCTCAGCCCCTCAAGAAGCAAAGATGCCAGGGCCCATTACTGAGACATACCCTTGTCTGCCCTTTTTAAAGACAGCCATCAGCATCTGATCCTTTGGTGGGAGCAACTTGACAATCTCAAACCTTCGTTTCTGCGTCCTTGCTTCCTGAGTCTCAGCTCATCCTCACTGAAATCAGCTGGCTGCCCGTCCTGGCAGTCAATTCTTGGACTACCATGGCCTACGTCTGCTTCTCCGAATTCATACTTCATTTGATTCTGGATTATCAATCAAGTTCTTACTCTTTTGTATCTTGCCCTGATTGAGATACATGCCTACACTTGCACAATTGTCCCTCTGCCAGCCTTTGAATTGGTATGCTGCAGTGGTGAAATCCAAATTTTTTACTACCGGTTCTGTGGGCGTGGTTTGGTGGGCATGGTGTGGCTTGGTAGGCGTGGCTTGGTGGGCATGGCAGGGGAAGGATACTGCAAAATCTCCATTCCCTCCCCACTCCAGGGGAAGGATACTGCAAAATCCCCATTCCCTCCCTACTCCTGGGGGAAAGATATTGCAAAATCTCCATTCCCACCCCACTCTGGGGCCAGCCAGAGGTGGTATTTGCTGGTTCTTCAAACTACTCAAAATTTCCAATACCGGTTCTCCAGAGCCTGTCAGAACCTGCTGGATTTCACCCCTGGTACGCTGGCTATTGTAAAAAAAAAAAATGCTTTGTAAATCAAGGTGGCACGTAAACCTCTTCAGTTTGGAGTAGAGAATTTATTTCTGAATTCAGTTTAAGGTACCTGTTTGGCTGGTTTTAACCTCTACATTAAAGTCCACCCTGAAGGGCACTTATAAGTATATAGGCCTGATTTCTTGGCCATCAATGAGGGCCACCAAGAGATAAAGTTAAGACTTCTCTCATTTGCATAAGCATTTCATTTTTTTAAAAAAATATATCCAGGGCAGTTGCAGATCACAAAGGTAATGACTCCATCAGGGTCAAGCAGAAGGATATAATTTGGCTATGCATAATAGAAGGTAGTCTCAAAGGTGCTTTTTCAGGAGGCAACTGGGCTTCCTTGTTTTTTCTTTTGAAGATGTTTCACTTCTCATCTCAGAAGCTTCTCCAGCTCTGACAGAACAGCGGGGAAGGGAAGGATTTAGATTCCTTGCAGACAGCTGGCCATTTGCATCTTTTTAGATGGTCATTGAAACACTTGGAGGTTTATCTGTGTCCTCAGGGTCACCCAAGTATTGATCCTGGTTCCTTTTGTGTGCAATTTTTAATCTATAAATCCATTCCTATTCCCACACCCATTCAAGGGATGTTCACCCAAATTGTATAGCTAAAAGTCTGTAGAGATTCTCAGTCAGCCAGGCTTTTAACTATACAATTTGGGATGAACACCCTTTGAATGGGTGTGGGAATAGGAAGGATTTCCAGAAGAAAAATTGCAGACTACAGGAATCAGGAGCACCACTCGGGTGACCCTGAGGACACAGATAAACCCCCAAGTGCTTCAGCGACTCTCTAAAACAGTGCTTCTCAAATAGTGGGGCATGCCCCCCAGGGGGGGCGCGAGGCTCCGTAAAAGGGGGCGCGTTTGACCTCGGCAAACACTGTCATAACAAGCTAAGCCCCGTGTTTATGTCTCTGTATTTAATCAGAGAACAACGGGAGCATCTGATTGGCTGTCCAAAACCCTTGTGACACGAGCCTGTCGGAGCCATCTTTAGTGTGGGACGTCTGTCCACACTTACTTTGTTGCCCGACGGATGTGCGCCCAATTGATGCTCAAATGACTGACAATGACCTTCTCCTGTGAAACATAACGCTGCCCCAATTAATCAAACTTGCTAAAGAAATCGGGCTACCGCTGCTGACATTTGCATCGATAGTGAGCATTAAGCCAGTACATGTGACTGCGCATGCTCCTCCCTTTCAAGGAGAACAGACCTTTTTCTAATAATGATACTATTTTTTTAATAATGATACTATTTGCAGTCGCGCGGGGGGCGCGAAAAATGTTTTCTTCTTCCTAGGGGGGCATGACAGAAAATAATTGAGAAGCACTGCTCTAAAAGGATGCAAATGACCAGCTGCCTGCAAGGAATATAAATCCTTCCATTCCCCACTTTCTTGTCAGAGCAGAAGAAGCTTCTGGGATGAGAAGCGAAACATCTTCAAAAGAAAAAAACAAGGAAGTCCAGTTGCCTCCTGAAAAAGGATCCTTGGGACAGCCATGACCTGGATGACGGAGAATCTCTACAGACATAATAGAAGGTAAACAAAGTGCTGACGTCAGCGTGCAGTCTGAATTCATTTCCATTCCATCCTTGCATGCTTACTAGCCCATCTGATTGTTTTAAAAATATGTAATTAAAAAGAAAATGGAAGGTTGCCATTCTGCAAATCATGAAGGACCCATTTGATTGACAAGAACGTCCTATGAAAATTCTTCAAAATTAATAAAATTATAACAGTGATGAAGTTCATTTTTTTTACTACTAATTCTGTGGGTGTGGCTTGGTGGGCATGGTGTAGCTTGGTGGGCATGGCTTGGTGGGCATGGCAGGGGAAGGATACTCCAAAATCTCCATTCCCACCCCACTCCAGGGGAAGGATACTGCAAAATCCCCATTCCCTCCCTACTCCTGGGGGAAGGATATTGCAAAATCTACATTCCCACCCAACTCTGGGGCCAGCCAGAGGTGGTATTTGCCAGTTCTCTGAACTACTCAAAATTTCCGCTACAGGTTCTCTGAACTACTCAAAATTTCCACTACCGGTTCTCCAGAACCTGCTGGATTTCACTCCTGGATTATAACTGCAACTCATGGCTTTATATGGAAGTGTACTCATCTATAGAAGAAGAAGACAAGGAAGAGAAAGACAGGAGGAACAAAACTTGGAAGAAAGAAGCAGCTATGCTAATAGTAAAGACTCTAGGAAGCAAGAACAGATGGTAGAGCAAGTTTACTGTTTTGCCTTCTGGTTTGTGACAGGTAGAGTCTGCTATAGCAGCCATTTTGTGACAGTGTACAAAATATTCCTCGGTTTTACATGGTACCCTCCCATCCTAAACACCTGTCCACCCCAATCTACGAATTCCTCCAGTTTAATTTACCAGCAGTCATCAAAAAGCCAGATATGCATCAAGTGGAAAGACTGCACCAATCATTTGGCAATGAATTAAAAATTTGCTGATTGTTACCTTGGTTTGGAGAGATTTGGGTGTTCCCTCCTTTGTTCTGAAACAGATTTATAAATATTCCTCCTATTTAATGCTGCTGATCCAAGTAACTCTCGGATTAGTTTAAATCGCATTTGGGGATCAATATTTCTTTCACGCCATCATCCATCCTACTAGTTTTCATATAATTAGATTATTATTTTTACCTATTTGACACGTTTGCTTACTACCAGTATTATTGTAAAACTAATAAGCATGGCACTGTTATTTGTGTGGTACTAAAAACTTGTAGTTGTGCATTGGGGACAGCTTAGAAAAGAATATGGGCTCCTGAGATAATTAAGTATGCCGAATAAATGTGGGCCTTTAGAATGCTTATACAGCAAATCTGACAAGAGGCAAAGAGGTGATCAAAGGATTATTATTTTTTTAAAAAAAATCTCTCTTTAAAAACGGGTTTTCTGTAAGAAATTATCATATTTATCTAACATCAGATTTAAACTTGATTTAACATCAGATTTAGACATGATAGCAGTGTTCCAATATTTGAGGAGCTGCCACATAGAGGAGCGGGTCAAGCTATTTTTCAAAGCACCTGAAGACCAGACAAGGAATAATGGATGGAAGCTGATCAAGGAGAGATTCAACGTAGAAATAAGCAGAAATTTTCTGACAGTGAGAACAATCAACCAATGGAACAGAAGTTGCCTTCGGAAGTTGTGGGAGCTTCATCACTTGAGACTTTCAAGAAAAGATTGGACTGCCATTTGTCAGGGATGGTGTAGGATCTCCTGCTTGAGTAGGGGGTTGGACTAAATGACCTATAAGGTCCCTTCCAACTCTGTCAATCTGAATCTTCCCCTTCAAACTAAAGTCTGTCACATGAAGCGTTTACAGGTCATTTACAGGTAATCCTCTACTTACAACAGTTCATTTACAACAGTTCATTTAGTGACCATTTGAAGTTACAACAGCAGTGGAAAAAATGTGACTTATGACCATTTTACACACTTACGATGGTTGTAGCCTCCCCACGGTTATGTGATCAAAATTCAGACCCTTGGCAACTGATTCATATTTAGGACAGTCGCAGCATCCTGGGGGGGGGGGGGGGTGTCACATGATCACATTTGGCAACTTTCTTTACCAGCAAAGTCAACGGGGAAGAAAGATTCACTTAACATCCATGTTATTAACTTAACAACTACAGAGATTCACTTAACTGTGTCAAGAAAGGTTATCAAATGGGGCGAAAAGTCACTTAGCAACTATCTTGCTTAGCAACAGACATTTTGGACTCAGCTGTGATCATAAGACGAGGACTACCAGCAGTGGTGGGATTCAAATAATTTAACAACAGGTTTGCCCAGAGTTAGGCTGGCTGTCGTGAGAGGCGTGGCCCATCCCCATCCTCCAACTCCACCGCACATGGGGGACAATCCTCCCGTGACGGCCAACCCGATCCTGGGTGAACCGGTTGTTAAATTAAACACACACACACACCCTATCATAGTAGATCCTGGGTGCTGCTCTACAATGGAGAAATGTGAAACGGAGCAGCTGACACGAGGGGAGGAGGAGGAGCAGGGAGATGAGGGAAAGCGGCCTCCTCCTTCCCTCACACCAGCCACTCCATCGTCCGTTTCTCTGTTTTAGCGCAGCGCAGAGCCCAGGATCTACTTTGAAAGCAGGGTAATTTAATAACCGGTTCCCCTGAACCAGTGCAAACCGGACGAATCCTACCATTGACTATCTGTATATCCATGTGAAATCTGAGGTACTTTTCTCTGGCCACAGCACATAAAGAGTAAAGAAGAAGGGGTGGGTTTTTTTTTAGTTTTTTATTTTTGGCACTAGCGTAGGTCCCATTGAAACTCAAGCTCTTCCAAGTATTAGAGAAGAAAGTTCCACCAGTGTCAAAGGCTAACTACTTCTTCTGTGCACTCTGGTTCCAGTTTTCTCACCCCTTAAGATTTCAGTGACCCTGAAATTGTAGTTTTTCGAGAATAGTATAGCTTTTACATGATAATGCTTTCAGACAATACGCTTCACTGCATTAAAACAGAGATGGAGCCGTTCTATGGGGATCAGTCCAGCCAGCAAAAATTGAATTAGCCGACAACTAATTGCACCTCAAGGAAAAACACAGTGGCTTTGTTCACAGAACACGGTTAACTAGATCAGGAAGGATCTAGTGGCTGTTTTCTCAAACCTTCAACTTAAGGGCTTTTGTTTTTGCTTTGTGAGTCCAATTTGGATTAATTATGGATTGTGTGAAATTGAAATGAAAGAAAATGGGGAGTTCAGTAACCAGGTTAAAGTATATCACGTCAACACGGCCAAACTATTGTAACCAAAACACCTTTTTGCATAGCTTGGTTGTTCAAATCCAGCCCAGGTGATTAAAGGTAGTCCTCGACTTACAAGAGTTCATTTAGCGACTGTTCAAAGTTACAACGGCACTGAAAAGAGTGACTTAGAACCATTTTTCACACTTATGACCATTGCCAAGCATCCCCATGGTCATGTGATCAAAATTCGGATGCTTGGCAACTGGTTGATATGTATGACAGTTGCTGGGTCCCAAGGTCATGTGATCAATTTTTGTGACTTTCTGACGAGCAAAATCAATGCGGAAGCCAGATTCACTTAACAACCATGTTACTAACTTAACAACTGCAGTGATTCACTTAACAACTGTGGCAAGAAAGGTCGTAAAATGGAGCAAAACTCACTTAACAAATGTTTTGCTTAGCAGCATACATTGTGGTAATAAGTGGTCATAACTACCTATAATTTATGGTTCACTATGTCATATAAGCCCATAGCATTTGGTTGAGTAGACCATGGTTAAATGAAATTAGAGAACAAGAAGATAAACAATATTATAAGATATGGGAATTATTTTACCAATGGCTAGATACTAAAAGATGGAAATGAAATATGAATTATAAAATGAATGTTATAATATAATATGTGATTATTATTATTTTTTTTTGGAATGATAATACCATTGTTAGATAAATGACAAATGATGATAATGATATAAAGATATATATTAGATTGATAATATGAGAAATTGGATACTTAGTAAAATATGAATATGGGGACGAAGCACAAAGGATTTGTAACCAATCAACACACTGTTTGTAATTGTTAATGGAAGATGGATTTTTTGTTTGTTTAAAAAAAAATACCATGGTTAAAGGAACATCTGTTTTGCCCAAAACCATCATTTTTATACCGTTTTGTTCTTTTTAAACATGCCAGGAAACTAATAAGGTCTTGCTCGCACCCTCGCTAAGCAACTTCAGTACAAATACTTGGCAATAATGATAATAATGGAAATTAAATCCTCAAAATATTGAGCTATATTGCATGTCAGCATGTAAAAGCCTACTCTTTGATTGGAAAACCTTTGTTCAAGAATCATAAAACCAATTTTATTTGCAGCCTTTCCTACAACATTAAGCACAGCTATCAAGAACTGCTAGACCCATATAGTTATCTCAAAATAGAAAAGTACTGTACTTCAAGGGATAAGTCCTAAATGAAGTACTTGGAGACCCTTAAGCTTTTTATCTATCCGGACATTTGAACCCATTGGGGCAGAATATCAAAATCCTTCTCATTTCAGTAACATCTTCTCTGACCAATCCGGATTATGTTCTTATGATAGGGATGCCTGCCTGATTCAGATGAAGCCTGATGTGGGTTAGATACCCTCCCACACCTCCTTTGCCACCTGTCAGGATCCTTTCCACAACTAATTTTCTTTTATATAGGAACCTGGGTTGCTGCAAACCAAAGCTATTGCCTATAGCATCATTTTGATTTATAAGAATGTTTCTCGGCCCCATGCTGGCCTCAGAAACATTATTATAGAAATACAAAATAAATAGTGGGATATAGTCCAGTGTTTTTTCTTGAAGTGTTCCGATCTCCCCAGGGGGGAAAAATAAATGCAAATTGGATGGCACTGAGTAACCCCAGGGGCCTAGAAGGAATGTTGAGAAGCAACCTCAGCAGAATATCTCTTGCTAAGGAAAATGGCCACTGGCCTCACCCTGCCTGACAGCCATTTTATGAAATCACCCATGACATTTTGTCAAAATTCTTAATGTGGGCCATTAGCTCCCAAATGGTTGCTTTCTATTGTCTTCATTCCTACCATTGGAACCCTCAAAAATATTTTTGCCCTTAAGCAGAAGGAGACAATGTGATAACAATGACCCATCGATCACCTATGACAAAATGCAAAGAGATAGTTAAGAGACAATGAATATTTATTATATAGTACAACCCTGGTAAATTTTTGTGGCTAAGCATATATGGGAGCGTTATCTTGTAATTTATTCTGCATAGAGACATAAAATCTGGGCTGAATAGAGCAGGCTTAAATATAGGGTGGTGTTTTGCATGAAAGTTGTGCATGAAAGTATTAGAAATCTTCGTTAAGCTGGGGGAATCCCAAAGGAACTTTTTCCAAAAGGCAACTGGGCTTTGTTTTTCCTTGAAGATGTTTCACTTCTCATCAACAAGCTTCTTCAGTTCTGTATGAACGATGGAGAATAGAAGGATTTTATATTCCCTGCGGTCATTTGGTCATTAGCACTCTCTCTTAGAGTTGTTGAGGCCACTTACATATTTATCTGTGCCCTTAATGCCCCCTGAATAGTGCAAATGGGTGTGGAACCTTCTTGGAACTGATGAAAGGGCTGTGTTGTAAACAGGAGATAGGTGGAGTTGTGTCCCTCCCAGAGGTGGTATTCAGCAGGTTTTGACCGGTTCTGGCGAACTAGTAGCGGAAATTTTGAGTATTTCGGAGAATGAGCAAATGCCACCTCTGGCTGGCCCCAGAATGGGGTGGGAATGGAGATTTTAACAAATCTCCAGCTGACAAATACCACCTCTGACTCACCCTGCCCCTGATCTATTGGCTGTCTCCCGAGTCCCATCTGATCAACTGGGACTTCTTTTATTGCCCTGCATAGGAGAATGGAGTTGGAAAGCAGGTTAGTGGGGTGGGGAAGGAATGGAGATCCTTCCCTGCCACACCCACCAAGCCACGCCCACAGAACTGGTAGTAAAAAAAAAATTGAATCCCACCACTGGTCCCTGCCCCCCTTCCTGTTGAGAGAGGGTTGTTCAATTTTAACACAGATGGCCTCTTGGACCCCTCTTTCAAACCAGTGGTCCCCTCTGTTCAGAATGTGGACTTTGCTGTCTTCAAAAAAGTGGCCTTTGTCTTTCAAATGCAGATGGGCTGCAGAATCTTGCCCTGATGGGACAAGAGCACCTTTGAGACAACTATGACCTGGATGACTGAAAATCTCCATAGACATTAAGCTGGGGGATATTTATCTAGGAGAAAAAAATATGGCTTGGGGATGTTAAGTTTCCACATATTCCCTGGAAGAAGCTTTTAAAGATTACTTAGGTTACAAATTATGTCAGACTACACAAAAGAAGTCTGTAAGAAGTGCCGGATGAAGTAATTTGTTTATTTGCTTGATTAATAGGTTTGGAAACCAACCAACTCTAGAAGGATTCTGGTTGGTATACACTTGTCTGAATAAATTACATAACAATCAACCATCCAGCGTTTCACATATACTTTATCCCAGAGCCTGGGAAAATAGCCATATTTTTTTATTGACAGCAAGATCTTCCTCCTCCTCCTCCTCCTCCTCCTCCTCCTCCTCCTCCTCCTCCTCCTCCTCCCCCTCCTCCTCCTCCTCCTCCTCCTCTTCTCATCAGCACTGATGTTATTACCTTGTTCGGTAATGAAATGACTGCAAGAAAATAACCAAGTTCATAAAAGATCCCTTAGTCCTAGTCCTCCTTCTCCTCCTCCTCCTCCTCAGCACTGACTTTATTACCTTGTTCGGTAATGAAACAACTGCAAGAAAATAACCAAGTTCATAAAGGATCCCACAGTCGTCCTCCTCCTCTCAACAGCACTGATGTTATTACCTTGTTGGATAATGAAACAACTGCAAGAAAGTCACCAAATTCATAAAAGATCCCATAGTCTTAGTCCTAGTCCTCCTCCTCCTCCTCTCTCTGAGGGATTATTTTTCCAGATTGTGTCCACAATCTGTCCTGGTCATACTTTTCCAGGTAGTTTTCCAAATCACCTTTACCAACCTCTACAATAGAAACAGCCAAGCCAACCTAAAAGTGCACCTATTGCAATGAGAACGAACTGCCCATATAAAACAGTAAAGTAAATGGTATAGATTTTCTAAATCACTCTTTCTAATTCATGGCTTAATTCAAATCACTTTAGGTCAGCAAAGGTTTTTTTTTTTTACTGATCAAAAGGGAAATCTGAAAGTCGTGGTTTTAACCAAATTACATTCTAAGAATGACCAGATTGAAATAATTTGTTCTCATTCTGTTTCTACTTAGCTTTAATGCAAAATGTTCTTCAGTATGTACAAAGAGAATCACTGTTCAAGATTTCACAGTAATTTAATTCCTGATTAAGCAGTGTTAAATGGTGTAGCACTGCAGGAATTGTTTAGTGGAATGAATGTTAATATAGGCTGAATCCAGACGGAGTAACTTTAGGTGGGTCAGATGAAAATGGACATGAAAGCCACAATAAAGGGATTTCTCTAAATTAGTGTTGGGCAATAAAACGGCAGATGCAGTTAAAAATTGAAATAGAACAGTTTATAAGAGCCATCAAAACTTTATGTATATGTTGAGGTTAGATGACTAGCTAGAGAAAGAATATTAAAGTCGTGGACACTCAGTGGAAAAGTTGCACCAGATTATGATTATGAAAAAAAATCTATTTTGGAAGTTTTGTGAAATACAATGAAGATAAAAGTACTCGCATTGTCACAGCTTTACATAAAAGTCTATTGTGCCATCATACTGAGAGTAGTGTGTACAGTTCTTTTCAGCACATTTTACACTGAGAAGTTTGGAGATAATGAAAAAGATAAAAAGACACCCAAAACAATCAAGTAGCAAGAGTTATTTCTATAAGAAAAGGATATTACATCTGGGACTTTTTAATTTTGGGGAAAGTTATACCAGAGGGAATATTATAAATAAATGTAAAAGTTATATATTATAAGGAAACATGTATCAATCAGATCCTTGGACGGGCAACGACCAAGAATTAATCAAAGCTGTAGGCCAGTTACCAAGCACATATTACCACATGTAGTGGACATGTGCAAAAGCAAATTTAAAAAATGGACAAAAATGCATACATGGTTAGAAAAAATGTTAAAGCAATATATAGACCAGAGATGGTGAACCTTTTCGGCACCGAGTGCCAAAAAGGTCACATGGAAACATCGCGCAAGTGCATGCTCATCAGGGCTGCGTTCTGGAAAAGCTGAACTTCCAGGTTCTAGCACACATGTGTGCCCGATGATCAGCTGGCCAGCACGCATGCGCAGGCCAGTTTTCAGCACCGGTTTGCAATAGGATCACGCGCACATGCTCTCTTTGCTCACATGCACGCCCTGCTTCTGCGCATGCGCAGATCGCTGATGACGACATCCTGCCTGTTTTACTACTGGTTCTTGTGAACCAGTCCAAACCGGGGGCAACCCACCACTGCCACGCGTGCGAAGTTATCGCGCTCTGGAAAAGCTGAACTTCCGGGTTCTGGCACGCATGTGCACCCAACAATCAGCTGGCCGATGTGCATGCGCGCACTGGTTTTCGGCACTGCTGTGCACGCGAAGGACAGCTGATTGTCATGTGTGCATGCACACCAGAAAACTGGAAGACAAACAGGCAAGGCTGTGCGTGCCGGGCGACATGGCTTTGTGTGCCACTTTGGCCACATGTGCCATAGGTTCCCCATCATGGATATTCACTATAAGCCAGAAAATTTCTTTTAGGTATAGTACCAGAAAAGTATGATAAAGGCAATATATATATATAATATTACATGTTTTGACAGCATACAAGAATTGTACTTGCACAGCACTGGAAAAATGAAGGAACACCTACAGAAGAAGATGTAATTAAAAAAAAATACTAGACTGTTCATAAATGGACAGACTGACATTAAAGATAAAAGAAAAAGAAGACACAGAATATTTTCAAACGTGGGACTTGTTTTATCAATGGTTGGATAATAGAGATAGAAATTAGGAACTGGAAAAGTACTGTTGTAAGCAAATTAATCCAGACAATACGCTGTTCACAAAGCACATATGTATGTAAAGAGAAAATAAACTGTTTTTTTAAAAAAGCTGTAGGCCAGTGTTCCTCAACTTTGGCAACTTGAAGATGTGTGGGTTTCAACTTCCAGAATTCCCCAGCCACCAAAATCTTTGCTGAGGATTTCTGGGAGTTGAACGCCACACATCCTCAAGTAGCCAAAGTTGAGAAACAGTGCTGCAGGCTAGTCTGGGAATTGAAAGACAACCATTTCTTATTAATACCAAGAATTTATATGGTATCTCCATGTAGCCAACAAGGGCTGAGCTTGACTTGAGGGACTTGACTTTTACCTTACAGTCTATGCTACTGAAATGATAATATGCTGGCATTAAAACAGTTTCATTGGGATAGAGGACCTGCAGAGCTTTGATTTCTTTTTTAAATAAGGAATAAATAAATTATAGTTAGAGGAAGGCACAGAATTATAATTTCGTATAATAGATTTTTTGTAAACAAGACTTGGGTGTTGATTTAGTCTTTCTCGTTTGCGCTTGGGCTCAAGTTTCCCCTTCCCACTTCCTAATTCAGACTTAGAATAAAAGTCTCTGAAGATCAAAAGCTGATGTACCCTCATCAAAGGAGTCGGACTTAATGAATCCATCACCTTCACTCTTTCTGAGCTTCAGAAGTTTCTCTATTAGAATCTGTATTATCTGGGGTAATTTTTATCGCCCTTCTGAGTATTACATTATAGAGTGATGAATTCTTTCTCTGGTACTATTAGAAACAAAAAAAAAACACTTAATATTCTGCACTATTGAAAGTTCTCTGTGGGTATTGAGCCTACTTCAGAAAAAGACACATAATAACTGGAAGAAAAATGAGGTTAATGTAACATCTTAAGAACATTGCACTGAAGAATTCTAAAGTTATGACTGAACATATATTCCCTATTATTACAGATAACTGTCACAGGAGATGTGACAGTTCACACACAATACCATGCCAGTTCACAATTTAGCATGGTTTACTGAGTAATCCCCACGGATTTCATACAGACAACATCACCAGAGGTGGTATTCAGCCGGTTCAGACTGATTCACCCGAACCGGTAGCTGCCCACCCGCCCCAGCTCTATGCCATCCTATTTAGGCATGTTTTTCTATTTGTTTCTATTTATTTATTTATCAAGTACGCATTAGATAATATATATAAGTATAAGCATGAATGGAATATATAAAATGAATACAAATAAAGGGAACATTAGGACAGGGACAGTAGCAGTGGTGGGTTTCAAACATTTTTACTATTGGTTCTGTGGGTGTGGCTTGGTGGGCGTGGCTTGGTGGGCATGACAGGGGAAGGATACTGTAAAATCTCCATTCTGTCCCCAATCCAGGGGAAGGTTACTGCAAAATCCCCATTTCCTCCCAATCAGCTGGGATTTGGGAGGCAGAGAATAGATGGGGCAGGGCCAGTCGGAATTGTTACTACCAGTTCTCTGAACTACTCAAAATTTCCGCTACTGGTTCTCCAGAACTGGTCAGAATCTGCTGAAACCCACTCTGGATGGTAGGCACGCTGGTGCTCTTATGCACATACCCCCCCTTTTATTTTTGAGGCCGGGCGCATGCATGGAAGGCACACGCATGAGCAAAGCGTATGTGCGAAATGCTGGGCACATGTGTGAGCACACACTCACATTTGAGAACCGGTAGGGAAAGTAAGTGAATACCACTCCTGAACATCACAGTGTAATAAATGGGTTCCCATATCACAGAGAGTAAATAGATGAATCTATGAATGCTATATGGATTAAATAAATAAACAAACAAATAAGGCATCCTCTCTCAAGAAACAGCGACGGTATTTTCTCTTCAAGGAAAGAACACGCTTGACAAATGAGAAAACTTAATAGCAGTGAAATTGGAAAGATAAACTGTGACTTCCCTGGTCAGCTGGAACTGTATTTTTTGTCTCACTGTGGTCCTTTCAGTCTTTTTCCATGAACAGGTCAATTGTTCTGCACGGTCATTCATTTCTTTTCAACTCATTTTATAAGATGTCAAAGCTTCAGAAGAATTTGCATATATCAGTTCATTAACTTCAACCGAATGTGAAACAAAGCATAAAGATTAAGATGTGTGTGAATATATACATACATACATACATACACACACACACATATATATAAAGTGTTTTTCTATTGAGACATCTGGTCTACCCCAACATGTGGGAGGGGGCATTTTGCTCCCTTTCGCCTTTCAGCTCCAATCCAGGAGCCCTCAAGCAGTCGCATTCACGACAAACCATTTTATACCAAATTTATATTTTGCTGATAATGAAATAAAGGGAGACTGGTAGAGATCTATTTCAAGCTATTTAACTCTCATCAGCTAGCCATACCCTGCATGTTAGGCAGTTGAATTAACCTCTGAGCCACAAGTTTTCCTCCCTTCATCCGCTGGCTCAGAGGTTAATTCAACTGCCTAACATGCAGGAAGCTCAAGTTCGAATCCGACTAAGGGTATGGCTAGCTGATGAGAGTTAAATAGCTTGAAATAGATCTATGCTAATCTCCCTTTATTTCTTTATCAGCAAAATATAAATTTGTTATAAAATGGTTTGTCGTGAATGCGATTGCTTGAGGGCTCCTGGATTGGAGCTGAAAGGCAAAAGGGAACAGAACGCCCTCTCCCACATGTTGGGGTAGACCAGGTGTCTTGATAGAAAAACACTTAATCTTTCCCCTGGCTCAAGCTGATGAAGGGAGGAGAACTTGTGGCTCAGAGATTACTTCAACTGCCTAACATGCAGGAAGCCCAAGTTCGAATCCGAGTAAGGGTATGGCTAGCTGATGAGAGCTAAATAGCTTGAAATAGATCGATACTAGTCTCCCTTTATTTCTTTATCAGCAAAATATAAATTTTAGATAGATAGATAGATAGATAGATAGATAGATAGATAGATAGATAGATAGATAGACAGACACATACACATACATACACACACTCAAGAGAATATGGCAGCATTGGTGATGGTGCTAAGACTAGAAATTGCATATCTGGCTTCCAAACTTATGCTTTTAATTTAATTAATTAATTAATTAATTTGTTTAGATTTTTATACCACCCTCTCCAGCCGGACTCAGGGCAGTGAACAGCCAGGTAAAAACATAGTATACAAAAGTTAAAATAATTTTAAAAATAATTAAATAAGATTTGGCCCATAATTTAAGAACATTTCAATTAAAATCAATTTCAACTTTAAAACCGACATGGAATCAGGTCAGCCCGGATAGCTGAAAAAAAGAAGTTTTAAGGGCCCGACGAAAAGTCCGGATGTCTGGGATCACTCGTATCTCTGGGGGTAGATCATTCCAGAGGGTAGGTGCCGCCACAGAAAAGGCTCTCCCCCTGGGGGTCGCCAGCTGACATTGTCTGGCCGACGGCACCCTGAGGAGGCCCTCTCTGTGGGAGCGAACTAGCCGGTAGGAGGCTATTGGTGGTAATAAGTCCCAGCTATGGTATGCGCTGTTTATATGGGGGGAAAATACCTTCCTCTGAAAAATATTAAATTTCCTTGACTATTGGCACATTGTAACTTCTTAAGAAGAAAATGTTTTGTGCTAGAACCAAAGAATTATGCAAGCAATCCAATATGCCCAGGGGATATTTGGATTTGTGTTTCTTCAAAACCACTTCTGCATGTCATACAACAAACCACATTTGCAACTCAGAGAGTTGAAAAGATCCGCTTTTCAAAGAAAGGAGAAAATAACATGGCACACTTGAACATTTCTCTAATATGATACAACTGACGTGGTTTTTTTAAAATTGTCTTGAGAAAATGTTAGTGTAGCTTTATGGCATACCTACTCATACTATTGTACAGGCAACAAGACAAGATAATAAATACAGCAGAAATAACTGGTTTAAAAATCTTGAAACGTGTTGAAAAGATGTCAATTGTTGTAAATAATGGCATTTTTACTGAAAATGTATAGCTCTTTCTGGGGATGGGAGACCTCCATGTGGAATAGAAAGGCAAATAGTAGGCAAAGCATGAGTTAAACACTCTTTTCTTCAAGAATTTTAATCCCCTTCTAGTTTGCCTCACAAGAATTTAAAAGGGCTAAAGAAATGTTATAGGTACCATTGCAAATATTGACTTTCACTGAGTGATTGATTAAGTTCCATCAATTCGATTCCTAACAACCACTTGTATAGGTTCACTCCAAATAGTATTTCCAAATAAATTTCCTAATATTTTTTGACAAGGATTCATAGAATATAGAATAATTGTATTGGAAGGAACCTTGGACATGTTCTAGACTAAACAGGAGACCCCATATCCGTGATGGCAAACCTATGGCATGCGTGCCACAGGTGGCACGCGGAGCATATTGGTGGGCACGCGAATTCAGCTCTGGCGTGCATGTGCACGCTGGCCAGCTGATTTTTGGGCCTTTGGGGCCTACTGGAAGACAGGAAAAAGGCTGTTTTCGGCCTCCAGAGGGCCTCCAGCGGAGTGGGGAAGGTCACTTTTGCCCTCCCCAGTCTCTTAGAAAGGCTCTGGAGCCTGGGGAGAGCAAAAAACGGGCCTACCTTGCCATCGCATGCCAAAAGTGGGGGAGCACGGGGGGGTTGAACTCGCATCCGCGGGGGTGGGGCGCATAGAATTATAGGTGTGGGCATGCATGCAAGAGACCCCCCCACACTCCCCCCACTTTTGGCACGTGATGGCAAAAAAGTTAGCCATCACTGCCCTATATCATTAGGGGCAAATGGCTGGCCATTCTCTTCTTAAGAAATCTCCAGTGACGGAGCGCCCACAAATTCCAGAGATAAGCCATTCCACTGATTAATTGTTCTGAGTGTCATGAAATTTCTTCTTAGTTCTAGGTTGGATCTCTTTTTTTTAGTTACCTTCCACCTGTTACTTCTCTTGCCCTCAGGTGTTTGGAGAACAGATTGACCCCCCCTCTTCATTATGACAACCTTTCAGGTACTGGAAGACTGCTATCATATCACCCCAGTCCTTCTCTTTGTTAGACTCGACATACCTACTCCATCAATCATTTATCATATGGTTTAACCTCCTTCTCTACACTCTTTCTAAGGTCTCAATTTCTTTTTTGTATTGTGGTGAACACAACTGGATTCATCAAATCCCAAGTAAGTTGTTATGTCAACTTGCAAAGCATCCCTGGCCTGCTCTCGAGTTGCCATAGGCAAGGGGAAGGGAAACCGATGAAGCAGCCGGCAGCCAAAGACAGGAGTGCATTCCAGACATATCTTTCTCAAGGCTGTCTCCCAGGGTTACCCACAGCGGCCGGCGGGAGTGTTCTCTACAACCTGTGAAATTGCTCCTTTGGTGAATGTGATTGATGACACACCCTGGGGGGAAGGGGGAAACAGGGTCATGATTAGGGCCGTAAATTACATGGGGTCAGAGTTGGCTTCATGGGAAGGTGCCGACATGGAGCTCCTAATAAATAATTGGATTTCTTTTGAAGCTTGGCTTGAGGCTCATGATTTAAATTAGGGCATCCCTCAGAACCCTGACATGTTATTTTTTTGGAGATTGTAAGATATCAAGTTGGATTAGATGACCTACAAGGTCCCTTCCAACTCTGTTAATCTTTTAAACCATTTCTTCAACTGACCCAAAAGACAATCACAGTAATATTTCAAATTCACACCAAAGTAACTGGCTCTCCTCCCAACATGTACACATTTCACAAATCTTGGCATATGAGGGGGCAATTTAGGCCATTCCCAACAGATGACTAATCATTTTATTTCTGTTTCTTGGTGAAGAATTCTACATTCTTCTTTTACATTTAATTCTATTATTTTCAGCCCATTTCACTAATGTATCAAGAACACTTTAAATGTTATTGCTGATTTCTACAGAATTAACCAAACCACATACTTTTGTGTCTGCTGCAAAACATTCCTTCTACCCGTTCATCCAAATAATAATAATAAAAAATATTGAAGGCCATAGATCCATGACAGCAAACCTATGGCACATGTGCCAGAGGTGGCATACAGAGCCTTCACTGTGGGCACGTGTGCCATTGTCAGCTGCTCTTCTGGTTTCTGGTGTGCCAGCAGCTGGTTTTGCAGGCACCGGAGCACCAGAAAACAGCCTGAAAACAGCCCGAAAAACGGCCAAAAAACAGGTATGTGCGCGCTGGCCAGCTGGTCGTCAGGTTTCTGGTGCTCCAATGCATGCAAAGACCAGCTGGCTGGCGTGCATGCAAGAAATCCAAAGACCAGCTGGCTGGCGTGCGCATGTGTGCCAGCCAGCTGGTCTTTGGGTTTCTGGTGCTCCGGCATACGCACTTACATGTGCGTTCCCGTTTGGGCACTTGGTGCCGAAAAGGTTCGCCATCACTGCCATAGATCATAAGAATGAATACACACTCTATTTGATATTTCCTTCCAATCTCATGAGCAACCATAAAAATATTGATTTTATCCATTCTCCAACTTATTTTAATCAACGTAACAATGTAACAGTAACAGAGTTGGAAGGACCTTGGAGGTCTTCTAGTCCAACCCCCTGCTTAGGCAGAAAACCCTACACCACTTCAGACAAATGGTTATCCAACATCTTTTTAAAAACGTCCACTGTTGGAGCATTCACAACTTCTGGAAGCAAGTTGTTCCACCGATTAATTGCTCTAACTGTCAGGAAATTTCTCCTTAGTTCTAAGTTGCTTCTCTCCGTTTAATTAGTTTCCACCCATTGCTGCTTGCTCTACCCTCAGGTACTTTGGAGAATAGCTTGACTGCCTCTTCTTTGTGGCAGCCCCTGAGATATTGGAACACTGCTATCATGTCTCCCCTAGTCCTTCTTTTCATTAAACTAGACATACCCAGTTCCTGCAACCGTTATCAATGCATTTGTATTTGCTTTTCAGGGTTAAAGAGTACAAGTTCATCTATTTTATTTTCCAATTCTCAGTATTAGTGTCCAGGATACAAAAGCCAAGAATACATGTTCTCTTGATTTTTCAGTAACTGATTTAAGATACCACATTAAAGCAACACTCCTGTGTCCTTCTATAGTACACAAGTCTTCATTTCCTTTCCAACGTCTTAGTTACCGCCCTGGCCTTTTCTGCAATGCCAAATGTACTATTAAATTTTCAGAGCAATATCACAGAATCAGTGCCCTACTAGCACTGATGATGTTACTTAGTTTGGGTAATGAAACGTCTGCAAGAAAACGAGCAGGCTCAGAGAGCACCAAGAACCCTCCATAATGTTGTATTTACAATTTGCAAAATATACTGGAAACAGAGAACATTTCTCACTTGAGATAAAAGTGGATGTTTTAAAACTCACTGTGCAAACATAAGGGAAACTTTATCATGTTGTAGAAGGAGCAACTAGGGTGGCAGCAACTCAAAACTATTTTTATATGCCCTGTTCAGTGTCAGGATTTAGAAAGAGCCTCATTCTCATGAAACGTGTCTCAGAATAATGTTGCGGGATCCAATCTGGATTTTAAAAAAACACAGCAGGCTTTTTTCATAAGTGCATTATATGTGTATGCTGTAGAAGATTAGCACCCACCCCTCTCCTAGAACAACAAAATATTTTGAGAAATATTAAAAAAAGCAGGATATTATATTTTCATGGATGAGAAATTGAAAAATATGCTCTTGGAAAGCAGCCCCCACCTTTCTTAATAGCCCTCAGTTGTCAGCACTTAAGAGATAAAGAGATAGCTTCATTCATAAGTAAATACCCTCACCAAAGATCAAACAAAAGTAGGATTAGCCCTCAGCCACAATCGGAATTGCTCAACACAAGCCTTCATTGCATCATCTCAGCAGTTCAAACTTCAACCAAACCTAGCTCAGACAAACATGATCCCTACATGGCTCCATGAGAATCTGACAACAGCCAATAGAATACATGTTCTTGAACAGGAACAAGAAGTTCAAGTGCAAAGCCTAAGAGAAGGTATAAATACCACTCCCCCACTCTCAACTCCATGTGGTCAGCTGCACCAGAACCAGTAGTGGGTTCGCAAGAACTGGTAGTAAAACTGGTGGGAGGCCCCGTCCACCACCCCGGATGTCATCATTGGTGATCTGCGCATGCGTAGAAGCTTCCTGTTGCGAACCAGTAGTAAAGGTAAGTAGAATCCACCCCTGACCAGAACCATATTCTTGGTGGTTCTGCTTGATCATTAAACCATCTTTCCAAGCAGCCTCCAAGGGGGTGTGGGAGGCTGATTGGAAAAAAGGTCCATTTATTGATGAACAGGATCACATTGGTTCTGGTTCTGTTCATCAATAAATGGACCCTTTTTCCAATCAGCCTCCAGCTTCCATTTTGTCTCCAGTGCCTTTCTCCCGGCTTGGAAATGAACCGGATGGATATTTCTTCCAACAATAGCTATGAATATGATACTGCTAATGTACAATGAAGTTCTAGTCTGGGTCCGTCACTGGGAACAGAGGTTTTCTCTTCCGAGTTTTCAGACTCGTGCTGGAATCCATCCTCAGGAAACTTTTCTCTAGTAGCCTCTGTGTGTGCTCTGGGCTATGTCAGTCAACAAGAGTGCTGATTTACCACCATCTTATCAAGTACTTAGTATCAAGTACTTATTATCAGGTACTTATCGAGTACTTAGTACTTAGGGATGCAGTGGCTCAGTGGCCAAGATGCCGAGTTTGTCAATCAAAAGGTCAGCAGTTCAGCGGTTCGAATCCCTAGTGCTGCGTAATGGGCTGAGCTCCCGTTACTTGTCCCAGCTTCTGCCATCCTAGCAGTTCGAAAGCACGTAAAAAATGCAAGTAGAAAAATAGGGACCACCTTTGGTGGGAAGGTAACAGCATTCCATCACCTTTGGCGTTTAGTCATGCCAGCCACATGACCACGGAGATGTCTTTGGACAGCGCTGGCTCTTCAGCTTTGAAACGGAGATAAGCACCACTCCCTTGAGTCGGGAACAACTAACCCTAACCCTAACCCTTTACCTTTATCAAGTACTTAGTAGATGATGGCTTGGCAGCACAAGGAAACAGCAGCCAATCACTTAATAGCCAGCCATTAACACCCCAGTCAACAACTGAAAAGCCACACACACAACCAAGCACCATATAAATACCACACACAGAATAGCCCAAAGGACACACTCTGCTAGAGAAAAGTTCCCTGAGGATGGAGCCCATCCAGCAGGAAGTCCGAAAACTCAGCAGATAAAACCTCTGGCCCCAGTGACCGACCCGGATTAGAGCTTCATTCTGCTGCATCCATAAGCAGTATTGTATTTATAGGTATACATATCTAATGCACTTGTGGGAGGAAAAAAGTTAGCTATTGTGCACCACCATTGCAAATTTGTGTTCTCCTTCTTTTCTCTGAGATTCACAGGAAACGCTGGCAGTGATTCATCAGAACTTAATGAGGTTCTTAAAAAGAGCTCACCTAAACCAGTATTCTCAAACTTTGGATACTGAGACAAGGAAATAAAACTCAGCAGTACTATGGATTTTTTTTTTTAAAAAAATCAGATAAGAGGAGAAACGTGCTTCCAACCATTGTTTCTCAAAACATTTTCCCCAAATGCAATGCTATATTTATCATAATGTCTTATCTGCAAGTGCCCATTATTTCAGGCAGCTTCCTGTGAGTGTAATTCACTGGCATTCTCTTTTTTCTGATAAGGCGTGGAATCCTGAAACTATTCATTCATTCTAGCTCACAATCACCTATTCTTTATTGGAGATGTTTGTTTGAGATCCCTGTCTCTCTCTCCCCCCCCCCCCCCTTGCTATCTTATTGTTTTAACTATACAAGTCAGGATTTAACGCTGAGATATTCAGCATGGAAAAATATGCACTCTTCATCCTGAGCCACAATCCCTGTCCTAGATGAATCAATTTTCAACGTCCTATGAGATGGCACTGCGACTCTCTCCCCGCCCCACCCCCACTACATGACTAAAAGAGTTTGACGATTCCAGCTTTTGCAAAACCTGAATAAAATTAAAAGCAAGGTCAAAAACCCTCTGCATCTGCTGTAGCAGGCAATTGCCTGGCTGAATGTCTATAGATCAGAGAGCTGCAAGAATTCTGTTGTTTATCACTCGATAATGTATCGGATCAAGAGTGAAGAGCCCAACCTGAGGGGGAAACACCCCCCCTGTTAAAAACCTTTAATCATTAATGTAATGTCTGATTACATGCCAGCGAGGGTTATTGTAGCAGAAGTCAAACTCTTTTTTTATACCTAGATTCATTTTTTTTAAGTCAAATAATTAGACTCTAACAGCACATTACTTGATGCACTATTCTAGGTACGATTCTGTTGATAAAAGGATACTAACATCACTAAAGTCAAAAGCAGAGGTGGGATTCACTTACCTTCCCTACCGGTTCGCAAATGTGAGCACGTCTGCGGCTACATAGTAGTCGCACATTACATTCGGGCAGGTGGGCGGAGCCTCCCGCAATCGCCGCTACCAGTTCACACGATCTGGATAGAACCGACTGAATCCCACCACTGGTCAAAAGGTATTTCTCTATTATTTTTCTACTAAAATTCTTTCAAATAAATTACATTTTTTATACTCCAGAAATAAATTTACAACGTATCAATGCATGGCTTTCCCGGATTAAATCTGTGGTTTTTGTGTTGCTGCATACAAATATGTGCAACCTTCACTTCGTAACATTTTATCTTCTTTAAAGATGAACTTCATTTAATTAATCTGTAGACCAGTATAGCCAAACAGATGGAGGCATCTGAAAAAGCTAAGAAAATTTGGACTTAGTTAATATAAGAATAGCAGATTCCAAGAAATCCTTGGGTTATTTTTGCCCAGAACACTACATGGAGGTTAGATGTCAGCACTATGCTGATGACTCTCAATTATATATTACTACCACAGGCCACACCAGAGACACCATGGAAGCTTGAACTATTTTTCGTAGATGTTAGAGCCTGTAAAAGATGAAACAAGGTCAGATTAAATCCTCCTAAAATAGAGTTGCTCTTTGTAACTAAGGGCTCAAGGCAATCCATTAACACTGGCCACTGTAGTTATTGTGGATGGGGTTATGCAGGAGTTTGTTCATGACCTGGGGCAGCCACTCTGGCCAGGGAAGTTTAAGACTGGACCAAACATCATAGCAATAAGTTTTGCCTTAATTATCACATGATTAGAGTAATACAATGCATTTGATACGCACTGAAACGCAGACCGATTAGTTGCAACTAGTCCAAAATGACAGGTTGCTACATTGGTTGGCAGTATGTTTTGGGGGCAAGTCAAGATAGCAATAGCATTTAGACTTACATACTACCCAATGGTGCTTTTACAACACTGTCTGGGCAGTTTACAGTGTCAGCATATTGCCATTCTCCCAAAATATACCGTATTTTTCGGAGTATAAGACGCACCCTTTTCCCCCCCTAAAAGGGGGTGAAAATTTAGATGCGTCTTATACACTGAATCTAGCCCTGCCCACCCACTGGCCCCCACCCTTTGGCCTCTGCCTCGCAGCAGTTACCTCCTTGCAAGCAAACAGCAAGAAAAAACAGCTCCTTTCAGCTTCAGCACAGCTTAATTAGCACAAGTTGATTGGATCGGCCTCCCGACTCTCAGCTGATTTTCTCTCAGCCGTTTTGCTCAGGGCTCTGCTGCTTGCTGCAAAGAGGTAAATTGCTGGAGCAGATTTTTTTTCCACTTGTGCTAATCAAGCTATGCTGAAAACGAAAATGAAAGTAAAGCAGGCTGTTTGCTGTCTGCTGCAACTAGGCAAATTGCTGGGAGGCAGAGGCAGATTTCTTTTTCTTGTTTTCCTCACCAAAAAAGGTAGGTGTGTCTTATACTCTGGTGCATCTTATACTCCAAAAAATACAGTAAGTCCTCATTTTACTGACCTCAGAAGGATGGAAGGCTGAGTCAACTCTAAGCCAGTCAGGATTGAACTCCAGACTGTGAGCAGAATTTGCCTGCAATACTCAGTGGTGGGAGGCAACCGGTTTAACAACTGGTTCGGTGAGGGTGCGCGCATGCGCCTAATGCGCTTGCGTGCAGCGTTCAAAATACAGCAATTTGAAGCTCAGCTGCTTACCTTCTAAGGCAGCTCCGGTAAACAGAACAGTGGAGGTGCAGAAATCAGCTGTGCTGGGCGAATCAGCTGAGTCAGAAAGAAGGAAATATAGGACAGGATACGGTGGGGACGGGGCCAGCTGATTGTTGGCGCTACCGGTTTACCTGAACCGACTGAATACCACCTCTGGCAATACTGCATTCTAACCTCTGCTTCAACAAGATCCCTTCTCATCAAGATAGTCTCACATGACACAACGCTGGAATACATCAGACACCGGCTTGCCAAAATGGAATCTGCCCATCTTTTCTGATCATTCATATCACACCTGTGTGAAGTTCCTCCTGTACGAAATACATCTAATTCAGGTGAACTGCCTAGCCTTTTCCATCACAGCATCTTTGCATCGGCACACAGCTTTTTGAACAATTAGCTCCAGACCCCTCCCTCCTTCATATTTCAAGGCAGTACTCTTGGCACTAATTGATTGTATGCTTAGGGCCGGCACGCACGCACTTATCGTTGTTATTTTTTTCCATGTTTGATTTGATTCATGCCTTGTTGTTCACCGCTAGAACATTTGATTTGGAGTTTATAAATAAAAAATGCACACAGTACATATACAGGGCATTAGATGTCTTGTACTCTACAGGGTTTTCATTTTTAAGCTGAAACTGCTATGAATATCACTTAAACATTCCCAACAGTTGGCCAAAAACATTCCCTATTCAGGTATTCAAATCCTGCACGTCATTTAAATTACTTGCGAATCGCTGGGGTGAGCTCCAGACCTTTGAACAATGGGTTCATCTCTGGCCCTCTCCTCTTTCTCATATTCTGCACTGAATAGATGCAGAGCAAAAAAAACCCAACATACAGCTTCTTAATATTGTATGCAGAAATAACTTATTAAACAGGCTCCCCAGCAGGTGTTAACAATCAAATTCATGGAGGAGGCAGCATTGAAGGGCATCTGTTTAGTACAATTGCAGGCAATTGTTCTGAACATACAACTAGGCTTTCTCTAATACTTTTCATACATGTTATTTTGTCCCACTTGAAAAATTACTACAATAGACTGTACTTACGTAGACACCTAGATTTAAACTCATCCTTAAATATCTGCTAGGAAAGAATTTTGTCTACATCAGGGGTGTCAAACTCAAGGCCGTGGGATGGATTCGGCCCGCGATGTGATCGGATCTAACCTGCGGGTCCATCCTGGAAAATATAAGAGGCCGGCCTGCGGCGCCTCGGCCTGGTCTACCCGCATCGCTTCAGCCCAGTCTACCCAATGTGAAGAGGAAACATCCAGCAGTTTGGGGAGTGGCGTCAAGCTGGCCGTGCCCACCCAGCTGGCCACGCCCACCTAGTCAGCCACGCCCAGTGAGTGGCATCAAGTTGGTCACGCCCACCCAGTCAGCCCAGCTCCCGAGATCAACCACAGCCCTGATGTGGCCCTCAACAAAATTGAGTTTGACACCCCCGGTCTACATGAACCTCATCCAGAAAAGGTATCCCCTTATATTTAAATAATAAAAAAAAGTACAGGAGATCAGATTGGTGAATGTTCACAATTGTTAATATTCACAGTTCTGAATGTTTCTTTGCAATATAAAAAAATTACCTGAGCCAACTACCACTAATGCCATGGTTTCTGTGTTAGGTTTTTGTTTTTGTTTTAATTTGATTTATATGCCGCCCTTCTCCGGAGACTCAGGGCGGTTTACAATGCGTTAAGCAATAGTTTTCATACTTTTGTATATTTATACAAAGTCAGCTTATTGCCCCCACAAACTAGGTCCTCATTTAACCTACCTTAGAAAGGATGAAAGGCTGAGTCAACCTTGAGCCTGGTGAGATTCGAACTTACAGTAATTGCAGACAGCTGGTGTTGATCACTATGCTTTTAGTCCGCTGAGCTAAACCAGGCTCCTGGTTGAGCTTTACTCTGTATAAGTTGAATTTAATTTATTTCGAAAAAGGAGCAAATAAATATTAAGAAATATTACCATGGCAGGAAACATTTTCTGGTAAGAAATGGCATTTCTTAAGAAGCAAAAACACACCAAATGTACTTTGCAATGTGTGTGTCTCTCTATCAGTGGTGGGTTGTGCCCGGTTCGCCCCAGTTCTATAGAACCGGTAGTAAAACTGGCAGGAGGCCCCGCCCACCGACCCCGACGTCATCAAAATGCTTCTGCGCATGTGCAGATGAGTGCGCACGTGAGCGTAGCAAGCATGCACGCCCGGCCCTGTTGCAAACCGGTAGTAAAGGTAGGTATAACCTACCCCTGCTCTCTGTTTACGCATGCACATATCGCATAGCAAATCACAAAGGCTAATGCATAAAACCAGCTTGAATCTTCAAAACTTTACCCTTATTATGAATCTCGGCTCAGGCCTGGAGATCCAGTATTTAAAAAGTATCAGGGCAAAACTGCTGTTTCTGTGACCGCTGGGAAAAAAAGCAGTGCCAACAGTTCTTTGATGCAGTAGGCTGGGAATAAAGCAATAAACAAGGCTAATCTAATTTAATTAATCAACATTGATTCACAAATGCTGATTTGACTTTTTACTCACTTAATTATGTGACACTTGAAGGCCCGGGGAGGACATGGGCAGTATTATTTATGAGGGATTAAGATCACAAATTTGACAAACTGAACTCAACTCGAAGGAGTCTTCATTTTTCCTTAATCATTCTAGATAGTAAGATCAGCAAGTCCAGATACTGTATATAAACAAACCAACACAGCTTACTCTCCTATGCACTGGTATTACCCAGTTGTTAACAAAATGCCTGCAGAACAATAACCAGCATAGAGAATGCCATAAATGCAACAATTCAACTTCATATATTCTCAATTATTGGAATATCACGTGGAGTGTTCAACATATGATAATTCCTATTGCATCTTCCCCAATATTACTTTAAGGATATCAACTTCTGCAGGTATTCATGTGTTCCTCTGAATGTCTGGGTCAACCCTAAAGTGAGCTTGGCTGGAGCCATCTTTTGCTCCTTCATGGTTGCCACAAGGCAGAAGCGGGGAAATGGAGGGGAGAAAGTAGACAGCTTGGCTGTCAAAACAATATGTTTTCCTGTGGGAACAAAGGTCATTTCAACAGATGGCTGAGAGAGGAGGAGTGGCGTAACCAAGCGACCAGCCAGCATCTCTATTGGACAATGTGACTGATGACCTGGGACAGGGGGGAACTTTCACTTTTTAATTAGGTGAAAATCAACTCTGAAAATTCCCACTGTGCCGATATGATGTATCCAATAAACCTCTTCATTGAGGAATCTACCTGCCTCGGAGTTCTACTTTCAATGGGTGCATTACTTGGAATGCTGACAGTCTGCAGGAAAACTCCTTTGGTGGATACAGTTGTACAGAGACCTAGGTGGCTCAGTGGTTAAGGCACTGAGCTTGTCGATCAGAAAGGTCAGCTGTTCGGCGGTTCGAATCCCTAGTACAGTTGTCCTGCATGAGCAGGGGGTTGGACTAGATGACTTTCAAGGTCCCTTCCAACTCTGTTACTGTTATTAAGTATGGCCAACTCGCCACAGCCAACTAAACATTGGACAACTCTCCACAGGACAAGAGTTGCACTAATATCAAAGAAATGGTGGAATAGAATCATTAAGGAAAGGAACGACGGAATGAAATGGGAATGACAAAAATCAAAATAATTTTTATTTATTTTAAATCATTAAACTGAATTGTTAAATTGACCCGCACAGAGTTCGTCCCATGGTGAGTTGGCCATGGCAAGTTGTCCTGTGGTGAGTTGACTGCAGCTAGTTCCCCATGGCAAGACAGCTGTGGCGAGTCGGCTGTGATGAGTTGTCCCATTCGGCAGTTGTAAGCCTTTTCCTTATGGCCGTTGCATGGGTGACAATGTAAGGAGAGAGACTGAACTTTAAGTAAGCAGTCTAATTACTAAACATTTGAAGAGAGCTCATATAATCTCCTTCTCTACAGATACGTGTCAGAGTTTGTTGCAGCACACACAATCAGACAATTCAGCAGGATTCAAAATTTCTTATAAACATAACAACACATAAGGCATGTATACAATATCCTTGTAGGTTTTTCCACATTGTACAGAAGAGAAATAGCAAGTACAAACACAGCACAAAATGGAAGCACAAAATGGAGGCGGCAAAATGGAGGAGAGAGAGAAGATAGTCCCCTGAAGCTTATATACAGAACAGTTAAGCCAGACCCAGGCGCCAAACTGTCTCTTATGGCCCCATACAACAAATACTATGTTTCAGTTACCAAACAGTCCCCATTGGCTGACCTGTTGCTATCACTATTCCGATGAAATGCTCCCGGTTTGGACCGGATCGCCTGATCCAGTAGCAATGGCGGCGGGTGGTTCGGAGAACCGGTAGCAAAAATCCCTGCGCCCCCCCGCCCCCCCCCCCATGCCCAGCTGAGCCGCACAATCATCAGAGGCTTTTTTTTTACTTTTAAAAGCATTTTTTCTACAACCTCTTCCGACAAAAAAATGCTTTTAAAAGTTTTTTAAAAAAACTCTCTGATGATTGTGCGGCTCAGCTGGGATCGTCAGAGGCTTTTCAAAGCATTTTTTTCTGCAACCTCTTGGCCGAAGAGGTGGTAAAAAAAAAATGCTTTGAAAAGCCTCTGACGATCCCAGCTGAGTTGCCTGATCGGCAGAGAGGCTTTTCAAAGCATTTTTTAAAAATGCTTTGAAAAGTTAAAAAAAAAATGTTGGCCATGCCCACCCAGTCACATTACCCCCCCCACCACCACCAAGCCATGCCCTCAGAACCGGTAGTAACAAATTTTACATTTCACCGTTGTTCCTGTTCATGAATATAGTGACAATATGCACCTATATGGAGGCATAAGATGGCAGGAAGGACAGCTAAATAGAGCCTCAAGATTCAAAACTGGCATTTTTTTTTTTAAAGAAAATTGTTGGAGAATGAGATGGAAGAATAGCAGACAGCGAGAAGCACCATTGCTCTCACATTCCGTTCACATCATTTCCAGCCGGATCAGGCTTGCAGAAAGGTGATGTTGAAGCAGATGAGCCATTTGCAATATCCACTCGGGCTCTTACATTTTCTGATACCAGATTTGTCACACTTACCCTTTAATGCTAATCTTGGTATTTGGCCGTAGGAGTGAAAAATCTTGGAAAATTGCCATGTCTCTTATTTTGAGAACTGCCTCTAGGTTTCGCTGGATGTCCGAGTTCTCTGCTAATTCTGCTTCTCGTTTTGTTTTTTTTTTCATAGTACCATATTGGTATTAGAATCAGAGCCCATATGGCAATTATTTATGAACATGGCACGCATACAGTTGTACGCGGACTCTTAACGTGTCTTGCAATCATGTTCAATAATGAAATTTCAAGCGTGATGTCTACTTTTGTACCGATCAATGTGGCTCACAGCAAACCGACAACGTTTACATAGAGCTATTTTGTTCAAATTTCTCCTTTTTATGGCGAATAAATATCCTTTTGTTACTTGCTGTATTCCCTGAGGTACCAACCTGACATCTTCCTCTAATAAAACTTTTACTCAGTACCTTTTGTGTTCAGAAATAAAACACTAAGCCATTATTTACAGTAGATAGCGTGGAAATAAACATTCTTTACCTAACCTTTCGAAACTACAGCAGGCATTTCCCTCATCAATTTTTATTCGAGCGCATTATAATTACAGGAATAATGGATGTGGGAACATATCATAATATCTATTTCACTAAACTCATATTCATTTTTATATTATGCTTGGAGGGCGGTAGAAATACCTAAAAAGCACTTTTTTTTCCTTCTATTTTCCTTTCATTGCTTTAATTGAAAAGTGAGGGGCATTTCTGAATAGCTAATTGCTTAGCAATTAAATCAAATTCAGAGTGGCTTACGCATCCCTCACTATTTTTTATTTGTTATGGGAATCACATTTCTTCTCTCCCATTCAGTTACATCTTTAGTAAATATCGTAATATTCTCTCATATCAAAAACATCACGGTGCAAGCTTACCGCAGGAGTATAGTTTTTGCAGAGTTGTTTGTGGTTCAGAGAGTTTCTCTCATAGACATTCAGGCTAAGGGAATGCATTTCCAATCATTTTTATAGCGGTAAAAGTTAGCCCATAGCTCACGATTACTCCTCTTAACTCATGATTATTACATTCTGCGAGTGAAGATTATGGAAGACATGGTTCGATTCATTTGGAGGGTATTGGTTGGAAAAAGTTGCTTTAGGCTATTATTTAAAATCACGCTACCCAGATAGTTGTGGCTGGTTAGAAAAGGCTTAGTCTGAATATCATCTGTCTTGCAACGTGAGGGTGATTTCTTTATTGCATTAGTAACTTCAGACTGCATCATCTAATTCCAATAAATGGTAGAAGTACAGTATTGCCCAGGCTAATATTGGAATAACTGGTGCTCTGTCCACAGCACCAGATACCAAAGTATATACATAGAATAAAATAACAGAGTTGGAAGGGACCTTGGAGGCCTTCTAGTCCAGCCCCCCGGCTTAGGCAGTAAACCATACATCACTTCAGACAAATGGTTATCCAACATCGTCTTAAAAACTTCCAGTGTTGGAGAATTCACAACTTCCCACTCCCTCGGAGGCCCTCCGGAGGCCTGAAACAGCCCATTTCCCAACTCCCAGTGGGACAGGAAGTGACTTTTTTTGCTGTCCAGAGCCTCTAGAGACTCCTAGAGGGACCAGGAGCGGGGGGAAGGGAAAGTTGCGCGTGCAAGTGCAGGGCAGGGCTCATAGAATTATGGGTGTGGGCACACGCGCACGCAAACCTCCCCAGCCCCCCCCAACACACGATGGCAAAAAAGGTAACCATCACTGCCCTAGAAATACAGTGTACAACTGTCTTTTCACTTTTTGTTTAAACAGTCCTAATCACACAAGAAGGAGCCTTATCCAGGATGACTTTTGGAAGAAGAAAAAACTCTACCCATGAATCTGATGTTTAGTACTTACCTTGACTACCGGTTCACAAATGTGAATGCGTGTGCATTGCGCAGGGCTTTCTGTGCATCCACAGAGCATCAAAAATGGGACATGATGACATCTGGGTGGGTGGGCGGAGCCTCCCACAGCCACTGATACGGTTCGCCCAAATCGGATAGAACCGGCTGAATACCACCACTGATCTAGGGCCTTTATCAGTCTTGGGAACTGATTAAGATTCAGAGGGCCATTATGCAAGCAGAAGGCCACAAAGCTGTCTGTTATCTGTGAAAATATCTGCCAATTCACCAGTTATTCCGTTATTCCAAATGGAAATAATACAGTTGCCAGAATTCTTGTAACCCCGCTGTTTTCCTCACTAAAAACCTTGCTAAAGCGATCCCATGAGAACGATGATTGGAAAAGAATTGCTTTCAGTTTTGGCAGATGCCAAAGCGACTAACACCTCCTGGTGAAATATTACCAGTGAAGGATAACACATTATCTGTTGATAGCCTTTGGTCCTCCTTAAACACTCCTTACAACTAAGCAATTTTCTTTTACCGCTCAACTAAAATATACTTCTCACCCATCAGTGAGCAAAAGTCTGTTCTATCTTCTGCATGACAGCTCTTCAGACATTTGAAGGCGGCTATTATTCCTTATGTTTGTCGTCCTCAAGCTGAATCCATAGCTTTTACCTACCCCCACAAGGTTCCTTATTGTTCTACTCTGGATATGCTCTGGTTTGTTGATAACCACCTTAAAAGATGGTATGGAGCAGGGGTGTCAAACTCAAGGCCCGGGGGCCAGATCCGGCCCATGGGATGCTGAGATCTGGCCTGCGGGACCGCCCTAGAAACAGCAAAGAACCAGCCTGCGGTGCCTCTGCCAGAAAAAAAACAGAGCTCGGGAGGCCATATGAGGCCCTCCCAGATCCCGTTTTTGGCCACTAGAGCCTCCTGCAGCCCTCTGGCAGCTGGCAGAGGGCTGAAGCAGGCAGTTGCAGCCAAAAACAGGGCCCAGGGGGGCATGTGCGGTCCACCCAAACTTTTTGCTGGCAGAGGGCCTCAGGATGCCATTGTGGCTGAAAACGGAGCTTGGGAGCACATTTTCACTGGCAGAGCACTCAGGCGACCACAGGTGCCCCCAACAGGAGTGTCGTCAAGCTAGCCATTCCCATCCTGGCCACGCCCACCCAGGCCCCCGAGATCAAACACAACCCTGATGCGGCCCTCAATGAAATCGAGTTTGATATCCCTGGTATAGAGAAATGGACTTCCTGTGTTATTTGGATGACAATTAAAACTGTTACATTTAAGACATGATGCCTAAGATTTTTTCCCCCCTTCTCCCCATAGGTAATTCTTTTAATGAATGTCATCACTTTCAGATTAGAGATCTGAAGGCAAAGATTTTGTGCTACTAGTTAATTTAACCTGTTTGTGGAGCATTTCAGGCTAGGCAGCAGAATAAAAAAGGCTTTAGATGAAAAACATAACACCTCTGAAGAAACGGGAGTAATTTTTCTTGGGGGTTCATCCATTCACCATAGATCACTGTCAGACTTTACAGTTAACATATTGCTAAAGCCAGGGTAAATACAAAGTGTGATTGTTGTTTTTAAATGGTCAAGAGCTGATTTTAAAGAGATACAGGATTTGTCACAGCTTTAAGCAGTTTCCCTTTTTTTCTTTCTTTCTTTCTTTCTTTCTTTCTTTCTTTCTTTCTTTCTTT
>WNWU01000007.1:33702851-33713286 GCA_012654045.1 Ptyas mucosa
TTTCTTTCTTTCTTTCTTTCTTTCTTTCTTTCTTTCTTTCTTTCTTTCTTTCTTTCTTTCTTTCTTTCTTTCTTAACCCAAGGGCCATAGCAAAGACAAAGCTTTTCAGTTAAAGCAACTGAAAATGAAATGCCGATGATTTAAGATATATCCATACCAGTAGTGGGTTTTAAAACTTTTTGTCAGGTATGCTTCCTTCCAGGAAAGAAAGACCCAAACTCCATTGTTTATAGAGAAAGGTACTTTTACTAGAAGATGAAGTGAATGCAACCAAAGGAAAGCTAGAACTAAGGCAATAGGCGCGAAAAATGCATATACAAAGCATCCCCTCCCACTGTCCATCGTAAATCATCCAATTCAAAGGTCTCTCAGGGGTCAGGTGGAAGCACGTCCAGCACCGTCATCAATCAGGAATGCCACGATAGTTGCCCACCCCCCTTTCAAAGATACAGTTTCGTTTCTTCTTTGGGTTTCGTTTTTGGCTTTCTCCTCCAGCTCTGCATCCCCAGCCCCCTGGTTCCTAGCTCTCCCCCCTCCCGTTACTATGGCAGCCAAAGCAGTGAAGGCGGAGGCTGACACTTTTTACTACTGGTTCTGTGGGCGTGGCTTGGTGGGTGTGGCATGGCATGGCTTCGTGGGCATGGCTTGGTGGGCGTGGCAGGGGAAAGATACTGTAAAATCTCCATTCCCTCCCCAATCCAGGGGAAGGTTACTGCAAAATCCCCATTTCCTCCCAATCAGCTGGGACTCGGGAGGCAGAGAATAGATGGGGGTGGGGCCAGTCAGAATTTTTACTATCGGTTCTCTGAACTACTCAAAATTTCCGCTACCAGTTCTCCAGAACTGGTCAGAACCTGCTGAAACCTATCTCTGATCCATACCTATCTGACTGGGGGGGGGGGATGAATTTTAGCTAAATAGCGTTGGTTCCATGCATTTCTTTTTAGGTACTGTAACAAGGAACAAGTATTTCTGCACCTGCTTATTCTTTTTCAGGGACTTTGTTGCATTTATCATTGTCAAGTTGTGCCCTCCTTTACAATGTCTGTATACTAGGAAGACCAGCCAACCCCATAAATCAGACGCAATTTCCAATCTGAAAACTTCCTCAAGTAAGAATAGGTGACTCGAGTTTTATATACGAACGCCTTAGCTGTCCTCTATGAAATTCCACGGAACAGAGAAAGTCAGATGGCACAAGCCAGAGGCAATTCTACCGCACAAGTCAAACTGAAGTAAATAAAACTCAAGCAGGAGAAATTTCCCTATAGATGTGATTCATGCCATCTCTCTTCAGGGTCTATTTCCTTTTCTTCATTTCCACTGACCAGAAAACCGACATTCAATCTGAGAGGCTTTTAGCAACACTGAGAAAACTGTATTGCTAATATTTGGTGGCAATGGCTCTCCTCTGTGGTTGCAACCCCTATCTAACATTAAAAACTAACAAAAGCTCAAGAGCCGCTTGAAAGACCAAAATAATTTTTTTAAAAAAAAATCAAAGGCCGTATCAGCCTTCTGTTTGTGGATCTATGTTGCAGACTGTGCTTAATGATCTTAAACCTTAAACAAATCATAACAGAACCTTCATAAATTATGGCCACAAACCAGCGGTGGGTTTCAGTTTATGTTACTACCAGTTCGAGTTCGCCCTGCACGCTCGCTTCATGCAGGCATGTGCCTGGTTCGCACGCTGTTCTGCCCCAGCTACGGAACCCAAAGAACGCAGCACACACAAAGTCTGTACAAACTTTAGTTTACTAATTAAGGACTACTAATGAGTTTTTCTTAGTAGTTGTTCGAACACAAGTACAGTTTTAAATCAGTCTTTTCTGAACAAGGGCTGTTGATTTAACTTCATTAACAGCTGACAAGAATAATAACTCAATTCTGAAACACAGTATTTCAGATAACCATAATCTTACTGTGGTCGGCAGAATGCTCAGAAGCAATTTGCAGGAAAACTGACAAGAAAGGAGCAAGAGCCGATCAGACGTTTCTGGAATCAAGACGCAAAGGAATATGAACGAAGTTGTTTCCTACAAATTGTCTCAATAGTCATCCTTCCTTAAATAGGCCAGGGGAGTGACCAATTAGCCCCAAGCCTTACTCTTGAGGAGACCTCCTGAGGAGCCACTCCTGCCTTTTGGCAGCTCTGCACGCTCATGCATCAAGAAGAGGCTCCTCCTCTTCATCCTCTTCACTTATGGGAGCTTCTGAAGGCCCTGGCTGAATCCCCACCTCTGGCACCACTTCTTCTCCAGCCTCCTCATTGTCTGACTCGAGTGCCAGCTGCACAGGCTGCTGGCACATCACCACACCAGCCTCCTTGCTGTCTGAATCAGCTACTAGCTGCACAAGCTGCTGACGGGCCACAACACACGCATACCTGCCTTCCCGAGTCCCAGCTGATTGGGAGGAAATGGGGATTTTGCAGTAACCTTCCCCTGGATTGCGGAAGGAATGGAGATTTTACAGTATCCTTCCTGCTATGCTCACCAAGCCATGCCACGCCCACCAAGCCACACTCACAGAACCGGTAGTAAAATTTCTTGAAACCCACCATTGCAGTCATGTCAACCATGAGGTCTAAACTTCTTTTTTGTTACTTCATGAAAATATTTGAACTGTATGCCCTTGGGGGAGGGCAAGTTTTCTGTCTCCTAGATGCCAAATTGAAAAACTTGCACTACGTAACAGCCTCTAAACAACTTTCTACTGACCGGTTAAGCTAACCATTAATGCATATTTTCTTATTCTTATTCTTATTCTTATTCTTATTCTTATTCTTATTCTTATCCTCACATAATATGTGTTTTCTCCTACTGGTTGCTTCTTTCCAGTTCAGCTCTTAAATAGCGTTAAAGTACCTTTTAAAGAAAATCCACTTCATCTTCTTTTCTAAGAAGTAAAAAATAGCAATAGCACTTAAGACTTGTATACCACTTTGCAGTGCTTTTACAGGCCTCTCTACGCAGTTTACACAGACAGGCTATTGCCCCCAACAATATGGGTCCTCATTTTACCGACCTTGGAAGGATGGAAGGCTGAGTCAACCTTAAGCCTGGTGAGATTCAATCTACCAAATGGTAGGCAGCTGGCAGTCAGCAGAAATAGTACTGCAGTACTGCATTTTAACCACTGCGCCACCACGGCTCAAAATAGTTGTTGCAGTTCTTTTACCAAGGGAATCTGATCCTTTCTTCATTTAAAGAGAGAAGTGTGGAATTCTGTTATATACATCCTCTTTAAAGGAACTGTACAAAATTCACAGAGACCAAATACAGTCTGTGGCTTTAAATTCACTATGGTGTAGTCGAATAGAGTACTGTCTTAAGTACAGGGCTCTTACAAGGATTGAACCTGCCTATTACCCTGTTTCCCCCAAATAAGACATCCCCTGATAATAAGCCCAATTGGGCTTTTGAGTGCATGGCAATAAGGCCAAGCGCTTATTTCAGGGTTCAAAAAAATATAAGACAGGGTCTTATTTTCGGGGAAACGTGGTATTTGGATAGAAGACAGTCAAAATGTATTAGGATGGCAAGTTGTACTGAAATAAAGTAAAAAATTTAGAGGGTAATAGCAATAGCACTTAGATTTATATACCGCTTCATAGTGCTTTACAGCCCTCTCTAAGCAGTTCACAGAATTACAGTATAGCAAATATTTTTACACGGTTGCCAAGAAAACTTCAAGGGAGTACATCAGACTTCTCCATAAGACACTGCAATAAATCTCAGCACTCTAGAAATGTAAGCTATTTAGCAGAATCTTTGCTGGTTCAATGATGCACAGAAATGATGCTTTATTGCAGACAAGAAAAGAAATTAAAATACATGCACAGAAATCAAGTTGTGTGTGCATATAGGTGTCAATCCCATGGTTTAAAGTATAAGGCCTTTTCCTCCCACCCTTTCAAGTCAATGCATTTTGGCTGTATCTTTCTCAGTCTTGAGGCTGACAGATGCTCAGACATGATCAGCTGATCACTGATTCCTATCTCATTAATCTCAGCCCTTATAACATAATCACAAAGTCAACAACAATAAAGGTTGACTCGAAAGAAATGTTTCCATTAAGCAAGTTGTGTAGAGAACAGGAGGCAGAACGGGGGAGGGGGGACAGAGTTAAATGTGTTATCAGTTCAGAGTCATTACGTTGCCACAAAGCCCTCTTGAATTCCTTGATCCTTATCTGGTGCCAATTTACTAATGAACTTTATTTAACTAGATTTTTGTGTATAGGCTTGGTCAATAAATCCTTTTTGAATTGCAACTTGATGTATGGTCTCGATCCTTTGTGCCTGACAGTTATTGTTACAGTCATGTGTAGCCAAGTCATTTGTTTTTACTCCATATAACTTCTTAGTAAATTGTTCCAGTAAGAGACGTGCTGTGTTAAGGGAAGAAATAAATTATTGTAAAATGGAGTATTTCGTATTGTTTCAGTATTCAAAACACTTCCTTCAAACCACCAAACGTACAGGCCCATAATAGATAAATATATGGAAAGTAAAAGAAATGTACACCCCACCACAATTTTGAAATGATAATAACTCTTATCTGCCCATAGATCAATTTTGCATGCTAAAATCCAGATAGCAATTTTTTTGTCATGCAATTTTTTTTTTGTTAAACAAAAATGAATCTTATGAAAATATTGTGAAAATGTACAATGGGGGAAATATGCACAAAACCACATACATTTGGTCATATACATAAGCATTAACATGAAGATTAATGTAAATTTGTTCTGTTTTAATGTCAAATAGGCTGACCATCTTTGTGAGGTGTTCACTAAATGAAATACCCCACCTGTACACTGAAAATTATAAATGACCCATTTTAGTTCATGGTAACTGAAAATAAATAAAACTGACATACGTTGATGGGCAATCAATTCTAGAGTTACTGTACTGATTATTTTTTATTATTATGTTCTTATTCCTTAGATCAATGTTTCCCAACCTCAGCAACTTTTAAGATCTGTAGACCTCAACTCCCAGTATAATGGCTTCCCAATTCCGAGAGTTGAAGTCTACATATCTTGAAGTAGCTGAAGTTGAAAAACACTACTCTAGATGAAATTCTACATGGAAAATTGTAATTTCAATATTTCATTTAAAAAAGTTAAGATTTTATAGAAACTCTCTGAAAATATTTCTCCTTTCAAATGTCCCAAAGGTATTTTTTCAAGGGGCAACTGGACTTCCTTTGTTTTTCCCTGAAGAAGTTTCACTTCTCATCCAAGCAGCTTCCTCAATTCTGACTGAATGGTTGAGGGCGGGGAGGGAAACGGAAGAAATTATATTCCTTGCAGTCATCTGGTCATTAGCACTCTTTCTGAGAGTTGTTGAGGCCACTTGAAGGTATATCTGTCCCCTCAGGATCACCTGAATAGTGCAAATGAGGGTGGAACCTTCTTGGAACTGCTGAAAGCACTGTGTTATTAAACAGGAGATTGGTGGTGCCATATCCTTTCCCCTCGGTTGAGAGAGGCTGTTCAATTTTAATGCAGATGCAGCGGTGGGTTTCACATTTCGTTACCACCGGTTTGCCTTGTGTGTATGCACACTTTCCATGCATGCGCCTGGCCTCAAAAACGTGCCTAAATAGAATGGCATAGTGCTGGGGCGGGTAGGCCGAACTAGTACGAACCGGCTGAATACCACCTCTGTGCAGATGGCCTCTTTGACCGCTCTTTCAAACCTTTCCATTCTCTACCATGTAGTCAGAACTGAAGAAGCTTCTTGAATGAGGAGCGAAACCTCTTCAAGCAAAAACAAAGAAAATTCAGTTGCCTCTTGAAAAAGCACTTTTGGGACAATCCTGACCTGGATGACTGAGAATCTCCGTAGACACGCCTTTCAAATGATTGCCTTCTTTCTCCTTCCCATCCACCACAAAGGGTCTCCAAGAAAGCTATGTGTGTTCCTACAGTAGTTCAGCCAGTATTTTGAAAGAAAAACCACAAATAAGGGTTGCAAGGGACACTGTGCTCCCTTCTGCATAAGTAAAAGGCAGCCAGCTAGTGTGAGAAAAGAATACAACAAGTAGATTTCTAAAACTACAATCCGGGAGGCCTTATTTTCTAGAAATTTACTCCCTTATTAATGCTAACCTGTAATTCAATTTTCTAAGATTCCAGGGGGAAAATTAGGGGAGAAAAGATTTTCAGCGAATGTTTGAAAATTCTCTCTCTATAATGAAGCAGTTCTTAGCTATTCCAAGCACTTTCTGTTTCCCTACTGTGCTGTTACATTTCTGCAAAATGATTTCTGGCCTAAATTCATGGGTGTCTAACAAATTGGAAGCTGACTCTGTTGGAAACAGAAAACAGAATAGATCTTCTCTTGTATTCCCAAATTCCATTCATCCAGAGTGAAAGCTACCAGACCTATGCTGCAAGATATTCCAGTTTACGAACTGATGCAAGTCAAGAATTCAAATTCAAAATCTGTATTTTGGCCAAATACAGATTAACAGAGTTGGGAGGGACCTTATAGGTCATCTAGTCCAACCCCCCACTCAAGCAGGAGACCCTACACAATTTTGGACAAATGGCAGTCCAATCTTTTCTTGAAAGTCTCAAGTGATGAAGCTCCCACAGCTTCCTAAGGCAAGCTGCTCCATTGGTTGATTGTTCTCACTGTCAGAAAGTCCCTCTTCATTTCTAGGTTGAATCTCTCCTTGGTCAGTTTCCATCCATTATTCCTTGTCTGGCCTTCAGGTGCTTTGGAAAATAGTTTGGCCCCTTCCTCTCTGTGGCAGCCCCTCAAATATTGGAACACTGCTATCATATCTCCCCTGGTCCTTCTCTTCACTAGACTAACCATGCCCAGTTCCTGTAACCGTTCTTCATATGTTTTAGTCTCCAGTCCCCTAATCATCCTGGTTGCTCTCCTCTGCACTTTTTCTAGAGTCTCAATGTCTTTTTTTTTATAGTGTGGTGACCAAAACTGGATGCAACACTAGGTGTGGTCTTACTAAAGCTTTATAGAGTGGTATTAGTACCTCACTTGATCTTGATTGTATCCCTCTGTTAATGCAATTTAGGATTGTGTTGGCTTTATTGGCTGCCACTGCACACTGCTGGCTCATATTTAACTGGTTGTCCACTAAGACTCCAAGATCCCTCTCACAGTCACTGCTATTAAGCCTGGTTTCACCCCATTTATATGTGTACTTTTGGTTTTTCTTACCTAAGTGTAGGACTTTACTTTTCTCTACATTGAATTTCATTAGAATATAACAAGTCTAGAAATATGGCAGGTCTGCTTAGTCAATTCGCCTAGGCACGATGATCAGTGAACTTCAAAGTTGTTTCCCAATGCTGTACCTAACAGGAGCCTTCCGTTGCTCGGGCTGCGGCTTCTGCCAATCATCTGGGACAGGCATCTTTAAATAAAGACATTTTCATGGCAGAGTGTCTCCACAAAACCAGGACATCTGGTTATCTTAGCAGACAATGAAGAAGAGAAGAAGAAAAAAAAATCAATAGCTGATTCAGTACCATCCCTGGGAATATATGATCTGTCAGAAATCACGTCCAACCTGGCTGCTTTAACTCAGAAGCCATCGGGGGTTGTAAGAAGCTTCTCTATGGCCCTTTTGCTTTTTGTCAATCTCCAGCAGAGACTTATCCTGGATTTAAGGCAGCAAACAACTTCCTTCACTACCAAAATTGGTAGTCTTGGCTGTGATGAGATTGATCAGAAGGAACGACAATCTTTCACTAAAGGAATGACAGTGGGAGAAGGAAAAGGACAATACAGATAGTCTTTGATTGACAACTGCAATTGGGACCTGAATTTCCATTGTTAAGTGATTTGGTGGAATTCAATTTTTTTTTACTACCGGTTCTGTGGGCGTGGCTTGGTGGGTATTGCAGGGGAAGGATACTGTAAAATCCCCATTTCCTCCTGATAGCTAGGACTCGGGAGGCAGAGAATAGATGGAGGTGAGGCCAGTCAGAGGTGGTATTTACCAGTTCTCCAAACGGTTCTCCAGAACTGGTCAGAACCTGCTGAATACCACCTCTGATTCGTGTGGTCATTAAGTGAATCTGGCTTTCCTCATTAATTTTGCTTGTCAGAAAGTTGGCTGGGAAGGTTGCAAGTGGTGATCACATGACCCTGGGATGTTGCAACTTTCCTAAATCTATGTCAGATGCCAAGCATCTAAATTTTTATCACATAACCATAAGGATGCTGCAATGGTCAGAAGTTCAAGGATTGGTCATAAATCCCTTTTTTAAGAGCTGCTGTACGTTTGAATGGTCATTAGAAGATTGGTTGCAAGTCAAGGACAACTTGCATTGAGGAAAAGTTGATGACAAAAGTATGAGTTGGGGAAAACTCATACAATAATGGATATACTAAAGAAAATGTTTATGTGAAAGCATGTAATAAAGGTAGTCCTCAACTTACAACCACAATTGAGCCCAAGATTTATGAGAAATTTGCTAATTTGCCCTGTGTCTAGCAGTTCTTGATAGCTATGATTAATGTTGTAGGAAATGCTGCAAATAAAATTGGTTTTATGATTCTTGAGCAAAGGTTTTCCAATCAAAGAGTAAGCTTTTACGTGCTGACATGCAATATAGCTCAATATTTTGAGGATTTAATTTCCATTATTATCATTATTGCCAAGTATTTGTACTGAAGCTGATTAGCAAGGGTGCGAGCAAGACCTTATTAGTTTCCTGGCATGTTAAAAAAACAAAATGCTATAAAAATGTTGGTTTTGTGCAAAACAGATGTTCATTTAACCATGGTTTATTCAACCAAATGCTGTGGGCTTATATGACATAGTGAACAAATAAATTACAGGAAGTTATGACCACTTATGACCACAATGTATGCTGCTAAGTGAAGCATTTGTTAAGTGAGTCTTGCCCCATTTTACGACTTTTCTCAACACATTTGTTAAGTGAATCACTGCAGTTCTTAAATTAGTAACCCGGTTGTTAAGCGAATCTGGATTTCCCATTGACTTTGCTTGTCAGAAGGTCGCAAAAGGAGATGACATGACCCCAGGACACTGCAACCATCATAAATGTGAGTCAGTTTCATACATCCATCACGTGACCATGGGAATGCTGCAACAGCCGTAAGTGTTGAAAATGGTCATAAGTGGCTTTTTTTCTTTGCCATTGTAACTTTGAACGGTCACTTAAGTGAACTGTTGTAAGTCGAGGACTACCTGCATTGACAAAATCAGATTGATGTCAAAATCAATCAAGGTTGACTCAGCCTTCCATCCTTTCTAAGGTAGGTGAAATGCTCCCACCCAGATTGTGGGAGCAATAAGCTGACTTTGTATAAATATACAAAAGTATGAAGGCTATTGCTTAACCCACGGTAAGCCGCCCTGAGTCTCCGGAGAAGGGCGGCATATAAATCAAATTTTTTAAAAAAATAGGACAAGATTTGCCCATATTAGATACCCGAAAATAGGATCAAGAAGTGGCACAGACAAGCAAAACTGGAAAAAACACAAAGGACAGAAGTGATGTCATCCATCTCGCTTGGCAGTTGCACTGATTCCTGCAAATTTATTTTCCCTTTTTCTCTATCTATAATTCCAGTTCCCTGAAGTCCTTTTCATCTACACTTCTGGAAAAAAAAAAGAAAACCATCGTTCAATTCTGCTACTGGCTAAAATATCAGCCTTATGCAGACAAATTGTTTCAAAGATGCACTGCAGGAAACGTACTGCGCAAACTGATTAAGTCCATCCCAATGCATTCTCTTTTATCAATCAGGTTTAATAACAACCCACTGTTCCCCCTACATTTCAATGATCTTGAGGTTCTGCGGTTTCCAGTCAAAATCATTGTCCAATTCCAGTTATTTCTTATCCAAAAGGTTTCTGTGTGCTGCAGAGAACAGTAACTCAAACTCTCTTATTAAAAGAAAATAATTCACAGTGTGTTAATGAAGAGCAATGAATGGAATGATGATAAATCATGGGTATGTTTCCAAAAAACCTGAGCAGGATTATCTTTTTTAGGTTTCATATATGAAACACAGTGGGGGAATCCAGCCTTTCAAGAGATAAGACACTAAATGGATATGAGGAAATAGCGGAAATTGAAAGAAGCCACATAGTAGTCATATTCAAACTATTTACTAAGTCTGCACTACTATTATCTTCTCATCGTTCCCACCACCCATCTCTTTCCATTTTTGACTGTAACTTTGTTGCTTGTATCCTTACGATTTATATTGATATTGTTTCCTGATTGCTTATTTGTACCCTATGACTATCATTAGGTGTGGTACCTTATGATTCTTGATGAACATATCTTTTCTTTTATGTACACTGAGAGCATATGCACCAAGACAAATTCCTTGTGTGTCCAATCACACTTGGCCAATAAAAATTCTATTCTATTCTATTCTATTCTATTCTATTCTATTCTATTCTAT
>WNWU01000007.1:33720304-33731553 GCA_012654045.1 Ptyas mucosa
AGACAGACAGACAGACAGACAGACAGACAGATAGCACCTTCTCTTTTTAATAACTCGGATCCTCTTTCCCTTTGTTTGCAGAGGTTTTAGACCTTGCTTTCTATAATGGTGCTAAAATGATGGTATTACATCCCTCAACCTTCTGCCATGACAGCCATTCACATCTCTTCCTAGCAACTTTGATACAGGCATGTTGCTCAAGGTAACAATAAATGAGCAGGTGCAAAGTGCTTCAAAAGGTCTGTTCTCTATATTTTCTGAAATACGGGTCTGACCAAATGCTCCTGGGGAAGTCTTAGACACTATCCTCTTTGTCTTTCTCCTTTTTTTTTTTTTGTAATTAATGTGGAATATAAAGCAGTCTAAAGTTAAGGCGCATTTTAATTCCACGATGTCTGTGTAAAAGATTAGTTCAGATCTCTGCTACAAAACCCCTTATATCCTGCAGCCTGTCATTTGAGAGACAAGGAAGACAGAAACATTTTAAAAAGGAAACGCCAGAAAGGAAATGTGTATTTTTAATCTGGTTTTGACTAAGCCTCGTGCATTATTTGCTGCAGCCCCATCCACCCTATGCAGGAATATAACCTTTGACAGAAAAAGAAAAAGCTTTAATCATGCCTAGTCAAATTTACATTTTGATATATGGCAATGTGTGTGTGTGTGTGCGCGCACACACACACACACAGACAAAAAGAGAGAGAAATGACATTATTACATAATGATATATGGTGATGCTTGTTGTACAAGGAAAGTACTATGTGACTTGGGGATAGATGGTACAGGCAATTTATACAAGTTTGGGGATAATTTTACTCCTATAAATGGACACATACAGACAGTTTGGTATAGTGGTTAAAGTTACCAAGCCAGAAACTGAGAGACCATAAATTCTACTTTTTTCTTAGGTGTGAAGCCATCTGGGAGATTTTTTTTTAGGTCTCAACCCTATGAAAAAGGCAATCTAAAAATGATGCCAGGAAAACTGTAAAGACCTGTCCATTTAGTCACCAGGAAAAAGACTCATTCACACACACACACACACACACACACACACACACACACACACAGGACAGAGGCAAAAGGAGTGGTCGTTGGAGCACATGACACCTGTGCTCTGTGAATGGCTACCAGCCGTTCAATGGCTACCAGCAAAGTGCAGTTGGATATGACCTTTAAAACCCTTAATGGCATAGATCCAGGCTTAATGAACCATCCCATCTCACGAGGACAAGCCCATCCTACTCATTCCAGCACAGAAGACCTACTACAGATCTTGACGGTCAAAGAACTATGACTATCGGGATCCAGAAGAAGAGCCTTCTCTGCTGAAGCGTCCACTCTTTAGAATATGCTATCCTCTAGGGCAGTGGTATCAAACTCGATTTCATTAAGGGCCGCATCAGGGTTGTGTTTGACATCAGGGGCTGGGTGGGTGTGGCCAGCTTGATGTCACTCATATTGGGGGTACCTGTGGTGGCCCAAGCACCCGACCAGCAAAAATGGGCTCCTATTTTAGGCCTCCCGGGCTCTGTTTTCACTAGCAGAGGCACCGCGGGCCGGTCCTTCACTGTTTAGAGTGGCCCCCGGACCAGATCTAAGCACCCCGCAGGTCAGATCTGGCCCCAAGGCCTTGAGTTTGACACCCATGCTCTACGGTAAGATCTGTCCTCACTCTGTTGTCCTTCCATAGGAGCCTGAAGACCCGGCTATGTCAGTTGGGCTAGGGACCAAATTCCATGCTGGAGATGGCTGCTGGATTGGTGGCTGATTCTACCTTCCACCCTTTATTCTCTGCTCTCCACCATCCATCTTATCATATTGATGTATTCTTGTTTGTTTTCTTTTTCATTATTTTATTATTCTTTTATTTTACTTCTGTTTTATTTACATTCTTGTCACTTCTTCCTTTTTCTTGTTGTAAGCCACCTACAGTAGCCCAGTGGTGAGATAGGCAACAAATAAATTAAACGAGCAAACAATTAGTTCAATTCAGCATAGGTTGCTTCTAGCTGCTTGACAACATAATATGTGATTATAGTTTTGAAAACCATTTCACATCAGCGGTGGTTTGCTCTGGGTTCAGTCCGGATCTTGCGAACCGGTAGTAATGGCAGCGGGAAGCTCCGTCCATCCACCCCGACATCATCACTGATGATCTGAGCATGCACAGAAGTGCACGCACTCCTGTTGTGAACCGGTAGTAAAGGTAAGTGGAACCCACCCCTGTTTCACATGTTATTTAAGCTGAGTCCATACTGATCATGGTGAATATAAATATAATGAATGAATACGTGAAAGGAATAATCCACCGTAACACGGCATCAAGATAACATTCCTGTGTTTGAGGAGTGCTCTCTGAGCTTGCTTGTTTTCTTGCAGATATTTCATTACCCAAACTGGTTACCTAGTTTGGGTAAGGAAACACCTGCAAGAAAGCAAGAAAGCTCAGAGAGTACCAAGGACCCCTCATATCAACCCTGAGCTACAAATATTCTCCTTTATTAGTTCCTGCCTCTATCTGAAATCTTGAGCTCACAGCTGGCTCTGCTTCTTTTATACACATGCTTTTGTATGCTCATCACCAATAATCTAATTTTCATGCATTGCCACTGCTAAGGTGAAGCAATCATCAGTGTCTGAGTCCAACCCCTCATTCTGTGCAATCTTGGAACATACTCAGTAGCTCACATAATTAAATAAAAGGATGATCAAAACTGGTTATGAGTCATTTAAATGTGACCTAACTACACATCTCTTCCCGTTTCGAAATCGCAAGAGTTATTTAATGAAGAAAGCAAAATGAACTCTTCCATATCGTAAGCCCAATTGCTTTATATTACAATGGATTAGGGAGTTCTACCCCCGATTTTTTTTTTTTTGCCATGAATATTAGGTAAATGTACCCGCACTGAGGAATTCACAATACTACAAATGTAGTTTTCACATTAAGATGGAAAATAAGAGCTCACCAAATGCCCGTTAAGTGGACAATATAGTAATTGCAATTTTGATGCTCTTTGGGGAGGATGGGATAACTTGCCGTGGCCAACTCGTCACAGCCAATTCACAATGGGACAAATTGCTCACAGCCAACTAACCACGGGGCAATTCACGGTGGGACAATTAAACTATTCAATTAAATTATTTTTTTTAAATTAAATATTTATTTTACTTTTTGTTATTCGCATTTTGTTTTGTCCCCCCTTTTGGCATCCTTTCTTTAATGATTTGATATTAGTGTAACTCTTGTTCTGGAGAGAAGTGTCCCATGGCAATTTGGCCACGGCGAGTTGGCTGCAGTGAGTTTGCCATGGCAAGTTGGCCATGGCAAGTTGGCCCATGGTGAGTTGGCTGCAGTGAGTTGGCCACGGCAAGTTGTCTTAGACCCTTCTATGGGGCATTGTCAAGTTCCGTGGGTCACCAAGATGGCATTACTTATTTTGTGCACCAGTATTGGTTTATCCGTACTGCCTGGAACATTGAATTTAAGTTCAGATTGACTTTAAAATAGAAAACAGCTCTTGCTTATTCCCTTCAATCAATAACAAATATTTTCCACTTGCCCCGGTCATCAAGGTTCTGAATCCAGATGTTCTGTGACGCCAACCGATTCAATGCCATGACTGGATAAACCATTTCATAGGGTGCTTTACAAAGGCCATCAGCATGAGCAAAGTATTCTCCCTGATGTGTTGATGCAGCTGTGTCCTCATGTAATACAAGCACATTAGGTGATCTGCATGGCTCTATGCGTTCACAGACTTTTCACAGCTGGAAGAGTGAAATGGCTGTTTACACAATGCAAAGATGATCTTGGAAAGTCTTCAAAACAGTAAAATCAAGCCTTCCAGATCAGGCAATTGCTTCAGTCCCTCCAGAAAGGATGCTTGACATTCTAAACTGAACAATTCCATCCTATATTTTTGGAGGGCCACATCAGAAAGGATCGTTATTACACACCGCATTGATCTTTCAAGAAAACTAAATTATTTAAACAATCAGGCTAGTTGTGAGGGAATAGGAAATATTGTGTGGGGGTTTTCCTTCAAGATGGTCTTTATATTTTATTCCATTCCAGGTCCTGGAGAGAATTATGGCCTTGAGATTACATTAGTTCTCAAAAAAAGCAACAACAACAAAAAAGAATTGGATAAAAATGCACTAGTGGTTAGAAAGAATGTTAAGACAGCATATAGACCCATGATGGCGAACCTATGGCATATGTGCCAGAGGTGGCACGCAGTGCCCTGTGGGCACGCGAGCCTGTCAGGATGGCATTCAAACCCTGTTCCCCTCCTAGGGTAATTGCACTTAATTAGAGGTCGATCGTGGCCTTTTTCTTGAAGCATACTCGATAACCAAAATAAACCCGAGATATATTCTAAGAAACTTATTTTATTGTAAAGAAAACAAAAAAAAACCTCTAACTGGCTAATTAGTTACATTTTGGCAGCGTTCCTGCCGGACCTCTTGGCAGTGAGAACAAAAGAAAGAAGATGAAGGTGGAGGATGCGCAGTTAGCTTAGAGAGATAAGAGTTCTGAGCATCTACGGCAAGTGGCTGAGTTCAAGCACAGCTGGCAAATTAAAAAAACACAGTGACAGAGCCGTCACCCCAGTTTAGCTCTGCCGCACATGCGCACGCACCTCCTACCAGCCAGCTGGTCTTCAGGTCTCTGATGCGCATGTGTGGGGGGCGGGGGCGGGTGGAACATGCCTGCATGTGCTTGGGGGGCGCATGCGGGAGGCTGCATGTGCATAGGTGGGGGTGGAGTGCATGCCCAGGGGCCACACATGCATTGCATTTTGGGGATTCAGGCCCGTGTGAATGCATGCACGCTTTGGGCATTCAGTCCGGAAAAGGTTAGCCATCACTGATATAGACTATAAACCAGAACTATTTCAGTTAGGCATAATACCAGAAAAATATGATAAAGGGAATGTATATTTGATATTACATGTCTTGACAGCAGCAAGAATTGCATTTGCACAATACTGGAAGAATGAGGAAACACCAGCAGAAGAAGATATAATTAATAAAAATACTGGACTGTGCAGAAATGGACAGATTAACACTGAAGATAAAAGAAAAGGAAGACACAGAGCACTGTCAAACATGGGATTTGTTTTATCAATGGTTGGATAACAGAGGTAGAAATTAGGATTTTAAAGAATATTACTATGTAAGCAAGTGACTCAGACAGTACGCTGCTCACTAAGCACTTGTTGTATGTAAATAAATGGTGGGGGGAAGATGATCTTTATATTTTATCCCATTCCAGGTCATAGAGAGAAATATGGCCTTGAGATTACATTAGTTCTCTTCCTTGAATATGCCAAAAAGAATCCTTCTTATTAAATAACTAAAATAATTAAGCTCACTAACCACTCACATCCCAATATTCAGTTGCAAACTACTTTGTATTACAACCTTAATACATTAATAAATTCAGAGATATATGTATTTATACCAAATGAACAACAGATCATCCATGACAAAAACATTTAAATTTCCAGGTTAGGATATAAAGCATACATACTGTCCTAATGCAGTGATAATCCCTACCGCAGTAATCCCATGTCAGCTATAGCACATCTGTTAAGAGTTAATTTGCAATTAACAGTGTAGCAGTAAGACAAAACTCAAGGACCGAAGGCCCTCTGGAGTTCTTCTATCTTTATTGCTTTCTAGAAGGCTGTCATAATCTTCCTTCATCCAAAGGAAGGCCATTTAGAATATTAGTGCTGGGACAGAAAAATCCCGTTGTGTGGCTGAAGCCTTCCATATTTCACATATGGAAGTTACCAGAAGCTTCCAGAAGCTTCCAGAAGCTTCCCTCATGAGGAGTTACGAGAAGCTTCTCTCATGAGGTGTGTTTTGGACAGATCTATGTTGACTGAAACTAGGCATAAAGTTAGAAGTAAGCCTTATAGCTTTAAATGATATGACCTTCCACTGCATAATACTGTCAAGATGAACAACTGTAATAATCCATTACACTATCACTGCTCCCCTTCTTAGGAAAAGTTATCTTCTCTCACTGAATGAAGAGAAGTGTCACTGTTCATTACATTTGTCCAATCTTTGAAGGGACACTTCACTCTGATAGCTTTGATGAAACACCCCTAAAGAAGAACTGTCTACTCTGGGTCATTTCAGGCCAATAAGAACAGTTTCTATTCTTATTCTCTTCTACAGTGGCACAAAAAGTCCTTATCCAAGTGAGATGGTCAAATGACAGTGACTTGGCCCTGCCTGAAGAGAAACATGTTGGGTTGTCTCTACAAGGTGAAACAGTCCATTTGAGTAAACCCAGAGGGAACCATACATATTCTGATTCACAGCTGCTAAAATGCTTCCCAGGTTAGCTAACTAGAGCAATTCCTGGAGGTAATGTCAGAGAATCCTCTGAGGATATTGAAGACAAAGGAGGGGGATATCAAATATGCACCTTTATCGTGTGTTTGTTACATAAAACTCATAATGCAATGACAGACGTACTTAATGTGCACAGATGTCTTGATATTAGCTAAGAATCTAACATAAGCTAATTTGAATAGATCTGGGAAGGTCATGAAATATATTCAAGGTAAATAGTTTTATGTAAACTGATATTAGGGGTTTTTTTTAAAGGTCATTTGCATCAGATATTATTGCTATATGATAATGTACTGTATATAATGTATATGCATGCATTTATTATTAGGCCAAAATAGCACAATAATTAATTGAATAATTTCACTGAGGTACTATGCTGGAACTAGGTTTCATTTATTCCCCTTAACAGTTAATATCAAGTGTTTTGCAATTCCATTTTTCTCCAGAAATGATGATATTTAAACTGTTGAAATTATATTTTTTTAGGATTATTCACTGCTTCCAATTCAACCATCCACCCCTCCCAAAAATAGATTTGTAGGGTGTAGTGAGACGAACATATAATCCTACTAAAATTCTTGATTGCACTTGCTCCCTTTCCCAAATAGCAATAGCTCTTAGACTTATATACTGCTTCACAGTGCTTTACAGCCCTCTCTAAGCGGTTTACAGAGTCAGCCTATTGCCCACAACAATCCGGGCCCTCATTTTATTGATCTCAGAAAGATGGAAGGCTGAGTCAACCTTGAGCCCCATCAGGATCGAACTCCTTGCAGTGGGCAGAGTTAGCTTGCAATATTGCCTGAGTTCAAGACCTGAGCTCCGCGCAACGGGTTAAGCTCCCATTCCTTGACCCAGCTCCTGCCCACCTAGCAGTTCGAAAGCATGCAAATGCAAGTAGATAAACAAGTACCATTTCAATGGGAAGGTAACAGTGTTCTGGGCACCTTTGGCCACATGATTATGGAAATTGTCTTTGGACAACACTGGCTCCATCAGTCAAGAAACAGAGATGAGCACTGTGCCCTAGAGTTGGACCTTACTGCACTCTAACCACTCCACTGCCACAGCACCTACCGTAAAAGGAGCCACCAAAATCATGTGGTGGCTTCTAGAAAAGACATGCTGTAGCTGTTTTATAGATTTGCGAACTGGTTCTGTTTCTGCCCTTCAACATTTCAAAGAATCTTCTTCTAATAGAATCCAAGGCATTGCATAACTTTAATCTTTTGATAGGGGATAATTTGTCCTTTTGCACCCAAAACACACACATCATTAAGACAACTAACAAACTTTGTTCCTGAGTTTCAAAGAGCAATATCACAGAGAAACAAGTAACCTAAGACCACGAGAAGCTCTCAGGCAACGAGATCAGAATTAATCTCTATCCATGCCTAATGATAAAAAAGGAGAACAACCGAGAGCTAATTCACACATACATATTTTTGTGTTTGATACCTGAAACCCACCCCCCAAGCTACCTATGAACGTTCTACAAATGTAACATTCCCTATCTTCTGCTATGCAATGGTTTTCATGAAGCAAGCTGGAAATTGAATCTGCCAGTCATCAAACTCAGATAAATGCAGTAGTCTCTATGCATGGTGAACCAAATCTGGAGAATACCACATCTGTATTTCCAGAGGCTGGCACTTTTATGCACGGCTCTGTAAAAAAGTAACTGAAGCAGAGAGGGAGAGAGAGAAAGAGACAATGAGATAGAGGCTTAGGAGCTAGTGAACCCAATCACGTGATTAACCATGATTGCATTTCTATTTAAATGTCACCAAAGGACAAAAATAGCAACTGAGGCTGGTAGACAAATTTAGCTACAGATGGTGTCTTTTAGATGATGGATTTGAGGAGATAAGCCTCATCACTGCAGCAATGTCCTATGGTTCTATCAAGAAGACAGGGAGAGAAGTTGAATGCATCTTAATTATTGCATTGTGGAGGAATAACTGATGGATGGCTTCACTGAAAATAAAACCTCAAAAACATGAAACTTGCTGGATCAAACTATGGGTCTCTCTCATAATAGTTGAATGTGCCAATAGCAAAACCATACTCAAGACAAGAGCACTCCTGTTGATATTCCCCAGTAAATCAGTTACAGACATGTTCTTTCAGTGCTATAGGTTAACAGGTAGGCACCATGTCCTTACTGGTCATCTTATGTCCCATGATATTAGTTCTCTAGTCTTCTTAGAATGTTGTCCAAGTTGATAGTGGTCATTCACTTTTGCAGGAAAAAAAAATCCCTTAGTTTGATTACCTTCTTTATAAAGACGTCTTCCACAGTTCAGTCCTGGCTTTCCTACCAGTTTATTTCATTTTAGTCCTGATTCTAATATTATGAGAAGGTCAACTTCATCTAACCCACTATGTATGCATAATTCTGCATGAGGTTTAGATGAGCCCACCATGCTGGCTTTTCAGAGAGCCTTGAAGACCTGCTCTTCACTCAAGCCTCTTGGTAAGGATGATTGAAGTCTGTTTGTGGATAACATGGTTTAAAATAGAATAACAGAGAAGGAAGGGACTTTCGAGGTCTTCTAGTCCAACCCCCCGTTTAGGAAGGAAACCCTACACCACTTCAGACAAATGGTTATCCAACCTCTTCTTAAAAACTTCCAGTGTTGGAGCATTCACAACTTCTGGAGGCAAATTGTTCCACTGATTAATTGTTCTAACTGTCAGGAAATTTCTCCTTAGTTCTAAGTTGCTTCTCTCCTTGATTAGTTCCCACCCATTGCTGCTTGCTCTACCCTCAGGTGCTTTGGAGAATAGCTTGACTCCCTCTTCTTTGCGGCAGCCCCTGAGATATTGGAACACTGCTATCATGTTCTTCTTTTCATTAAACTAGACATACCCAGTTCCTGCAACCGTTCTTCATATGTTTTACCCTCCAGTCCCCTAATCATCTTTGTTGCTCTTCTCTGCACTTCTCTTCTCTGTTTGTTTAGGTTATTGTTTGATTTTTGCTATCATTTGTTCTTTCTTTTTAACTTTATATTAGTTTGTATCTGTCTTTTTATGAACCATGCAGACATGAACTACACAGAGGTTAGGGAATTGGAAGTGTAAAAATGTAATAAAATAAATGATTTTACATGCCTCTTTTCATGTTTTCACATCCTTTTCCTTTTTTGAAGGTAATTGAATGGGACCAAAAATCTAAATTAAAACATTTCATATAGATGGTTGTCCTTGACTACATCCCACCATATTGTCAATGCACGAAAGTTCCTAAATTAATGTTACTCTCTTCCCTAGTTTCACAAATATTGGACCATACAGCTAGGTGACCTCACATAACTTTGAATTGGTGAAAACTGCCAACAGACTTAAATAAACCTCCTAATTCTGCTTTCACCAAACTGATTCTCCAAGTTATGCAATTTCAATTCCTAGCCGGTATGGTTAGTCTCTCCAAGTGCCATAGCATCTGTCTAAGAAATTTTGTCAATTGCCCTTTTCCCAAGAAACTGTGTTTGTTACAGATTGTGAAGACCTCACAATCTTCCTTTCCTAATATTATCAAATCTAGAGGCAACTATGGGATACCTTAAATTCATAATTAACTGTCCAGATGTTCCTAAAACTTGGAGTGGGGAAAACACTGATCAAAATTAGGATGAAAGAGGAAGTGAGCAAGAATGAGGAAATACTGTATTTTTCGGAATATAAGGTGTACTTTTTTCCCTCCTAAAAGAGGCTGAAAATTTGGGTGCATACATACTCTGAATGTAGCTTTTTTGAAGCTTTTTTTCAGCCCTAACGAGGTGCCTGCTCCTTCCTACACTCAGCTGTGATGTTTTTTTCAGCCCTAAGGAGGCGCTAGCGAGCGATCTCTGTGGTTTGCCTGCTTTTCTCATTGCTTCTCTCTCCAAAGATCAGTTGTGCTTTAGAAGCTGTTTTTTATCCCCAAGCAGGGGATAAAACTAATGTGCTGAAGCTGACCAGACTAAGGACACTAGCCAGATGAATACCTGGTAGGCAGATTTTTTTTCCTATTTTCCTCCCCAAAAACTAAGCTGCGTCTTATACTCTGGTGTGCCTTATATTCCGAAAAAAACCATATACTCCCATTTTAGAACTTCATTTCCAATTGGGATCAACACTCCCAACAACTTGTGCTGGAAAGAAAAGTCTTAATCCAGTGTTGTTTTAGAGGTAAGTAACAACTTTGGGAAGGCGAACCAATAGATTGATGTCATGGAAAAGGAGATAATGTCATAGTCCTGATCCATTTCTTCCCTTCCCATGTTACATGCTATTTAAAAAATGGGGGAAAAAAGACTGCACAATTATTAATTATGTGCTTATCAGAACACTGAGTTTAGCCCTCAAGTCTTATTTCCAATTATTTGTGGTCTTACTAGAAGATATTTATTTGATGACACTTTTCCAAAAACGACATTTTCTCCAATTGGAATGCACAGATTTGAAGTTGTTTGTGTGTGTATGTGTAGGGATAGATAGGTAGGTAGGTAGGTAGATAGGTAGGTAGGTAGATAGATAGATAGATATTTTTTATTTTATTTATTTTTATTTGATTTATATGCCACCCTTCTCCGGAGACTCAGGGCGGCTTACAGTGCATTAAGCAATAGCCTTCATACTTTTGTATATTTATACAAAGTCAGCTTATTGCCCCCACAATCTGGGTCCTCATTTTACCCACCTTAGAAAGGATGGAAGGCTGAGTCAACCTTGAGCCTGGTAGGATTCAAACTTGCAGTAATTGCAAGCAGCAGATGTTAATAGATGTTAATAACAGGGTGCTTTAAATCACTGTACTACAGGCTCTGTTGTAGATAGATAGATAGATAGATAGATAGATAGATAGATAGATAGATAGATAG
>WNWU01000007.1:33731563-33741616 GCA_012654045.1 Ptyas mucosa
TAGATAGATAGATAGATAGATAGATAGATAGATAGATAGATAGATAGATAGATAGATGATGGATGATGGATGGATGGATGGATGGATGGATGATAGATGGATGATGGATGTATGGATGGATTCAGCTTAGTAACAAATACTTGTCACAATTACAGACCCTATTTTGCAAGACTGTGAAGCATTGCAAGGTCACTCCAAAAAGCAAGTTATTCACTGTTGGTGGATATAAAGAAAAAGTTTGACTGGCTCCATCATTAAACTGTAAAGTTTCCTACTGTCTCTTCACATATTATTTTTTTCTTCTAAGGTAATCCTGGAAGGTCACCTAAGGAAGAAAAGATCACTTTAAATTGTGCATATACCTAAATCCCTCATTTCTAACACTTCCACAAAAGTAATTGCCTTTCAATTAAACGAGCAGATTACCTATCAAATCCTTTAGAACTAATACTGATTTGGCTTGCTACCCTTAACAGACGTTTCAGCAGTGTCACAAAATAGGGAGGTATGAAGAATTTGTAGATCGGGGTCCTCAAACTTGGCAGCTTAGCTGGCTGGAGAATTCTGGGCGTTGAAGTCCACAAGTCTTAAAGCTGCCAAGTTTGAAGACCTCTGTTGTAGATCATCACATCAGCAAAGCACCGAACTGGGAAAGGCTGAATTCAGTGGTGGGATTCAAGTAATTTAACAACCGGTTCTCTGCCCTAATGATTTCTTCCAACAACTAATTTGCCAAACTGTTCAGAAAGTTAACAACCGGTTCTCCTGAAGTGGTGAGAACTGGCTGAATCCCACTGTTCGTGATTTCATTTGCTAGCTTTCTCTCCTAACTTGCAATCCTGGAGCCCCTTTCTTTTCTACGAAAAGTTAATTTCGACCACAAAGCTTTGAACTGCATTTTGGGTATATTTGTCCCAATTCTATTTTTTGCTCCATATCTCTCTATATAATCTGATTGGGGGGGAGGGGAGAACTGCAAGTCCAATTGGACCCCAATGAAAATTCAGTGCTCTAGATGCAATATAGTGATAAAGGGAGAACAGCTTAAAATGACTATTAACATTAAGCACAACCGTTCAAATTACTATTAAGAGTAAAGTTACCATTAGCCGTAACAGTTATTGCTCAAATTATAATCACCATGGAAGAAGGGGAGAAAAAATACAGTTATTTTAACATGTTGCAATTACCAGCTTTGGCATATATGAAAAATAAAAGGAAATGCATCAGTCCATTGCAGGTGCCAAATGAACATTGGATCATAAGTGGCTAGAGCTAAATATATGGCTCTCTAGGGAATGCAAAGACCTGAAAGTCATTTGTCTAACTCATCTACCCCCAACACAACCGTTTCTAGAATAATTGTAAGCCTAGCCTAATTCTCCAGGTATTTATTTAATAATTTCAATTAAATGAGTTACGAGACCAGAACTGGAGCAGCGAACAGGTATATTGCCCTAAGCAGTGTTTAAGAGGGGAGGAAAAGTAAATGATAAACATAAATGAAAACCGAAGGACTGCTAGAAATCTGTAGAGATTCTCAGTCATCCAGGGCAGTGGTGAAATCCAATTTTTTTTATTACCGGTTCTGTGGGCATGGCTTAGTGGGTGTGGTGTGGCTTGGTGGGCGTGGCTTGGAAGGATACTGCAATGGCAGCGGAATGATACTGCAAAATCTCCATTCCCACCCCACTCTGGGGCCAGCCAGAGGTGGTATTTGCCGGTTCTCCAAACTACTCAAACTTTCTGCTACCGGTTCTTCAGAACCTGTCAGAACCTGCTGGATTTCACCCCTGATCTAGGTCATGGTTGTCCCAAAGGTGCTTTTTGCAGGAAGCCACTGGACTTTCTTGTTTTTTTTCTTTTGAAGATGTTTCACTTCTCATCCAAGAGTGTCCAAATCCAGGAATGGATTTCCAGAGGGAAAAAATTGCAGACTACAGGAACTAGGAGCACTACTCAGGTGACCAGTGATGGGATGCTCTCGGTTTAACAACCAGTTCGGTGAGCGCGCGCTTTGCATATGCATGCACGGGCTGAAAATGGAGCATTTAGAAGCTCAGCTGCTTACCTTCCAAGTAGAACAGCGAGGGGGGGTAAATCAGCTGTACCACGTGATTGAGATGAGCTACAAAACAGGAAATAAAGGACAGGATAGGGCAGGGTCAGGTGGGCGGGGTCAACTGACGTCGGAATTACCGGTTCACCTGAACCACTCCGAACTGGCTGAATACCACCTCTGCAGGTGACCCTGAGGACACAGATAAACCTCCAAACATACTAAGTCTTGCAGCCGTTCAACAAACATTGATTTATCCCTTCCCCTCAAAATGCAGCCTGAAAGCAATCCAATTCTGCCTTTACCATCATAGGTCTAACTGTGTAAATTTCTTGCCTCCGCAATACAGGTACTCCTCAACTTATGACCGCAACTGAATCCAAAATTTCTGTTACTCAGTGGGAAATCTCTTAAGCGAGTTTTGCCTCCTTTTACAACCTTTCTTGCCACGGTTGTTGAGTGAATCGCTGCAGTTGTTAAGTTAATCACATGGTTGTTAAGTGAATCTGATTTCCCCATTGACTTTGCTTGTCAGAAGGTTGCAAAACGTGACCCTATAATTCCGGGACACTAGAACCGTCATAAATGTGAGTCAGTAGTCAAACATCTGAATGTCAATCACGTGACCGTGGGAGATGCTGCAATGGTCCTATGTTTGAAAAATGGTCATTTTTTTTCAGAGCCGTTGTAACTTTGAACGGTCACTAAGCCAACTGTTGTAAGTCGAGAACTACCTGAACCTCCCCATCTCCTTAAGATACTCATGGAAATTCATAGTTTCTCCCAAACCAGGTTAACCATTGTAGAAAGTTGTGGCACCCACACCTCTCCTAGGACAATGAAATATTTTAGGAAATATTAAAAAGGGCAGAATATTTCCCCTAAAAGGGAAGCAGGAACTCAGCCCCCCCCTCCCACACACACCTTTGTCAATGAGCCATTAAGGCCTGGGCCACTCTATTCTACATAACAAAGATCTATCTCCTTCAGGCAGAGCCATAATAAGAATCCCAAAGCCTTTTCATTACATCATCACCCAGCAAGAGTCAACCAAGCCCCTGCATGGCCCCATGGGAGTCTGACAACCAATCAGAATACAAGCTCAAATTCAAAAGCCCAGAGAGGGCATAAAACCCAGGCACTCTCAGCATTTCTTCCCTTTTTTTCTCTTCACCCAAGATCTTCGAGGCATGTGATCCTGTCCACCATTAAAACCATCTTTCCAAACAGCCACCATGTTTCCAGTGTCTTTTTCCCCACTTGGAGCTGAACCCAAATGGACATTTCTTCCAACACCTTGTGTATCTAAGTTGCACACACTGAACAAAGAATACCCTGGAGAAGAGAAGGAGTCTACATTACCTGGATGGCCTTAACATACAGAAAAATGTACACACATTTACCCTGCATGTTACAAACCACACAATTTTTCTAAGAGGGCAAGCAGAATGTGAGGGCAAGATTGATAGCTGCTCACTGGGCCCTAAAATAGGTAAGCGGCCTTCATTTTCAACTGTCCCTTTATGCCTCAGAGCCCATGTTTGTAACTTCCTGAAGCTTCATTTCACCTAAAAACAAACGAACAACCAAGGACATTTTAAAGGAACGAAGAACAAAAGTGAGACAAGATACATTCAAACGAAGAACAAACTTAATGTCAACCCTGAAGCTGGCCTGGCCGAAGCCATCTTGCTGCCATACTGGAGCTAAAGGATAGGGAGGTGGGGGATTTGAGATCACTGGAGTTGTGTAGTCAAAATAAAATACTTTCTCTTGGGAACCAAGGACGTTCTCACACCTGGTCGGAGGAAGGAGGAGGGGTGTCACCAGACCACCAAATAGCGCCTTGATTGGACCATGGGACTGTGTCAGACCTGGAAGCCATCTTTTACACTTGGGCCTTCAAGCCTGCCACATTTTCTACTGTGGGAAATTGACAGACTGCTTGTTTGAGATTGAGGGGAAAACTTTCCCCTTTAATTAGGTGAAAACCGTGGGACTCTTCAGAATCGGTTTTCACCAGATACGTGCCAATCTGATATTTCCAATCAAGCTTATTCTTTGAGAAATCTACCTTGGCGTTTTGCTTGAGATGGATCGATTACTTGGAACCCTGACACTTAAAAACTGTTTTTAGAGGAGGTGCCTGGAATCAATCAATGAATTAAAGTTATGCTAGCCAGAAAACAGAGGTTTTAGAAAAAGAATTCAGGCAGTATCAGACCAGTTCCTCTCAGGGAGATTTTGGGGAGGAGGAGAAGAGTACTTGAATGGCTGGTTAAGAGTTCTTATGGATAAAAAAGCATTTAGAAAGGCTTGAGAAAATATGGGGAAAGTGGATAAAATTCTTCAAACTCCCTTCCCATCTGCTGGTTCCTGTAGACAACCAGCTATTATCAAACTGGGTCCCAGTCTCCAGCTCCTTATCAGTTATGGCTACGATAGTGAGCTACTCAGCTGGAAGAACCTGTGAAGATTCACAGCCCATACAGATTGAAAGACCTAGGTTTCACTTTCAAGGAACTGAGCATTTCACATCATTCCAACTGAACAGAAAAGGGCAAGCAGAATGGAAATAAAAGGGAAGCAAGAACTACCGTTCTTTTTAGTTCCCCTCTTCATGTACAATTCATGTACAATCTGTGTAGCGCTGCTGATTTCATATTTAGGGATATTCGGATGTCCATGGATTTTTTTTTTATCTCTTAAGTACCATAATGAGAATTTCTGAGAGGTCTCAAAAAAGGCTTTGCTAATGGGCATGGATCCATTGCAGGTCTTTAAATAAGCAGTTTTTGAATTGGTCACACAACTACCAAAACCCAAAGAGCACAAGGCAGGATTGAAACACTGGGCATTGGCATATATCACAACTGTCTCCTAGTATCAGGAAAATGCACAAGTAAGTTCCATGGGGAAAGGCAAAGGAGCATGCTTGGTGCAAAATGCATTTAAGGTAAAGATTCCCCTTCCACATATGTGCTAGTTGTTCCGGACTCTAAGGGGCGGTGCTCATCTCCGTTTCAAAGCCGAAGAGCCAGCGCTGTCCAAAGACGTCTCTGTGGTCATGTTGCCAACATGACTAAATGCCAAAGGTGCATGGAACGCTGTTACCTTCCCACCAAAGGTGGTCCCTATTTTTCTACTTGCATTTTTTTACGTGCTTTCAAACTAATAAGTTGGCAGAAGCTGGGACAAGTAATGGGCGCTCACCCCGTTATGTGGCACTAGGATTTGAACCACTGAACTGCCGACCTTTCGATCGACAAGCTCAGCATCTTAGCCACAGAGCCACTGCATCCCTAAGTACTAAGCTCAGCATCTCAGCCAGAGCCATCGTGTCCCCAAAATGCATTTATATGAAGTCAAAATAATATGTACAACTTGCCCCTTCATTCCGATTCTATTTCCTTAACAGTTCGTCAACTTTGTTCTGAATTCTCAGTCTAAATGGGAAAAGACGTAACTCACATGAGAGACCAATTGAAAGTGAAACATAGGCAGTCCTTGACTTATGACCAAAATTGGGCCCAAAACTTCCGTGGCCTAAGCAGAACATTTCTTTAGTGAGTTTTGCCCCGTTTTATGACCTTTCTTGCCACATTTGTTACGTGGATCATTCCAGTTGTTAACTTGGTAATACGATGGCTAAGTGAGTCTGGTTTCCCCACTGATTTTGCATATCAGTAGGTCGCCAAAGGGGAGGACATGATCCAGGGCCACTGCAACTGTCATAACTATGAATCAGTTGCCAAGCGTCTGAATTTTGATCACGTGACCATGGGGGAAATCTGCAACGGACATAAGTGTGAAAAATGGTCACTTTTTTCAATGATTTTGTAACTTCAAATGGTCACTAACTGAACTGTTGTAAGTCGAGGACTACCTGTATACCTCAGACACTAAAACCACTAGTGTAACATAGATTGTGAAGCTAGATTTTCCAAGGAGTTTTTAATCACCATTTTTGGTAGGAGGCAAAGAACTGAGAAATTGCCTAGACTACCCCACATTTAACAGTAAGAGCTGCCATCCAGTTTTGCTTTGTATGCATGTTCTTTTTCAGGTGAAATATCTGAGGACTTTGGAAAGAAGCTAGAAGCTTCTACAAGATTATGAACATACCTGAGGGAATGTACATTTGTACATCTTGTACATATCTATCAAGAGTTCATTGAAAATCCTCTGAATTCTATTGGAAAGAACGAAGGAAAATCACCAGCCATTTCCTCACACTGGTTTTTCAACAGGTTTACCTCAGGCCTACCTTTTTTAATAAAGAAAATGACAACCACAACCACTGTTTGTATTTCTGGATGGAGAATAGAACTCTTAACTTCCCAGGAAATACAGTTAGCATCATAGCTTTAGCCTGTCATATTTGCATTTAATTCTCATGCACTTTGTGCTTCGAGCAGTCTGAAAGGGAAAATTGCCATCACAAAATATTCTAGAACAGGGGTGTCAAACTCAATTTCGTTGAGGGCCGCAACAGGGTTGTGTTTAATCTGGGGGGGGGGGGGCGGCAGAGGGGGCATGGCCAGCTCGACATCACTCGTTGGGGGTGCCTGTGGTGCCTTTGCCAGGGAAAAGGGGCTCCCGAGCTCCATTTTCAGCTGCGACCGCCTCCTGCAACCCTCTGACAGTGAAAATGGAGTTTGGGAGGGCGAGCTCCATCTTCACTGGCAGGGAGTTGCAGGAGGCCGTCTCAGCCAAAAATGGAGCTCGGGAGCCCCTTTTCACTGGCAAAGGCATCGCGGGCCAGTCCTCCGCTGTTTCCAGGGCACCCCGCAGATTGGATCCGGCCCCCAGGCCTTGAGTTTGAATCCCCTGCTCTAGAAGAACGGTTGCAGCCTAAAAAAGAGAAATCTCAACCCTATACTTAAAGAGTGTCTGAGCATATACAGAATTTATTTCCGGCAGGAAACAGCATGAAGGAATATATTCTATGAAGAAGAGTTTATCTTCTAACTGCGAGGGAGACTTTCTTCGTTATTTTCTAGCACCAAGACCACACAAAAGCTCACAATTCTCATTACGGTACTTAAGAGGTCAAAATCAATGAACAACCTGACATCCCTAAATATTACAACCACATCAGCGCTAACCCAAAATGGTGCGCTGGGCTAAAAATGCTGGCTAATCCCAGATTAATTAAAACAGGGCCGCAAAGTCCAATTGCATTTAGGAAGAAGAAAAGCATCAGACAAGCAACATACAAAGTCAATTGCAAGCAGCGTGGCTAATTTCAAAGACTCGGGAGCTCTGGAGCAGCATAAATCCAAGCAACTTTTTCAATAGGCTCATAAAACAGAATATCATTGCCATTCCGCTCACGGCTTTTGACTTCTTTTTTACTGCATGCAGATCATTAGGAAACTTCTAAGCAATCAAGTAATGTGAGTCTCGCGAAATTATTCAATCAATGCATAGGCTCAAGAAAGAACAGCAGGCAGAAACTACAGAGCGTCAATACAGAAACTACAGAGCGTCTCCCCCTTCCCTTCCTCACAAAAATCTTCCCTAATGTGAATCAAAAGCCCAACAGGCTTAATAAAAGGATTTTCCCACCTTAACTGCGGGAACGTGTGAACCATTTCTTTCCCGATAGTCAGAAAAATACAATCCACAGCACGTTTATCCTTTAAAAAATGCAATAGCATTCCCATGCCACTCTGATTAAAAGTAATTCTCTACATTTTGCTTACTATCAACTACCCTTCAATAAATTAATCACAGCTCTCTGTATCCTTTACTGCAACAGATGTATGTTAAGATGAACATTTACCCCGAAAAAAAGATCTAGGGGCTAAATTGATACCTAAAATATTTTATATGCAGCTAGCAAACCAACTATTGCTAAAGGGGAAAAGGGGAAATATATAGATGAATTCCTAAATATATGCTGACAGTTTGCCTCTTGTTATTACTATTACACCATATTGTACAGTGCAGAATGGGAAAAGAAGGATAAATATATTGACGAATTCCTAAATATCCGTTGCCTCTCGTTATTACTATTATACAACATTGTACAGTACACAATGGGGGAAAAAAAAGAGTAGGAAACTATTCACTCTTTCCATTTTTAGCATCCAAACCTCTGTAATACCTGTTGTTCACCTCTTCTTCTCCAGTATGCTGAACATTCCTTTCCTTTGAAAAGTTTTATTTTAGGGGGAAAAAATTCAACCTCTTTTAAATAAAGGCACTCTTCTGAAATGTAAAATTTCATCGTTTCCTTGCTTCCATGGATTTTTTTGTAAGACAGGTATTTGCATTTATGCCGCAGATGTACAAACAAGAAAGCCAGAATCTGGACCTTGTAACATTTTCAGAGTTGAAGCTTGAAGTGAGATGGAGGGGAAGAAACCCACAGTACTTTTGGGGGGGGGGGGGGGGGGAAACTACAGAGATTAGCTATTGACCCAAATTTAAATGAAAGTGCTGCTTATTTCAGACTAGCTAGTTTCCATAACCTGAGGGAGGGGGGGTGGGAAGAGAGACAAAGCTGTGGATGACAATTATCCATTTGCCAGTTTCATGTCAACAGAGTCACCACCTTGTCAAATGTGCCACTTGACACATCAAGCAAAATTCTCTTTCCAAGCCATTCTGCTTCTCCTATCTTTATAAGCAAAGATCCTGGTGCTGCTGCTGATTGAAAGGAACCATGAACATATATGTTAAAAAAAAAAAACCCAAAAAGCTAAATTATCTGCAGGAATTTATTGGCCAGCTATGAATCATTAACAGGCACCCAGTAAACATAAATAGCGATTACCATAAAGAGAGGGAGGGTGGGAGAAGGAGCCGTTTGATGTGAAACCACAGTGCAACAGTGCATGCCACTGTTTGCTTCGTGAAAAGGAAGAAGAGTCCTGGTGCCCAGAGTTTTCTTTCACAAACAAACTATTCATCGGTGAAAAATCATTGTCCGGGACCCAGGAATTTGTCTCCCAACCTTTCTCCAAGGAATTCTACTCGGCTGTAACAAAGCATACACTGTCCCCCCCCCCCCCAACCCCCCACCCCCCCCCCCCCAGCAAGTTTTAGATTTCAGCTGGAAAATGAGAATATATTGTGAATTGTTTGGATTCTATGGGAAGTCAGGCCATAGAATTCTATGGGGAGTCAGCCCATTCATTCATAAAAGAACAGGCTAGGAAGAGGATGCTTGTTAACATCATGAACTGTGATAGAGGTCTCAGCCCCAGAAAGCTAGTATCTACCTACTGCAGTCAAGAAGAGTTGAACAATACCTACAAGCCTGACATGCCTAGAGTGACTCAACCACCACCACCACCACCACCCCCCAAAGTCAGGATTTCTCAGCTCCAATCATCTTGGTTGAAACACTGCATTATACTGTACAGCCTAGGACTGGCAGATACTATTCCAAAGGGGGGAAAAATCACTTAAGCTAGAAAACCCCAACAACAGGCTCCGAGTTGGAAGGAAGTGAATGGAGTTGGCCACTAGTTATGGCACTAGGGAGCATGGTCACTGTTTGTCCGGGGAGAGGGGGAGAGAGAGGGATTGGAGACTTTAACTCAGCTGGGCTTGCTGAACCAGCTCCCTTCTCACCGATGGAGCCCCCCCAGCCAGTCAGCAAGAAGAGCTGGAGCTTTCCTTATCCCAGACCAGGGGATTCTTCACTTCCTCTTAGCACTCCCGCTGCCTGCACTCTTGGACTCTCTTCTATCAACAGCATGCACGGAAGAGAAGTGGTACCTCCACCTCCACCAAGTCACCACTTTCTTGCATCTGGGCAGGGAGGTGTGTTTACACTGAGGTGCTGAACTAGGAAGGCTGAGATTTCTTTGGGGTCTCTCTTTCTCTCTCTCTCTCCCTTTCTCCCCCCTCTCTCTCCCTCTCCTCTCTCTCTCCCCTCTCCCTTTCTCCCCCTCTCCTCTCTCTCTCTCTCTCTCCACCCCTCTCCTCTCTCTCTCTCCCCTCTCCCTCTCTCTCTCCTCCTCCTCCCTCTCTCTCTC
>WNWU01000007.1:33742016-33766015 GCA_012654045.1 Ptyas mucosa
GGGGGGGATCCTTTAACCCTTTGCCGAGCTGCTGGGGGCGGGGGGGGGGAAGGGCTCAGAGGAAAGGGGCTGTCACGCGTGGCTTTCCCCTTCTACCCCTCGCTTCCCCGCTTCTTCCGGCAGCTACTTTATCCAGGGGGGACGGTTGTTGAACCCGGGGAGCACCCCCCACCCCCCCCACCCCCGCCGAAAAAGCTTCCTCGTTCAACGACCTTCGCGCTAAGCGCCTTCCTGATTGACAGGAGAGAGAGAAATAGAGAGATGGATGGATGGATGGATGGGGGGGGGGGGGGGGACACCGAGGCTTCCACTGCCGAAGGGAGGTTAAAAAAATCTTTTCCCCCGGTCGGAGCAAAAAAAAAAGACCAGTCGGACCAAATGACAAGAAATCACGTTGCCAAACCACCTGTTCCTCTCTAATACGGAGAGGGGTGCGGGGGGGGGGGGGGGAGGGGGGGGTGCGGCAGCAACGTGGGTTGTGTGTGCGCGCGTGTGTTTGTGTGCGAGTTGTGTGGCTGGCGCGGGCGCCGAGAAGGCTGTGGAGATCATCTCTGCCAAGGGATCCTTTCAAGGCTCTCTTTCCTCCCCCGCTAAGGGCGCTTACCACGGCAGCGGTTTCAACCCGGGAAGCCACAACCGCCGACCGAGTCCTTTTGGCTTTTTTTCACATTTTTGGGAGGAAAAAAAGCAAAACTCCGGCGGTTGGCCGTGATTTTTCCACCCATCCTTTGGAGAGAGACACAGAGAGAGAGAGATACAGAGAGAGCGAGAGAGAGAGCGAGAGAGAGCAAAACCCTTATCGAAACCCATCTCAGCCTCTCTCTCCCCCAACACAGTTTATTTCAGAGGCTCGGGCCAGCCTCGAGCTTCCTGGCCACACAACCATTGCCCAACTCCCCGCGGGTTGAGGCTTTTGCCACGGCGCGGTGATTTCCCACCGAGTCGACCCTCCTGCTTTTATCTCAGAGAGCTACCCGACTGCGCAGAAAGAGAGAGAGAGAGCAGCGTTCCGATGGAAGCAGGGGGGGGGGGGGGGAAACGCCGCGAAGTATATATATATAGAGAGAGAGAGAGAGAGAGAGAGAAGAAAAAAAAACAACCCACAAGCCGCGCTTTAAAAGCCTCTCGCCTTACCGATGTGAATGATGGAATCCGCCCGCGCCGCTTCCCAGGTTCGAGTCCAACAGACGGACAGGAGCAAAGCGTAGACAAAAACTTCCATTCTCCTGCGCTTCGGGCCAGCTTCGGGAAGGATGGAGAAGGAGACGGCCGAGGAGGTGAAGCCAAGACCCAGCGCCGAAAAAGGGGGGCAAAAAAGGAGCCAAAGAAAGACAACAAGGTCGGAGAGAAAGAAAGAGAGAGAAAGAAAGAAAGAGAGAGAGAGAGAGAGAGAGAGAGAGAGAGAGAGAGAGTTGGGAGTTTGAAGCAAAAGCCTCCGGAAGAGCCTGCAGCTGGTTGGCGAGAGAGGAAGACCGATCCAAGCTTGCCGGGGAAAGCCTCTGGCTCAGCTCCTCGCGTCACTTCGGGGGGCGGCCGGGCATCACCAGAGTTGCGGGGAGTTGCTGCAGCAAATCCATCCAGCACCCCCCGCCGGAGATGTCGGGGCAGCAGCTCGGCGCGCCTCGGTATTCATCGCCCCATCCGCAGCCTTTTTCTTTCTTTCTTTCTTTCTTTTTCCCTTCCGCTCCTTCTTCTTCTTCTTACGCCGTAAAACCTTCGTTTAGGAACGGAGAAACGGCAGGCATGGAGAAACGGGGATCTTTTCCCTTTTGGCGGCGAGCCGCACCGCCCGCTTCTCCCGACCAATCCGGCGGAACAACTTGCAACCCGGAAAACCGACCAACCATGCCAGTCTCCCCCACCCCCCCACCCCGCCCCGGCCACCCCTGTCTCCCCCCCAAGAGGGGGAGGGGGGAGGGGGATGGATGGATGGATGGATGTCTCCCAAAGCCAAAAAAACCCTAAAAAAACTAGTTTTCCTTTTCAAATCTCCAAGCAACTGACCAGATCCCTGCAAAGGGTTTGCAGAAAGAGAGCACGCTGCGTTCCAAAACCCTTTCGCCCACCCCTCCACGGGGGGAGGAAAAAAAAACACACACCCCAAACCCTAAAAGTGAACTTCAAAGCAATGCAGCTAAGAATGCAGAACTTTCTCCCCCCTGAAAAAAAAAAAAAAATTAATATATAGGTGTTTGTTGTTGTTTTTTTTAAAAAAAAGCTATAATCCGCTGGCTTTCCTCCTCCCTCTTCTTCGATGGGGAGGGGAGGGAGGCGGGAAAACGCCGCAAACGCTGCGAAAACCGAGCCTCCGACGTGGCCGAGCGAGGTAGCAGTTCCACGGAGACTGTGGCTGAGGAGCAAGCGGGCAAAAGCAGCAGCAGCAGTAGCAACCGAACGAACGAAGGCTGGCGGCGGTGGCTTTTCTGCAGTAGGAGCTCCAGCGGCGGCGGCGGCGGCAGCTTCCAAACAAGGAGGCGTCTTTTTTTTTTTTTTTTTTTTTTTTTTTTTTTTGGAGCTGGTTGGTCGGGTGGGATGTACGGAGTTCCTCTCGGCTGCCAGCGAGCGACGCCGGCGACGCCGCTAGCCAGCACGTTGCTTAGAAATGGATCACCTAGGAGAGAGGGCGGGGGGGGGGTGAACAAGAGAGAGGTGCTGAGAGAGAGGGGAAGGAAGAGAGAGGGGAAGGCAGAGGAAGAGAGGGAGACAGGGAGGGAGGGAGATGCTGAGAGAGGGAGGGAGGGAGAGAAAGATGCTGAGAGAGATGCTGAGAGAGAGAGTGAGAGAGAGAGAGAAGACAGGAAGAGAGAGAGAGATGCTGAAAGAGGGAGAGAAGTGGAGGGAGAGAGGGAGGGAGGGAGAGAAAGATGCTGAGAGAGATGCTGAGAGAGAGAGAAGACAGGAAGAGAGAGAGATGCTGAAAGAGGGAAAGAAGTGGAGGGAGAGAGGGAGGGAGGGAGAGAAAGATGCTGAGAGAGGCTGAGAGAGAGAGAGAAGACAGGAAGAGAGAGAGATGCTGAAAGAGAGAGAGAAGTGGGGAGAGGGAGGGAGGGAGGGAGGGAGGGAGAGAAAGATGCTGAGAGAGATGCTGAAAGAGAGAGAGAAGTGGGGAGAGGGAGGGAGGGAGAGAGGGAGGGAGAGAAAGATGCTGAGAGAGATGCTGAGAGAGAGAGAGAAGTGGGGAGAGGGAGGGAGAGAGGGAGGGAGAGAAAGATGCTGAGAGAGAGAGAAAAAACAGGAAAAGAGAGAGAGATGCTGAGAGAGAGAGAGAAGTGGGGAGAGGGAGGGAGGGAGAGAGGGAGGGAGAGAAAGATGCTGAGAGAGAGAGAGAAGACAAGAAGAGGGAGAGATGCTGAAAGAGGGAGAGAAGTGGGGAGAGAGAGGGAGGGAGGGAGGGAGGAAGGGAGAGAGAGAGACGGTACCTGACAACTACCTTCTCCTTCTCTCCTATCTGGAATAAGGGGAAATCATGAAACAGCTCTTAAGCATAGCTAGCCATAGCTGTATAAGGGACAAGGGGAGAAGTTAGATGCCACTTCGGGCTGGATAACCTTGTCCCTGGCTCCTCCGCAGTTCTCTAGTTTGGAAAAGTAAATTAGGGCATTGTTTAACAAGGTGAAGGCAGACGTGGGGAGGGGGGGTGTTGGTTGGAGGGAAATCGGGGACGCCTGGTTTCAAAGGGAGGCCAATATTAAAAGCAAAGAGCTATTAATACAAGACTAATTATTGAAGGCTTTGATGGGAATTGCTCGCAAATGACTCTTAATAAGCCCAGAAAGCTACCCCTGGGAGAAGGGGGAGAGGGATAATTGTGAGCTGAGAGAAAACAGCCCTTGGGTCCTAAAATCTTAACCTGAATATCCTTTAGCTGAAGCCCAAGTGATGGTGTGTAGCACATAATGTTGTGACATACTAAGGACTAACATCTGGAACATCTGGGGCTATCACTGTTAGGGATGGCAAGTCTAAGCATTAAACTCCTTTTGCTTGGGACGGGTGGAAAAATTGAAAAGTTGGGGAGAAAGGAAATAGGATTATCCATAGGTGATGGACAGTTCTGTTAAAAGAGCTCTGGATGTTCTCTGGTGACTTTTGAAGAGGGGAAAAAACCCTTTTATTTAGACTAGGGAAACCACTCAAAGTAACATAAAACTGCTTTGGGGTTCCAAGCTAACAACAAAAAATAACTTTAGCCCCGAATTGAAAAATATTCTAGCCCAGTACAAGTATCAAGAGTTCATCATTCCATCTAACAATATAACAATTATATGGGCTGCAAAACTAAGGATATCAGTAAAGGGAAGGCAGAAAACGACAGGGCAGAGAGCACTGTCTTTGTCACTTTGTGGGTTAATAATGAAAGAGGACATCTTTTCAAGTCAGAAAAGCAGTTAACTGTAGGGAATTTCTAGTCTGCTAAATCTTTCTCCTATTAAGGAGCTGTCAAATTGAGTATCAATGAGTACAAGATAGTGGTCAGCTCTGCAAGCAACTGGAAAATTTCCTTGGCTCTAGAGAGGTAAAACAAGCTACATATATACACAAGAGTTTACACTGTAAACGTTATAAAGGTGGATTTAACAAAATAACAGAGTTGGAAGGGACCTTGGAGGTCTTCTAGTCCAATCCACTGCTCGGGCAGGAAACCCTATACCATTTCAGACAAATGGTCCAATCTCTTCTTAAAAACTTCCAGTGTTGGAGCACTGACAATTTCTAGAGGCAAGACATCCCACTGATTAATTGTTCTTACTGTCAGGAAATTTCTCCTTAGTTCTAGGTTGCTTCTCCTTGATTAGTTTCCACCCATTGTTTCTTGTCCTACCCTCAGGTGCTTTGGAGAATAGCCTTTTCTTTGAGGGAGATGTTGGAACACTGAGATGTTGGAACACTGCTATCATGTCTCCTGTAGTCTTTCTTTTCATTAAACTAGACATAACCAGTTCCTGCAACCGTTCTTCATATGTTTTAACCTCCATTCCCCTAATCATCTTTGTTGCTCTTCTCTGCCACTCTTTCTAGAGTCTCCACAACTTTTTTATATCATGGTGACCGAAACTGGATGCAATATTCCAAGTGTGGTCTTACCAAGTCATGATAAAGTGGTATCAACACTTCACATGATTTAGTATCTAATTATGTTCCATCATGGAAAATGTGAGACCCAACTTTAGATGACTGACAGCCACCTCTCCCCTACATACAAATACATGAAATATGAGGGGGGGGGGAAAGCAATAGAATATATTTATATTCCTAAGAAACAAATTACATGATAAACAATAGCATAGCAATACTGGCAAAACTATAAAGTTGATCCTAAGTAGATCTCGTTCTCCTAAGATTTAGATAAGTTAATCGGAGTCAAGATTTTGTTAAATAAGTATTTAAATAAGATTTTGTTAAATAAGTAAGGATGAAAAAGACGACATTCAGTCAAAAATAACAAGGAAGCAGCACACCTGCCCCACACAGCTAGGCAGATACATATCAACACAACAGCAAATGGAGAACACTATTTTTAATGGTCATGACTCCACAACAGTTTGTGGAATCTGCCTATTTTATCGAAATGTTAGATGTACTAGTGAGTTCAAAAAATTGGAAACCAAGATCGACTGCTTTTTGTTGAGACTATGGTCTCGGTATCCTAAACTTCCTTTGTTGGGTTTGATAACTAGGCATGTTTCAAAGTTTATTTTCATTTTTAAAAATACAATACTTTACATATATACATACAAGGTTATTGCAACTAACATACTCAAATATGCGCCTATACCACTAATACAATCCATTTCATTTCCCTCTCTTTTCTTTCACCCAATTATACCATGAATTCCAACATTTGTAATAATCAGAATCTTTTTGGTTCCTAAGTAATTTTGTTAACCGGTCTGCCTCTGCGCATTCTGTAATTTTCCAAATCAATTTATTTTCTGTGGGTATTAATTCATTTTTCCATTCTTGCACGTATAGTATCCTAGCTGCAGTAGTGATGTGGAGGATCAAGTACCATTTTTCCTTAGTTATTTTGTCTGGTTTCATTCCTAATAAAAAAATCTCTGGTTTTAGCTCTATGTAATATCCTGTAATTTCCACTATCCAGTTCCGAACCTTGGATCAATATTTGCCTGCTTTGGGGCATGTATTAACAGTAGTATCTGTTGCAGAGGTGGGTTTCAGCAGGTTCTGACCAGTTCTGGAGAACCGGTAGCAGAAATTTTGAGTAGTTCGGAGAACCGGTAGTAAAAATTCTGACTGGCCCCGCCCCCATCTATTCTCTGCCTCCCAAGTCCCAGCTGATCGGGAGGAAATGGGGATTTTACAGTATCCTTCCCCTGGAGTGGGGTGGGAATGGAGATTTTACAGTATCCTTCCCTTGCCATGCCCACAAGCCACGGCCACCAATCCATGCTATGCCCACCAAACCACACCCACAGAACCAGTAGTAAAAAAATTTGAAACCCACCACTGATCTGTTGCCTTTTCATTCAAATAGATGATTAGCAAATGTTTTGCGTCATCTTTAAAGAAGTTAATAGGGATTTGATTTAGCTTAGGTTTGATTTATTCTTACAGCCAAAAAAGGCCTTGGACACTGAAGGCTAAATTTGAAAATTCAAATGAGTCGGGATCAATGAAAGTGGACAAGACAATCCCTGATTGCTTTTGCATACAAGTACTGCATCATAGATCTTCCAGGGAGTTGGAAAGCTGAGCCAAGCAAAGACAATTTTGCAGCATTTCTTCTGCAGCTGCGGATTGGTCATTTTCCCCAAAAAACAACTTGTCCTGTCCTGGTCTCCTGAGATTTCCTAGTTCACCTTTTGTAACCACGACACTGTTGCATCTGAATGTCATTTCTTCCACCATCTTCCCTTGTTGTTCTGTTCTTGTTTTCCCTTTTATTTTCCTTTCGGTGAAAAGAAGTGTAATCGGGGAAGAACATAATGGTGGTGACTGAACATCGACTGGCTGACCTTTCTTTGTTCTATTATTGCCCAGTTGGGTGAAGTGCCGGCTGGTTCCAGGAATGGGCAAAGAGCAGCACTTATTTCATTATTTCTGATCACTGGGACTGGAACACGTCTTGCTCTTCCAAAATAAGTAATCCATAGAGATGGTTGGGATTAGTTAACCTAAATGTCAAGTGAAATGACTGTTTCTGAGCTGAATCAATTAAGACGAGGGTGCCAGGAGCAATCAAGCAAGGGTACTTTACAGAAGTGAGCCTGTCTTCTTGGAAAAAAATCTGCAAGCACGATGGAGGCAATCCAAGACTTAAACTCACCTTGATCCCATGAACTGTGTTTGGCAGAAACGCTGTCCACAGCTTTCTGCTGGTGTTTCTCAGACTCGGCTTGCTCGAAAAGGACCTTCTCTTAATCAGCACAAAACAATATAGACATAACGTGTGTGGTTCCCATTATCAATTCTGTGCTGTGTTTGGTCTGTTCTAAGTCACTGTTGAAGGATGTCATCCTGACTGCTACAGACAAAGTGTTCCAGGTTTTCTCCTTTGGCTTTGCTGCCATCTCCTTTCAGCCTGTTAAAGGTAAATACATCCTCTTGCACATATGTAATAGTCGTTCCCGACTCTAGGGGGTGGTGCTCATCTCAGAGCCAGCACTGTCCGAAGACGTCTCCGTGGTCATGTGGGCATGACTAAATGCCAAAGGTGCACGGAACGCTGTTACCTTCTCACCAAAGGTGGTCCCTATTTTCCTACTTGCATTTTTTACGTGCTTTTGAACTGCTAGGTTGGCAGAAGCTCAAGTAATGGGAGCTCACCCCATTATGTGGCGTTAGGGATTCGAACCGCTGAACTGCTGACCTTTCGATCGACAAGCTCAGCGTCTTAGGCACTGAGACACCACATCCCTTATACATTGCGTTCAGCCTGTTACCAATCCATAAGGAAAGCCTCCATTGATCAAAGCAGGAGTAAAGTGGGGCTGATTTCAGGATTCCAGCTGGTTTTACTAAGCTGTTTTCTTTTCCCTTTCCTACCTTCACTGGAGAATATCTCAGGTTAAGCTAAAGTGAAATAAGAAACATCTGGAAAGGTACAAGGCAGAAATAGCTTCAGACAAGAGGGAAACAACATTTTCTTTGCTGTGCAAATACTTTTGTCCTCTAGAGGGGAATCACTGTAACTGGCTAGCAAGTCTGAAGGGGTGAAATGGATCCAATGTTGTATATTGGGTTTGGATAGATATCATCAAAGGTGACAAAGAGTATCTCTCCAATAAACAGTATGGTGAGAAGTAATTTAAAGAAATCTATACTGGATCAGACACTGCCCAGGTTGATAAGGATTTATTTATTTATTTATTTATTTATTGGTTCGATTTATATGCCGCCCTTCTCTGGAGACCCAGGGTGGCTTACAATGCGTTAAGCAATAGCCTTCATACTTTTGTATATACCTGCTTAGTAGGGCTTTCGGCCCCCCCAAGCGGTGTTCTTTTTTATACAAAGTCAGCTTATTGCCCCCACAATCTGGGTCCTCATTTTATCTACCTCGGAAGGATGGAAGGCTGAGTCAACCTTGAGCCTGGTGAGATTTGAACTCACAGTAATTGCAGGCAGCTGGCAGCTAAGTGCTACTTTAACAGCACTTTAGTCTGCTGTTCTACCAAGGCTCTTGGTGACCACCAAGGATGGTCTTAAGTGTTGGAGTTCCTGGACAAATGTGCTTAAGACCCAGGACTATTGGCTGACCAACCTTGGGCCAGCAGTTGCAGGAATATTGGAAGAAAAGTTGCTTGCCCATCGTAGGAGTGAGTAATCAAAATATTAGAAACAAAAGAAACAAAATATTAATGTTGTGTCCTCTTAGAAGCTAGGATGGAAGTTTGTGTCAAAAAGACAAATTGGAGAGAAAATGGATTTGATGGAAATTCAGGAAAAATAATAATGGAAAAGGTAGACACTGGGAGAGAAGCGCTTGAGGTAAATGTTGACTAATGACCAGAAGTGAAGAGGCACAGCCATACCTCTCAATCAGAGGTGGGTTTCAGCAGGTTCTGACCAATTCTGGAGAACCGGTAGCGGAAATTTTGAGTAGTTCGGAGAACCGGTAGTAAAAATTCTGACTGGCCCCGCCCCCATCTATTCTCTGCCTCCCAAGTCCCAACTGATTGGGAGGAAATGGGGATTTTGCAGTATTCTTCCCCTGCCATGCTATCCAAGCCACGCCCACCAAATAATGCCACACCCACCAAGCCACGCCCACAGAACCAGTAGTAAAAAAAATTTGAAACCCACCACTGCTCTCAATGCTCCGCAGACCCATTGTGACAGGTCTGAAGTCACTGATGATTTGTCTCCAAATAATTGATGGCAAAACTTTCTAGATGACACGTATTTTGTAAGCTTTCTTAGATGGGGTGATCTTAACGAGGAAAAAAAAAATCTACTTTTTCACTAGTACAGCTAATGACATTCCTTAAGAATGTTTTTTGACTTCCCAGCAGTCTACACTGGCCAATGGAAGTAAGGCTTCCATTGGACAATATTAAGCATTGTTAGTGCTTAATAAAATCATCAACAACATTGTCAAGAAAGTATTGTCCATGATGGTGTTTCTCAATGCTGGCAACCTTATGCACATTGTAGTGGTGGGATTCAAATTATTTAACTACTGGTTCTGTGGGTGTGGCTTGGTGGGCGTGGCATGGCATGGCTTGGTGGACGTGGCTTGGTGGACGTGGCAGGGGAAGGATACTATAAAATCTCCATTCCCTCCCCACTCCAGGGGAAAGTTACTGCAAAATCCCCATTTCCTCCTGATCAGCTGGAACTCTGGAGGCAGAGAATAGATGGGGCGGAGCCAGTCAGAGGTAGTTATTTACCAGTTCTCCAAACTACTCAAATTTTCTGCTAGTGGTTCTCCAGAACTGGTCAGAACGTGCTGAATACCATCTCTGGCACACTGGCTAGGGAATTCTGGAAGTTAAAATCCACGTATCTTAAAAGTTGCCAGGGTTGAGAAACACTGATCTATAGCAAAAACTTTATCAGAAAAAGGAAGAAAAACACTGGAATAGCCAAGTATGATTTTAATCTGCCTGGATGGCCACTGGGAATGAGATTAAGACAACCTCAATAGGACATAACTTTTAAAATTGACAGGGCATCTTCATCCCACAGGTAGTGGAACATGAGAATAAGCCCTCACTTAGTACATTCTATGTGGGGAAAAAACCCTCTCTAAGTAATCTAAATTGTTCCATTGCCGAGTCCCATCAGGAATTAGGAAGGAAACCTTTCCGTTTATACAAAGAGAAAAATATGGGATCAACCCACAAGACTATTACGGTATAACATTTTTAACAGAAGCCACCTTCAAGTTAGGGGCAAGTGACTGATAAATGTAAACATGGTTGCTGCAGAATGAAGTTACTATGGTTACAAGTCTTTTCTTTGGTCTGATGCCTAAGTGGCAGTTTTCAAGGGCAGTCCACCTAAGTTATCCGGTCAAGGAAAGTTAGCATCAATACACACACAAAAAGAAACCAGAAATTCAACAAGGCACCTCACAGCTAGTCCCTTCCAAAAAATAACTTCTATTGCCCAGCAAATTAGTATCAATTAGCCAGGCTATAATTTGAGGGAATCTATTCTACAGATGGTATATAATTCTATGAACAATTGACCAGATAGATACAATAATAGATGTTGGAATTGCCTCAACAAAAAATCAACATTTTAATACATACATACGTACGTACGTATGTACGTACATACATACATACACATATACATATAGATGTACACACACACATATATATACACACACACACACACCAGCGGCAGAAGTAGGGGTGGGTTCTACTTACCTTTACTACCAGTTTGCAACGGGGCTGCGCACGCTCTTCTGCGCATGCGCAGAAGCACCAGGGGGCAACCCACCACTGGGCGGGATGCTCTGCCCACCTGCCCGAACGTCAACCATGACCATCATCGTCTTTTAATGACCCCATAATTAATTCCTTGCAGGGTGGAGTCTGGGCAACTGAATGGAGCTGAACATTTACTGGCTGGATGCCCTTCCTGTCGCCAATGCGGAGTTAAATTCAGCAGATAAATTCTTATAATGCCCAGAGAGAGAAATATCTGCCTCTACCTAGGATCGAACTCACAGCCTCCTGTGAGGCGAGAGCTCCACCTCTAGGCCACCGCTCCACTCAATAAAGTCAACCATGATATCTGACAGATATTTACTTTCCCTCCAGAAAACAAAGCAAATGGAAACTGAAAACAAACTCTCAAACTCAAATGCCTTACCTTATCATCACTTTTGGGTTTTATCCACTGCACCTGGATTTAATTGTTTTGGCATGGCAGTCATGTTCTTCCAAGAGGTTTTGTTTTCTGACTTCTTTTTTTCTTTAAAGTTGCCAACCAGCCTGGTAGTTTTCATCTCAGTACTAGATCAGCTTGCTTATCTTTTTATAGATAAACCAAAGTCAGATAGCTGATGCTACTTAGCAGGGCTATAAGAAAAGCTAGCATTTCAATGTTATATTTTGTTCATTTGTATCCTGATTTTCGTACATGATAGTATTCAAATTAGGGACACTTTACATGAAAAATTAGATAAAATACATCTTTTCATATTTTTTATAAAAAGAAAGCCAACAGTTTTGCCATTCGTCTTCCTTTTAGGAATTGCTAGAGCAGATTTTAGCTTGTTACTTTCTAAGCTCTGTTGTTGAAGTTATTCAAGAATGCTTCACCAACCCCATAATCTGTTCCACTAAACACTTTTGTTGCTAAATATAAACATAAAAAAACTGTTTTCTTAAATTGGGGTCATAATAACTTCTCCAAAGAAGAGAGTTCATTCAAAACATTAATTTGCTTCTTGGGGAAGCATAGAAGTAGAGTGCTCTTTTAACTGAGTGAAATGCACAGCTGGTGGAGTACCAAATCTGTTGAAACCTTTTTCGAAAACCCTGATAACTTTTTATTTCTTCCTGTCATTTTGAAAGCTTTGATGCCTTATCTAAAACTAAGCTGTATTCTCAAGACAGCTTAAAGTGCCAGATAAATTCAACATATTAAGCAACAGGTGTAACAGAGCTGTCTGTTCTTTACTCATTTCTTGTATCAAATACCCGAAAGCAGGTAAAGTCATTCAATGGTTAAAAAAGCTTTCTAACCTGTGTTACTAAGAGAACTTCAATTTCTGGCATTATCAGCCATGATCATGCTGACCAGCGAACTGTGAGAGTTGAAATCTATGTAGACTGGGTTACCATGTGGATAGATAACTTGGCAAGTATCTGACTATATCTGACTTCAAGTTGACGTAGTCATGAATCTTTTACCTGTACTCCATAATGTAACACTTTATATTTCTCTCTGTTGAAGGACATCTTGTTCCACTCAGCCCGATATTCCAACTTTAGACAGATGAATTGCAGTCTTATTCTGACATTCTGAAAAATTTGATAAGCAGCCTATCGATCCCATTATCCTGGTCATTAATAGAATAGAATAACAGAGTTGGAAGGGACCTTGGAGGTCTTCTAGTCCAACCCCCTGCTTAGGCAGGAAACCCTACACCACTTCAGACAAATGGTTATCCAACCATTTCTTAAAAACTTCCAATGTTGGAGCAATCACAACTTCTGGAGACAAGTTGTTCCACTGATTAATTGTTCTAACTGTCAGGACATTTCTCCTTAGTTCTAAGTTGCTTCTCTCCTTGATTAGTTTCCACCTGTTGCTTCTTGTCCTGCCTTCAGGTGCTTTGGAGAATAGTTTGACTCCCTCTTCTTTGTGGCAGCCCCTGGGATATTGGAACACTGCTATCATGTCTCCCCTAGTCGTTCTTTTCATTAAACTAGACATACCCAGTTCCCGCAACCGTTCTTCATATGTTTTAGCTTCCAGTCCCCTAATCCTCTTTAGTGCTCTTGTCTGCACTCTTTCTAGAGTCTCAACATCTTTTTTACATCATGGCGACCAAAACTGAATGCAGTATTCCAAGTGTGGTCTTACCAAGGCATGATAAAGTGGTATTAACACTTCACGTGATCTTGATTTTATCCCTCTGTTTATGCAGCCTAGAACTGTGTTGGCTTTTTTGGCAGCTGCTCCATACTAATAAAACTGTGATTAATGTAAGATCTAACATAGGTGGATGTCAACCTTACCAGGTAGACCAAACAAGAAAGATGATCAAATGAGCTAATCCTACTTTATGGTAAGGCTATGTTAACAGAACCTTGCAAGTTTGAAAGTACAAAGCTCCTGCTGTCCCCTTTACATTCCAGAAACTAGGGAGAGTCTCTTTGTGAAGCTTTTGTTCTGACTACTATTCAGCTGCAAGCTGTAGCTTCTCTTATGTGACCATCCCAAAGTAGCATCTTTTTCTCACATTCCATTACAATCTCTCAAAGGAGTAGCACTCCTTTGGAGATCATCCTGATCCCCACAATAATGCACCTTCTTCTAGGAAATTTAAATTTTCTCAAGTATTCTTAACCTTGATCTTCCAAGATGAGTACAGTAAAGGCAATAAATCCTCCAAAATAACCCATCTGTGTGAAGAAAAGACTATTCCATTCTGCGTTTAGAAGGATTACTAACTAAAAAGAAAAAAACATTGAGTTTTTAAATCTTATTCAGAATATTATGCAAATAAATAAAAGTGCATATCAACAGGGGCACATTAAATGAATCATACAAACATTCAAACTAATAAAAAACCAGACATTGCAAATCTAAACATTATTTCTCTGTCATCTTGAAAGAGGGCTTGATCAGAGAGCTACTTTAGCTTTGTACAGTTAAACAGAATTTCTTATCAGCCTACATAGCTCCACTTAGTCACTGTTAAGTCAAAAGGTTGTCAGCTCAACAAAGTTTCCTTTCCTCAAACAGGAAAATTACAGCAACAATGATCTTTATCCCCATTACCTCCATTGTTCAAGAGGCACAAAAGAGAATGCTTTTAGAAATATTTCTGTTTCTTGACTCAAAGATGGAGCTATTTTTGCTTCTGTAACCTTAAGTAATTAAAACGTGTGTGTGTGTGTGTGTGTGTGTGTATAATTGCATCTATATTGTATTGTTCTCATTACACCAGTTTAGTGACTGATGGCCAAAAAAAGAACAGGTAATCTTCGATTTACGACTACAATTGAGCCCAAAATTTATGTTGCTGAGTGATTTTACGACTCTTCTTGCCACGTTTGTTAAGCGAATCACTGCACTTGTTAAGTTAGTAAACTGGTTGTGGAAGTGAATCTGCCTTCCCCATTGACTTTGCTTGTCAAATAGATAGGTAGGTAGGTAGGCAGGCAGGCAGGCAGGCAGGCAGGCAGGCAGGCAGGCAGGCAGACTGACAGACAGACAGACAGACAGACAGACAGACAGACAGACAGACAGACAGACAGAATTCTTTATTGGCCAAGTGTGATTGGACATACAAGGAATTTGTCTTTGATGCATACGCTCTCAGTGTACATAAAAAGACAAGATACATTTGCCAAGAATCATAAGGTGCAACACTTAATGATAGTTATAGGGTACAAATAAGCAATCAAATCATACTAGGAAACAATCAATATAAATCGTAAGGATACAAGCAACAAGGTTACAGTCATGCAGTCATAAGTGGGAGGAGATGGGTGATAGGAATGATGAGAAGACTAATAGTAATAGTAAGGCAGCCTTAGTGAATAGTTTGACACTGTTGAGGGAATTATTTGTTTAGCAGAGGGATGGTGTTCGGGAAAAAACTGTCCTTGTGTCTAGTTGTTCTGGTGTACAGTGCTCTATAGCGTCATTTTGAGGGTAGGAGTTGAAACAATTTATGTCCAGAAGGTCACAAAAGGTGGTCATATGAACCTGTGACATTGCAACCATCATAAATATGAACCAGTTGCCAATCACATGGCCATGGAGATGCTGCAATGGTCAAAAGTGTGAAAAATGAGCACAAGTCACTTTTTTTCAGTGCCGTTGTAACTTTGAAAGGTCGCTAAATGAACTATTGTAAGTCGAGGATTACCTCTATTTCCTGAAATTGGAGATTATGGAGTGTGAAAACATCTTGTTTCTCCCTCACTCCCAGTCATGCCAACTACAATTGGATCCCAGATGAAGATTGCAGCATTGAGGTCAATTTTCCCACTGGTCACCAGCTGTTTTTCTGGGCAGGAAATTCTATTTATAATTGATTCATGCAGATAAGATAAGGCTGACTTTAAAAGCCATCGAAAAAATTGTCCAAAATGCAGCAAGTTACTTGTTACCCAATGCTTAGTCTCTAAGAATGTAATACCACCAATCTTGTGGGCCTTCTACTGATTACTACTGGTACAATTCAAAGCTAAAATTAATTAAAACAGTAATTTATACACTGGTTTGGTTCCTAGATACCTGCTGTATCACATATTCCAACCAGATATTTGAAGAGGACCTTCCTGTAGAAACAGGATGCCCCAAGTTTATGAAGTGTAGAGGACTAAGACAGGGGTGAAATCCAGCAGGTTCTGACAGGTTCTGGAGAATCGGTAGCGGAAATTTTGAGCAGTTCGGAGAACTGGTAGAGGAAATTTTGAGTAGTTCGGAGAACTGGCAAATACCACCTCTGGCTAGCCCCAGAGTGGGGTGGGAATGGAGATGTTGCAATATCCTTTCCCCAGGAGTGGGAAGGGAATGGGGATTTTGCAGTATCCTTCCCTGGAGTGGGGAGGGAATGGGGATTTTGCATATCCTTCCCCTGGAATGGGGAGGGAATGGGGATTTTGCAGTATCCTTCCTCTGCCACACCCACCAAACCACGCCCACAGAACCGGTAGTAAAAAAAAATTGAATTTCACCACTGCTTCTAATCCTGCCTTAGGTACAAAGCCAGCAGGGTGCCCTTAACCCACTGACTTTCTTTCAGCCTTGGTAAAGAGGAAATGGCAAAACACTTCTGATATCTTGTCAAAAAAACTACAGGGATTTATCCATGCAGCTGCCAGGAGTAAAAATCTGACTTGAAGACATCTATTTTTTTTTATGTAAGTCCAAACTTATGAAGTTAAAAACGATAGTTTGTTATACAATAATTTTGTTCTTATTTCCTGAGCACTGCAATTGATTTTTCTATTCTTTCATTTTATTAGTATTTCATTTTGTATAAATGGAAATTTTGCAGAAATATTTTGTATTGGGTTTGGGAGCTATTTGAGATTTGGGACTGTTTGGTTTTTTTTTCTGAACATAAATTTGAAAGATTTAATGGCATATAATTGATCACCATCTTTGAACCCACTCACATGTTTAAGGAGGTATAAGAAATGTCTTCAAGGAAGTTCTTGTTAGGTAAGGCTTCATATTTTTTTGTGTGTGTACTATATATCCTTGTCTTCTATCGGCAATCTATTGTTGGACCCAGGCCCAAGTAGTTAGCATTAAATGCAAACAGTTAGAAAACAAACAGACTTTATTAGAACAGCTGAGAATTAACTCATTCTCAGCGTAGTCCAAACTAAATTAAAACAAATTCTTCAAAACACCGTTCCTCAGTTTATCGCCGACCTTGATATAATTAGGCAAACTGCCAAAGGCTTTTCTTGGGAAAAGTTCAGAAGCAGAAGACGCTGACAAGAAAGAAATACATCCAAACATGAAGCAAATCTCTCAATGTTATTGTCCGGCAAAGAGGCCAAGAGCCATTGCTGGTCCTTTAAGCCTTATGGGAGGGGCCAATTATCTCTTGGCCCTACTCCCAAATCATCCTCTCTGCTTTATCTGCTCCTGCCTTCTGGCAGCTCTTCTCATACTTGCACTAGGAACAGGATCCTCCTGTTCCTCTGCCTCTCTACTGTCAGACTCTGGAGGCTCCGAAGTCCGCACATCATTCCCCGATGGCCCTGGCCCATCTCTGCCTCTGACGCAGAGCCCTCATTCAGGCCTTCCCCAGCCTCCAGGACTGACCCATATTCTTCTTCAGCCTCATCACTGTCCGACTCCGCTGCCAGTCCCTGAGGCTGTTGGCGGACCACAACTATATTAATAGATTGCCAATAGAAGACAGGTATTATTTATTTGATTTATTTGATTTATTTAATTTGTCGAACATGTACAAGATAACAGGTATAAGTATAACCATGGACATGAACAAGGAATGAATACAAGTAAATGGGGACAGTAGGACAGGAACAGTAGGCACACTGGTGCGCTTTGCATGCCCCCGTTACGGACCTCTTAGGAATGGGATGAGGTCCACAGTAGACAGTTTCAGGTTGAAGCTGTGGGGCTTTAGGGATGTAACAACAGAGTCAGGTAGAGCATTCCAGGCGTTGACCACTCTGTTGCTGAAGTCGTATTTTCTGCAATCAAGTTTGGAGCGGTTTACCTTGAGTTTGTATCAATTTTTTGCCTGTGTATTATTGCGGTTGAAGCTGTAGTAGTCATTGACAGGTAGGACAGTGTAGCAGACAATTTTGTGTACTTCACTTAGGTCAGACCATAGGCGGCATAGCTCCAGGTTGTCCAGGCCCGAAATTTCAAGCCTGGTGGCATAAGGTATTCTGTTGTTGTCAGCAGAGGAGCGGAGTACTCTTCTCGTGAAGTACCTCTGGACTTGCCCAATTGTGTTACCGTCCGATATGCAGTGCGGGTTCCAGACAGATGAGCTTTATTCGAGAATTGGTCTAGCAAAGGTTTTGTATGCCCTAGTTTGCAGTACAATGTTACCGGAGAAGGAGCTTCGCAAAATTAGATTGACAACTCTTAATGCCTTTTTGGCAATGCTGTTACAGTGAGCTTTGGCACTTAGATCATTTGAGATGAGTACTCCTAGGTCCTTGACAGAGTGGGGGTCGTCTACAAGGTTGTATTCACCCAGCTTGTATTTGGTGTTCTGATTTTTGTAAAAAAGTAGCACTCCTGATGTTACCTAGTTTGGTAATGAAACTTCTGCAAAAAAAACCCTATCAAGCTCAGAGAACAACAAAGACCCTACAGTTTAATAGATGACTTACATCTTCATTTAAAATCACTTCTTAAAAGCTTGGCAGGCAATTAGGCCATGCAAATGTTTTCTCCTGAATGCAGTTCACTGGAGGAACTGGGTACATTGTTGATCTGTGGATTAATCAACAAAAAACGAAAGAGCCTCCCCAGTCCTGTTTTTATCTTCTTTTTCTCTGTAATATGAAGTACCAGTAAGTAAAAAGGGTGACATGAGGTCTTATTCAGAGGTGGGTTTCAGCCGGTTCTGACCAGTTCTGGAGAACCGGTAGCAGAAATTTTGAGTAGTTCAGAGAACTAGTAGTGGATATTTTGAGTAGTTTGGAGAACCAGTAAATACCACCTCTGACTGGTCCCATCCCCATCTATTCTCTGCCTTCCGAGTTCCAGCTGATCAGGAGGAAATGGGGATTTTGCAGTAACCTTCCCCTGGAGTGGGGAGGGAATGGAGATTTTAGAGTATCCTTCCCCTGGAGTGGGGTGGGAATGGAGATTTTCTAGTATCCTTCCTCTGCCATGCCCACCAAGTCACGCCCACCAAGCCATGCCACGCCCACCAAGCCACACCCACAGAACTGGTAGTAAAAAAAAATTAAACCTACCACTGGTCTTGTTCCAAACAAACTTTCTTCATTGTTCCTCTACATATTGAAAATGTGTCAGTTCCTCTATCTATGCATGCACTTTACACGGGGATTTATTTTGTAAAACATGAGGGAAAACATTGGACAATTATCCTGCAATCAACTTCCACATAAATATGGACAAATACTGTATGTTAATTTCCATTTCCTCCTAGCTTCAATGAAAAGCAAATAGTCTTCCCATCTCATTAATGAAAAAAAAATGTGTGAGTGTAGATAAGTGTTCATCAAAAGAAAGTAAAACAAACTTCTTACCAATCTACCCTGGCCAGATTCAAGAGAAAGACTTACTCTAGCATTGGAAAAACTTATATTACCAGACATGTTTAGCTGTTAAACATCAACCTCTTAATAAAGAAAGGGTCATCAACTATATCATGTACTGTCCAGGTTCCCAAGATTCAAATCCAGAATTTTAAGAGTTTAAAAATGTTTAAATTAAGAGTTCATTTTTAATGTTAAAGTTTCAAATGATTTCAAGTTTATTTATGGCATTTGCTGAATATTTAGTTCAATTAAATTCTCCAACGCATAGATATTTTCACAGCTTGAATCACACTGAAGTTAGCATTGACCTCTCAAGCGAGGGTACTGGGGAAAAGATATTGAATTTCATTCCCTGGGAATTACAAGGGATGTAGTTTCGTTGGTCTATTAAGCACATTACATTGAAGAAGTTGTGCAAAACAAGGCCTACTTTTATTTCAGCAGCATCAGTGTCCATGTCTTGAACTGTAACCTAAAGTCATTATCAGATGCCCAGCTTAATTCTCAAGATTCTAGAAATGAGAATATCTTTTCTACAAGGCTCACTAGAACAGCATTGCCAAAAAGGCATTAAGAGTTGTTAACCTAATCTAGCATAGCTTCTTCTCTGGTAATATTGTACTGCTAACTAGAGCATACAAAACATTTGCTAGACCTATTCTCGAATACAGCTCATCTGCCTGGAACCCGCACTGTATATCGGACATTAATACAATTGAACGAGTCAGAGATATTTCACGAGAAGAGTACTCCACTCCTCTGCTCACAACAGAATCCCCTATTTTTATTTTTTTTATTTTTTATTTTTATTTATATGCTGCCCTTCTCCGGAGACTCAGGGCGGCTTACAATGCATTACAATAGCCTTCATACTTTTGTATATTTTATACAAAGTCAGCTTATTGCCCCCACAAACCGGGTCGTCATTTTACCCACCTTAGAAAGGATGGAAGGCTGAGTCAACCTTGAGCCTGATGAGATTCGAACTTACAGTAATTGCAGGCAGCTGGATGTTAAATGCTGCCTTGTAGGAGGCATTAGCCTCCTACGCCACTCAGGCTCCTATGCCACCAGCCTTGAAATTTTGGGCTTAGACAACATAGACAACATAGAACTACGCCGCCTTTGGTCTGACCTAAACGTAGTACATAAAATTATCTGCTACAACATCCTACCTGTCAATTACTACTTCAGCTTCAACAATATACAAACTTAAGGTAAACCGCTCCAAACTCAATTGCAGAAATTACGACTTCAGCAACAGAGTGGTCAATGCCTGGAATGCATTATCTGACTCTATGGTTTCATCCCCAAACCCCCATAACTTTAACCTTAGACTGTCTACTGTTGAACTCACCCCATTCCTAAGAGGTCTGTAAGGTGCATGCATAAGCACACCAATGTGCCTACCGTCCCTATCCTACTGTCCCCATTTATTTGTATCCATTTCATGTATTCATAATCACGTTTATACTTATATCTGTTACATGCTTGATTAGATAGATAGATAGATAGATAGATAGATAGATAGATAGATAGATAGATAGATAGGCAGGCAGGCAGGCAGGCAGGCAGGCAGGCAGGCAGGCAGGCAGGCAGGCAGATAGATAAATAAAGGCTAAGTTTTAGCTCTGAAGTTCCTACATGTGAAACGGAGACACAATCCATTGCTGGGATCCCATTAGAACTAAAAATCATCACATAGGCTAAATATTCTGTTTGAAGGCAGAAGAGCTTGAGGTTTTGTGCGGTGCAATGTTTCCCTTAACTTTGCCTTGTGTAGTTACTGAGGAAATAAATATAGCAATAAAACACTCATTTATAACCTTCTGTCAGCTCTTATGTTAGGAGGTAATTAGCACACTGGAACATTACTGTGTAACACAGAAGTTTTAGTGTAAACACTACTATTTCCATAATTGAGGGTTAATTTAAACATATGTTTTTGTTCCAGTAGGATAAGGAATTTTATGCTGTGGCTTATCTCTAAAAGACAACGGTACCCAGAATACAATATAAAAACACAGCTTGCCTCTGATTGTCTGAGTTGAAGGTGAACAAATGGAAAACTTTTGATTGCACCTTTTTGGCTGAAAGTCCCACCATGTTGGTCTATCCGTAGACAGTATAAGCTTGTCTACTCAAATGAAACATGGTGAGCTTGGCATCAAGATGTTGGTTGGAAAAACTGAGTTCCATATGATCTATTTTGTAATCTAAGCTTTGAACTCATGGCCTTCATAAGTCCCATGAGCTGTTTGAGTTTGTAGAACCATTCTACAAGTAAAGCTTAGAATGAAAATATGGATGCATTGCATAATTTTATTTTATTTATTTATTTATTTATTGGATTTTTATACCGCCCTTCTCCTTTCGGACTCAGGGCGTTGAACAGCCAGAATAAAACCTTTGTGTACAAAAGTTAAAATAATTTTAAGATAATTAAATAAAGTTTGGCCCATAATTTTAAAACTTTCAATTAAAATTAGTATCAATTTTAAAACCAACATAAAATCAGGCCAGCCCGGCTAATTGAAAGAAGGAGGTTTTAAGGGCCCGACGAAAAGTCCGGAGGTTTGGGATCACTCGTATCTCTGGGGGTAGATCATTCCAGAGGGTAGGTGCCACCACAGAGAAGGCTCTCCCCCTGGGGGTCACCAGCCGACATTGTCTGGCTGACGGCACCCTGAGGAGGCCCTCTCTGTGGGAGCGAACTGGCCAGCGGGAGGCAATTGGTGGCAGAAGGCAGTCCCATAATGATTATGGATTTTTCTTAATCCAGTAAGACTTTTGGCTTCAAATTGAAAATTCTCTCTTTTCGGTTACCGAAAAGCAACAGACAATGAAGGGCTTTTTGTCTGAATAACTGGGTTAATTTAGATTGTGCCTGCTTAATTTTATATTTGAGAAGAAATGTTAACCATAGCCGTGAAATAAAGAGACTTCTTTAGGAGAAAGACGATGACAAATTTGAATGGATATTATGGTGAAGTTACAGTGGCAACAAATCTATGGGTGTGAAAATTGGAGCCTCAGAAAGGCTGAAGGAATAAAAATGATGCCTTTGAATTGTGGAGATGGGATAACACTCTGAGAATATTTTAGACCGGTAAGAAGAACAAATCATTCAATGCTAGATTTTATATTCATTCATTCAATCAATCAAGTTTGATCTTTTCCATTATTACCCTGTTTCCCCGAAAATAGGACTCAACTGGAAAATAAGTCCTAGCATGATTTTTCAGGATGCTCATAATATAAGGCCAAAATAAGCCCCAGTTAAGATTGTCAGCCAGATGGATGCATTTAATACCGCATTTCCCCCAAAATAAGACCTAACCATAAAATAAGCCCTAATGCGTCTTTTGGAGCAAAAATTAATATAAGACCCGGTCTTATTTTTGGGGAAACACGGTATACGTATGAGTAATTTAAACATTTTAGGCAAACATGTAATTAGCCTATAATTTCCTGATGTTTCCCTTTTGGTAGGTCTTTTTGAATCAAATAAGTTTTGCCAGTTGTAAACCACTGATGTTTTAGCCACCTATCGAGTCCTTCCCAAGGACAGAGAATTGGCAAATATTAGATAATGCTAAAGATACCGTTGCAGGATGTCAGCTGTTCCAAGTAAAGCTACCTTTTGCAATTGATTGATGGTGATTTGGTCAATGCTGAGGGTGTTCAGATGGTGCTCAGATGTTTTGGAACTGCAGCCGAGGTGACTATTACTATTGGTATTATCTTGCAATAGCTCCCTAGGCAGTCCACTTTTTGCAGGGGTTAATTATTAAGGTTTGGGGTTGTGATGGCTCAAGGGTTAAAGACGGGGTGAGCTCCTGTTACTTGCACCAGCTCCTGCCCACCTTTGCAGTTCAAAAGCATGCAAATGTGAATAGATAAATTGCTACTATTTTGGTAGGAAGGTAACAGTGTTCCGTGTGCCTCGGCTGGCCACATGACCACAAAAATGTCTTCGGGAAATGCTGGCTTCCTCAGCTAAGAAATGGAAATGAGCAATGCCCCCTAGAGTCAAGGGGCACTGGAACATTTACCTTTACCTGTTACGGTTCATTGCATAGTTAGGCAGATGTTTAGCAGGATTTGGCATTATTATCCACCTATCAAGACTCCAAAGAACCTGGTATAGGCAGATATTGTTTTATGGTATTAAAGAGCCGAGATGGCGCAGTGGTTAGAGTGCAGCACTGCAGGCTACTTCAACTGACTGCTAGCTGCAGTTTGGCAGTTCAAATCTCACCGGCTCAAGGTTGACTCAGCCTCCCATCCTTCCGAGGTCAGTAAAATGAGGACCCAGATTGTTGGGGGCAATAGGCTGACTCTGTAAAACCACTTAGAGAGGACTGTAAAAGCACTATGAAGTGGTATATAAGTCTAAGTGCTATTGCTATATCATCAAAGGATGTAAGATACTATACTATTACTATTGAGTTTCATTATATAAAATCTCCCCCAAAATATTCCTTCAATGTACAAGGGGAATTTTCGGTATGCCCTCCGTGTAATGAAAAGAGAACTGCTGTGTTAGTAAATAACCAGCTGAGTTTTTTTTTTAATCAGAAGGAAGAACTATATACAAATAAATAAACAAATGTGTAATCTTACTCTACTGGGATCGAGGAGCTCAGAGATTTAACAAAATACCCTCTAGCCTAGTTCCTGATATTAGAAACACCTTGTTTCTTTTTCCTTTCCATTAAAGCTCATAGGTGTATTTCAACATTATGTACTTCAGCTTAAAACATTCTAGGTAACTATCATTTTGGCTTGAAATTCTGGGAGCTGAAGTCCACATATTTGGATGTTACCAGATAGAAAGAGTAGCTTCATCATCTGGCAGCTGATATTTATTTCTTTGACGGATATATAGTGCTGTCCAGCTCAAACAAAGTGACTCTGGGTTCCATACAACAACAGCAACAACGACAAACAATAGACACCCCCCCAAGTAAACATATACTATTAAAAACCCGTAAAATAATAATTGAACATGATAATTAAAGTACCAAAAGAGTTAGGGTCTCAGCTAGATCCAAATGCCTGAGGATAATGGAATTACTTCTTCCTCTTTTGTTTGAACTA
>WNWU01000007.1:33784280-33801919 GCA_012654045.1 Ptyas mucosa
AATAGAATAGAATAGAATAGAATAGAATAGAATAGAATAGAATAGAACAGAACAGAACAGAACAGAACAGAACAGAACAGCACAGCACAGCACAGCACAGCACAGCACAGAATAGAATAGAATTCTTTATTGGCCAAGTGTGATTGGACACACAAGGAATTTGTCTTGGTGCATACGCTCTCGGTGTACATAAAAGAAGAGATATATTCGTTAAGAATCATAAGGTACAACACTTAATGATAAGCATAGGGAAACAGTCAATATAAATCTTAAGGATACCAGCAACAAAGTTACAGTCATACAGTCATAAGTGGGAGGAGATGGGTGATGAACTTAGAAGAAGCACTTCTTCAGAGGGAGGGGACAGGGAAAAAAAAACCAGGTGGTTGCAGATGGTGGTTATGGAAATTTTTAAAAATGTAGAGATGATTTAATAGGTTGGTTGGATTATAGTCCATTATCGTGAAAAATCATGCATGTGGATATGTTCTTATTGACTCCATGAAGTGAGCATCCAATATGTTTCTCTTTGGTCTATCAGTGAGAAATATATGGTGCTCTATAAGCTTGGCTGCTTGCTTGGCGACATTTTATTACCCAACTAAGTCACATTACTAATGCTAGTGCATGTGGAGTTTGCTCCCTGTTTATGTACAGTAGCTTGCCCTGTCAGTGCCATGTAGTTCTCTCCTTGGTAGTTCCAAGAGTGCTTTTTGAAAAGCAATTGGACTTTGTTTTTTCCTTTTTTTTAGTATTTTTTTTAAGACAAACAAACATTTAATACATCATTTAATACTCCCTTCCCTGTGACATCTCAGTGTTATCTTCTAGGCTTCTTCTCCATCTTCCATAAGTTTCTTCTATCTTCATCTTCATCCAAACCATTCTAACATTTCATTGCTAAATCAATATTGTAATCATCATTTATACATAATTATGGTATCAGTCCTTTATATCTCTTTTCCAACCAACTATAAAAATAATTCCATGTTTTAAAATATTCTGATTCTTCCTTATCTTCAATCATCAGAGTTAATCTATTCATTTCTGCACAATCTAAAAAAATATTATTACTTCTTCTTCCAAAGATATTATCTCTGATTTCCAATTTTGAACATACACAATTCTTGCAACTGTTATTATATGTATGATCAAATATTCATTTTCCTTCCTAATTTTTTTCTGAAAAGATACCCAGTAGGAACAACTCTGGTTTAAATTCAATCCAAGAAGCTTCAGTCAGAACTCAGGAAGCTTCTTGCATGAAAAGTGAAATGTCTTCAAGGAAAAAACAAAGTCAGCAACTTATTGACTTTGCTTTTTCCTTGAAGACATTTCACTTCTCATGCAAGAAGCTTCCTGTGTTCTGACTGAAGCTTCTTGGATGAGAAGTGAAATGACTTCAAGGAAAAAACAAAGTCCAATTGCCTTTTGAAAAAGCACCTTTGGCACAACTATGACCTGGATGACTGAAAATCTCAGTCCATTTCTCCTTAAAATGTGATGATGGAGAGGATGTGTTCCGATCTTACTGCTTTCTTCTAAGCTTTATTATTTTCTCTTTTGAATGGTGTGGAAAGTGGTGTGCTTCCATTTCTCTATTGATGGCTGATATCTTTAACTAACTTAACTAATCTTTAATTAAATATAAAGGCAATTATATGTATTTGCATGTAACAATATTTGTTATTTTAGAATTGCGGTCTCAAAAACACAATGCACAATCTGCTTGAAATAGTGGGTTTTGATGCATTTTTTCCTAGTGTTTTCAAAGGCACAGCATCATTACAGCTGACATTTTCCTTATAACTCTGGCGGGTTTTTTTGTCACATTTTATGAAAGAACAGTTAATTTGACAGGATGACATGGAAGAATATATCTAGATGTTGTGTGAATTATTTGTAGTAGTGACATGATATTTTCTTTTCTTCTTTTAAGTAACTGAAAATGAAGAATCTGTCTCCCACGAAAAAGGTAAAATAGTTCCATCTATTCTATGTTAGACACATCCCACCACCGATATGCCTTGCTCTACACAAACACTCAAGAAGTTAAGACAAAGTAGGACAGGTTCAGTGGAAGACAACTATAATGATCGGTGGTCGGGCAACTTATTCCTTTGAGGAAAGATTGAAAGAAATAAGGGTAGTTATTGAAACAAAATGATGGAGTGGAGTAATGAGAGCATCCATATAGCATCTGAAGGAGTGTCACACAGAAAAAGACTAGGACTTATTTTATGAACCCAGTGTGCAGGAGGAAAATTCCAAAATTTAATAGCAAGAATAGGCATGAAATATCTATTCTTGAATTTAAGATCGTCTAAGCCCATGTAAAGCTCAGGAAACTGTTTTAAATGATATTACTTGTTGGTCCAGATGTGCACAACCAAGCTACAGTTCTGCTACAACTGTCAATAAAGAGCTACGCGTGGGCAAACAATTGGGAACAACCCTTGAAGGAGCTACAATTTTTAATCCTTTTGTGGGAGGGTGCTTCAGCCACACTAAAACATGTTATTTATTTTATTTATTCATTCATTCATTCATTCATTCATTCACTTTATATATGCCGCCCTTCTCCGGAGACTCAGGGCGGCTTACAATGCATTAAGCAATAGCCTTCATACTTTTGTATATACCTGCTTAGTAGGGCTTTCAGTCCCCCCAAGCGGTGTTCTTTTTTATACAAAGTCAGCTTATTGCCCCCACATTTTACTTACCTCAAAAGGATGGAAGGATGAGTCAACCTTGAGCCTGGTGAGAATTGAACTTGCAGTAATTGCAGGCAGCTGGCAGCTAAGTACTACTTTAACAGCAGTAGTTTAGTCCACTGCGCCACCAAGGCTCTTGGTTATGCGGTACCTCTTTTGAATTCATTGTAACAATTGGGCAGAAACAATGGCACAGACAACAGTAAGCACCTTCTGTTGAAAGTAATTGCAATCTTTTTTCATCTCTTTCCAATCAATTTAGATAAGCCGGACAAATGGAACTAATTAGATATCTAATCACATCACTTCTATGTTTTCGGTTTTATATTCTTTGGAAGCTGCCTCAAACTAAAACCAAGACTCTCATGTCTTCTTTAGCAAGACTTATTAAAGTAAAACAGAGAGAGAGAGAGAGAGATTATAGGATTTTGGAACTATTTCCTATTTAGAACCCATTGATCTCCTAGTATATTAGAGCTGAAACTCTTTTAATTTCTCTGTAAGAATCTTCTTTTGATCTACCAAGGATTTGGGTCTTTTCATTGATAACAGAAAAACTTGCAGCTGGTTATTTACACAGTGCTCTTCTCAATCTTTATTAGTCTGGGAACTAACCAATGCAGCATGCCTTTCTGACATGTTATTGCAATTACCCCAAACATGGCTCTTTACTAAGATGTTAAATGGGATTATTAAAATAATATATTGTGTGTAATTCCTGACCAAAGTAAATATGCCTGTTTTAGCATTTTCCTAAATCAGAACCAAGCATTCAATAAAACTATTCCACCTTAGGTTATATATTCACAAAGATTCTTGAAGTCTAGAGCCAAAGGTTTGACTGTTTAGCAAATTAGAAAGATTTGCCGTCTTTTCCCTTACTCAATATTATGAGTTCCAGACTTTCTGCTTTCCTGTTGGGATCCTGGCTTAATCAGCCAAAATAGAAAATGAGAGTCGAGATTTGCAAGAAAATTATCTTCTGTGGCAAGAAAAGGCAGCAATTTGTGAGGGCAAGCAATCAGAGCTAAATGAAAGGCAAAAATATTTGTTTGGAAAAGACTTGGAAGTTATTTCAATTGACAGCAAGTATGGAAATATCTCTTGTAGAGCAAACAAAGTGGACAATCTTCCTTGAGATGTCTCTGGCAGGTCTGAAGGCCTAGTGTAAACTCAAGCCTCAGTGTTTTCTTTCATTGGGGGTATTAATTGGAACCCTGACAGTCTCAGAATTTAAACAGAATGCTAGAAATCATTTCAAAATCAATGGTTGATGAACCAAACTGTTAAGATATTTAAAAATATATAGAATAGAATAGAATAGAATAGAATAGAATAGAATAGAATAGAATAGAATAGAATAGAATAGAACAGAACAGAACAGAACAGAACAGAACAGAACAGAACAGAACAGAACAGAACAGAACAGAATTCTTTATTGGTCAAGTGTGATTGGACACACAAGGAATATGTCTTGGTGCATACGCTCTCGGTATACATAAAAGAAAAGATACATTCGTCAAGAATCATAAGTGCAACACTTAATGATAGTCATAAGGAATAAATAAGCAATCAAATCATATTAGGAAACAGTCAATATAAATCTTAAGGATACCAGCAACAAGGTTACAGTCATACAGTCATAAGTGGGAGGAGATGGGTGATAGGAACGATGAGAAGATTAATAGTAGTGCAGACTTAGTAACTAGTTTGACAGTGTTGAGGGAATTATTTGTTTAACAGAGTGATGGTGTTTGGGAAAAACTGTTCTTGTGTCTAGTTGTTCTGGTGTGCAGTGCTCTATAGTGCCATTTTGAGGGTAGGAGTTGAAATAGTTTATGTCCAGGATGCAAGGGGTCGGTAAATATTTTCACAGCCCTTGTGTAGTATACAGGTCCTCAATGGAAGGCAGGTTGGTAGCAATTGTGTTTTCTGCCGTTCTAAATATCCTCTGAAGTCTGTGTCTGTCTTGTTGGGTTGCGGAACCAAACCAGACAGTTATAGAGGTGCAGATGACAGACTCAATAATTCCTCTGTAGAACTGGATCAGCAGCTTCTTGGGCAGTTTGAGCTTTCTGAGTTGGCGCAGAAAGAACGTTCTTTGTTGTAATGTAATAGCTGGAGCAGTGAAGGATTGGACAATGAGTAAGAACACACAGTTATAGCTAATTGGTTAAAGAGAGCTGGCCATGAGGCAACCTGAGCTGTGATTGGTTGAGTGAAAAGTGAGTGAAAAGGGGAGTTTCCTTGTTCCCGCCTTTTTGCCCTGTATACTTTCTGTGATTTGCCTCCTGATGTTCCTGCTGTGTTGATTTACCTGCAGATGCTCCTGTTTGCCGATCTTCTTTACTTAAATATATTTATTTATATAAAACTGCTGATTCGGGTTCATGTGGAATCTCTGATTCCATTTGGACACCGGCTGCTCAATTCCCTGATACAAACCATCAGGTGTATTGTTCTCCTCAGGTTGTCACTATAGGGCTTTGATATGATATTAGGAAAGAAAATGAAAGTATCTATATATTATTTAGAAAATTAAATTAGATTAGAAACTAAAAAAAATACAGTAGATGTAAACAATTTGAAACCCTAAAACCAGGAAAATTGAAAAATGAATTGAAGCTGAACTTCAACAATAACATTGCAATCAATCTCAGAGCTGAATTTGAAGAGCTATGGTAGAATTGCAGTATTTTCAAAAAAAAATAAAGTAAGACGAGTCTCATATAAGCCAATACAAAATTGTATTGCAAACAAATTACAATTTGGAGCAATTCAGGACCAATTCAATAGGAACATTAGTTCTGAGCAACATCGAAGTGAAAAATAATATTTTGAAAATTTCTGAAATTTCTGAAAAGAACTATAGGATCACCTCATAAAATAAGACAAGCTAGCAGAGAGTACCAACATAGAAAATGAATTAAAAGGAAAGACTATGGAAAATTTAAGTATAACAGAAGAAATGGTTCAGACGTGATCAAAGGAATTCAAGAACTGCAATGTATCTGGAGCATATGCATTAAACCAATTACAAGGAAGTATTTGATTCTTTTCACATAACCAGGTTAAAAAAAGGATAGAGGTTGTTGCTATCAGTCAAAACAAGGTTTTGCAGAAATAGGAATGAAAGTATGGGAGACAAAGTTAATAGTTAATGGTGATGAATTAGGTGAAGGCAAAATGAAAAGAGGAATCCTTCAAGTTAATTATTCATCCCTTTGGCAATTATCCAATTGACAAAGATGATAAATAAGAAATGAATGGTTTTGGCTGCCCAAGAACAAACACTGTACCAGTGTACCAGTCACCAAGGCAAAAACCAGAAAAGACCAGTGTGATAGTAAATGCCGCTCTTATGAATATAAACATGAACAGTTTATCATGTAATAAGAGAACACAGCAAAACCACACAACTGATTAAAAATCCAGCATGATTAAGTTGTGAAAGTATTACACCGGTATTTTATGTGAAAAGTATGACACCATGCAGGATTTAACTGGTTGGGCAGATGTTATGGGAGACAGGCAGTCCCTCAAGTAAACAGTCTCTGTGCCTCGTAGGGCTTTATAGGTAAGCAACCAGCAACTTCAACCTTCCCTGGAAGGAAACCAACAACCAAAACAGCTTGCCAACCAGAGATGTTATATGGGCATACTAATTCAAGATGCTGGTGATCACCTAGAAAGCCCTACATGGCTTAGGCCCGGGATACTTGGCGGACCATCCGCAGCCAGCAACAGCTTCCCATCGCCTGGTGCGCTCTCACAGGGAGGTCCTATTCAGGGTGCCGTCGGCCAAACAGTTGTCTGCTGGCGACCCCCAGGGAAAGAGCTTTCTCTGTAGGCGCACCCACCCTTTGGAATCAACTCCCTCTGGAGCTCCAGGTGGCCCCCGACCTTTGCTCCTTCATCTAGCCACCCTGGACTGATGGGATTTTTAATAGAATTTATTTGGGGTTTACTGGATTTTTTGTCAATTTTATTATGGACCTTTTTTTTAATGGTCTGTTTGTTTTGTTTATTGTTGCGAGCTGCCCTGAGTCCTGTGGAGATAGGGCAGCATATAAGTCCAATAAAATCAATAAATCAATAAAAATCAATCAATCAATCAATCAATCAATTATAGCTTGCACTGCCACCGGTTGAACTTACAGGGTGACTAGAACACAAGTGGTTATCTGAAGAGCCCTGTCTATCTCTAATAACAATATAGATGCATCTATATCTTTCACTAAATACAATTTATATGCAAATGCACTGAGGCAAACAATCTGCTCTATTAAATCGGAAGCCTAGGTGTCTACATTGCAAGAAATGTAGACATAGAAGCCCAGTTAGCAAAATGAAAAAAAGAAAGTAAAAAAGCATTGGGCTCTTCCCTTTTGCCATTAGGAAGAGTCAGAAAAGAAAGAATCATAGCTTTACGGATAGCAATATCACTTAGATTTATATACTGCTTCACAGTGCTTTAAAACCCTCTCTAAGTGGTTTACAGAGTCAGCCTATTGCCCCCAACAATATGGTTCCTCATTTTACCAACCTTGGAAGGATGGAAGGCTGAGTCGACCTTCAGGAGCCTCGATGGCGCAGTGGTTAGAGTGCAGTACTGCAATCTACTTCTGCTGACTGCCAGGCTCAAGGTTGACTCAGCCTTCCATCTTTCCGAGGTGGGTAAAATGAGGACCCAGATTGTTGGGGGCAATATGCTGACTCTGTAAACTGCTTAAACAGGGCTGTAAAGCACTGTAAAGCCAGTGGTGGGTTGCCCCCGGTTTGCACCAGTTCTATAGAACCGGCAGGAAAACCGGCAGGAGGCTCCGCCCACCGACCCCGATGTCATCAAAGTGCTTCTGGGCATGTGCAGAAGAGTGCACGTGCGCATGGCCCCATTGCGAACCGGTAGTAAAGGTAGGTAGAACGCACCCCTGTGTAAAGCGGTATATAAGTCTAAGTGCTATTGCTATTGAGCTGGTGAAAATCAGACTGCAGCCAGCCAGCAGGCAGCAGAAGTAGCCTGCAGTACTGCGTTCTAACCACTGAGCCACCACGCCTCATAATTTGATGGATAAAGTATCTTCTGTACTTTCCTATGGAATTGAACTTTAAGCATAGAAATAAAATATATGTTTATAGGTATATTTTTCAGTACTATTAGAAAACAGGTTGCTAAAAGTGACCCACAACTTTACTCAGACTTAATCTCAAGAAGATATTTCCAGAAGATATAGTTTAATATTACCTGTTATTGAGAAATGGTAGATGGTAACTATTAATTTGGAGTTTGGTTGCAGGCTGGTAGTAAATTCAACCATCACTTCTTCCATGAAGAAAAGATAGGTACAGTATGAAGAGGTTTCGGATGTACACTTCCAAATTCTAAGGAGATTCCTTTCAAATCATTATTTAGTTCTTTTCAGTTCAACATTTGTTTCAGTCAAATTCAGATATTCATCACTATTAACATCACTATTTATTTTTTATTAACATTACTCTTTATTTCTGTTAATGTATATTATTTCTTCTTATTCTAACAAGTGCCCAGTAAACAAATGTTTCTGCATTTCTTCAGTGAATACGATAGTCCTCAATTTACAACCACAATTGAGCCTCAAAGCAGGACAGTTGTTAAGTGAGCTGTGCTCCATTTTACAACCTTTCTTGCCACAGTTGGGATGTGAATTCATGCGGTTGTTAAGTCAGTAACACAGTTGTTAAGTGAATCTGGCTTCCTCATTGACTTTTCCTGCCAAATCAGTGGTGGGTTCCTCCTGGTTCGGCCCAGTTTGGCTGAGCCGGTAGCGGTGATGATATGACATTCCCGAACCGGTTCTGCCCCCCCCCGCCCCCCGCCTCCACACCACCGCATTATTCTTACCTTTTATTTGGCCCCACCCCCAATCTATTGCTGCCTCCTGAGTCCCAGCTGATGGGCTATAAGGGAAAAAATCCTCCCTACTCTCTCTCTTTCTCTCTCCCTATCTACCTACCTCTCTATCTATCTACCTACCTACCTATCTCTCTTCTATCAATCTATCTTCTATCAATCTATCTTCTATCAATCTATCACCTACCTACCTACTCTCTCTCCCTCCCTCCCTGCCTCCCTACTCTCTCTCTCCCTCCCTCCCTCCCTCCCTCCCTCCCTCCATACATCTATCTATCTATCTATCTATCTATCTATCTATCTATCTATCTATCTATCTTCTATCTATCACCTACCTACCCACCTACCTTCTCTCTCTCCCTCCCTCCCTACCTACATTTATCTATCTATCCATATATCTTCCTGTCTGTCTGTTTGTCTCTATCTATCTATCTATCTATCTATCTATCTATCTATCTATCTATCTATCTATCTCTATCTATCTTTTATCAATCTATCTATCACCTACCTACCTACTCTCTCTCTCTCCCTATCTACTACTTACGTCCATCTATCTATCTATCTATCTATCTATCTATCTATCTATCCATCCATCCATCCATCCATCCATCCATCATCTCTAGGAGTATCTTCCATAGGGCAGGTTCTATAACAGAAAAGTGACCCTGTACTGAATAGCATTGCTGCACTGAATAATGAAATTTACTCCAGTGAACTCAAAGAAACTTGTGTTTCTCATACCTCCGTATAAATATACTATATACTGTACAAAATATACAGAACCATACCGGGCAATGTAAATTTCATCTATATTTTACTATCTGTTCTTTACTATCTGCTCAGAAGGAAGTCCATTTAAATTTAACAGGGCACATTCCCACCTAGGTCAACATGTAATTATAACCCAGATTATATTATATATGTGTGTTAATTATTTTCCAGTGTGTCCAATATAAATATTCCGATGCATAATAATCTAAAATAATTTTGATGGAGATCATATTTTTTTTCTTGAAAATACTAGTGTATATTCAACAACCTCAGGACAATTTCTTTCTTCATTTCCTAATTCTCCTGTATTTATCACAGATTATCTCAGCCAGTTAGGAATGTTATAATAAGATAATATCATGGTACAAAGTCCGATGGGATGGTGCCAGTAAAGAAAAAAACAGTATCATTTGATCTAACCAGTCAGATGTGACAACCTAATGACAATATAAGGAGTAGTGTAAATAAACCAGCATGTTTTGTGCAAACAAAGAATGCCACAATTTGCTAGCTGCCTTATTTCAATTATAAGAACCTAAGAAAATGAACCTTGTGAAAAAACATAATAAAAAGAAAACAACGTATATATAGTAGCTAGTTTCTGAAGCTTAAGAAATTTTGCTTACATGCACAGTCTATGTAAATGTGTGTGGATGAGTGAACACAAGTATACAAAGAACAACTCTAGGGATTTTCCCCCTCCTTCCTTCCTTATTATCTTCTTCCAGAAACTATACACAATTATTAGATGAAGCTGCTTTATGATTCATTACTTCTGCATACAGAGGATAATGTTTAAGTGTCTCATAAAAAAGGCGAGCTGTCAAACATTGAAAAGCTTTTGGGTTGATTAAATATGGTGCTTTCACTTATTAATCAATGGATAGGTTGATTAAAAAGCTCAAAATTACTCTGCTTGCTTGTTCCTGACCCATATGAGGGCTTATTTCAGTGGTGGTTCAGACCGGTTCGCAAGAACCGGTAGTAAAACTGGTGGGAGGCTCCGCCCACTGACCCAAACATCTGCACATACACAGAAGCTTCTGCGCATGGGCAGAAGTGTGTGTGCGTGCTCCTGATACAAACCAGTAGTAAAGGTAAGCAGAACCCACCCCTAGTTTACTTGGATCAGTATTTGGTGAATCTCCCCATGAAAACTCCTTCTTTGTGCAAGCTATCATATTTAAACCAATATGGTTGGTTTAGCACTGAAACTGACAAGATACCTTTCTCTTTACCATGTTAGTTCTAGCTGTAGTTATTGGTGCAGCTGTAACCAGCCTGTGCACTCTTAAGTCCTAAGAGTATTCTGAAAATGGAAAATACTCCATGAATTATAACATCATTTTGTCTGTGCGCCATCATTCCAATATTATAATGCCTTCTAATGGATGCCTATGGTTTTGGGCAGACTTTCAATGGTTTTCAGCAAGTTTTCAAAGATTTGCAGTACAGGGTATTAACCATACTTCCCCCCCCCCCCCATTTGATCATTTTTCTGAAGAACCTTAACAGTGAAGAAATTATTATAAGTATTAAAATTAAAGAAACAGAATAATACAGAAAAGGAAGTGAGAGTAGGACATATATTATCCTCATGTCTCTTTAAATTTAACCTGAATGTATTGCAAGAATGACTGGTTTGGAAGTTATGTCAGCTAGAATCAGACTAGGAGTCTGAAACATTAAGAACTGAGGAGCTTCAGGATTGAAAGAATTAGCCAGTGACATCCATACCTACCTACCTACCTACCTACCTACCTATCTATTTGTTCGATTTATATGCCACCCTTCTCCGGAGACTCAGGGCGGCTTACAATGCGTTAAGCAATAGCTTTCATACTTTTGTATGCACCTGCTTAGTAGGGCTTTCGCCCTCCCTAAGCGGTGTTCTTTTTTATACAAAGTCATCTTATTGCCCCCACAATCTGGGTCCTCATTTTACCTACCTTGGAAGGATGGAAGGCTGAGTCAACCTTGAGCGTGGTGATATTTGAACTTGCAGTAATTGCAGGCAGCTGGCAACTAAGTGCTACTTAACAGTGCTTTAGTCCGCTGCTCCACCAAGGCTCCATTGCCCTGGGGATACTCAGCTGGGGGCTTTTTTCATGTGCCTGGCAGGACCTGGGGTGAAGGACGGGAACTCAACTCTGCCCTCCCACAACCTCAGGTCTCGAAATTGGTTTTGCTAACTTCCCGCCCAGCACTCCAACCACTTGAGCCACCATGCTTTTTTAACTATGTAGGTAACACCCACATCATTAGCTGAAACTAAAGACGATGTAGAACAGAGGTGTCAAACTGGATTTCTTCAAGGGCCGGATGAGCATTGCAATTCTCCCCCATGGACTGGTGGGTGGAGGGGAGTGGGCGGAGACAGGATGGATGTTTCCTGCAGCATCCTGCCGGCCAAAATGGGGCACGAGGGGGCCACAGCCCCCCCCCCCATTTTCAGCCTCCATGACCTCCTGCAGCAGTCTGCTGGCCCAAAATGGCCTATTTTGGCTGGCAGAGGTACCACGGGCTGGTCCTTTGATATTTCCAAGCCACCCCACAGGCCAGATTTAAACACCCTGCAGGCCGGATCCAGCCTTGAGTTTGACACTCCTGATTTAGAAGATCTCATACAAATGAAAAATGGAATGTGAAAAAAATCTGGGTTAATGTTAATATTAAGAAGACACATTCACAACATGGGACGAACTTTTGAGGGGACTCTAGAATAAATAAAAATAAACAGTGTGCTGGACAGGGGATTAATCATAAGCAGAAAGACAATAACAAACTTTGACCATGGGTGTTAAGCATTTTTATATGTCAACAAAGATACAATAGTTAAAATAATGCTTTTTTTTTTTGAGTGGTAATATACAGCTGTGGCAGCTGGACATTGAGAAAGTGCAAGATAAAGAAGGTGGATGCTTTTGAATTATGGATCTGGCAATGGTTACTTAGAGTACTATGAACTGTAAGAAGAAACGATCAATCTGGTCCAAACAGAGACAGATTGCTCCCTTGATGTGATGATCTGCAAGAAGAAACTCATATACATGTGTTGGGAGTGGATAATAGACTAGGAAAAATAGCTAATCTTGACAAGGTTGACGGAAGGGAAGAAGGGGAAGACAATTTGTAATAAGGATAGATGGAATCAAGAGTATTGTTTCAAAGAGCTATAAATTATTACCAGAAGAAGCTTATGATGGTTAGCATTGGTCTGTGCAGTATACAGGAACTGAGTCTGGTTCATTGGCACACAATCATGTATAATAAGATACAGAGAATGTTCATTATTATAAATATTAAGCAAACGAAATATTATTTATTTTATTTTATTTTTTATTTTGATTTATATGCCGCCCTTCTCCGGAGACTCAGGGCGTCTTACAATGCGTTAAGCAATAGCCTTCATACTTTTGTATATTTTATACAAAGTCAGTTTATTGCCCCCACAAATTGGGTCCTTATTTTACCTACCTTAGAAAGAATGGAAGGCTGAGTCAACCTTGAGCCTGATGAGAATTGAACTCGCAGTAATTGCAGGCAGCTGGAAGCTAAATACTACTTTTAACGGTAGCATTAGTCTGCTGCGCCACTCAGGCTCCTTTTAAACAGTTTAGGATTCTAAATGTTGACAAGCATAAAATATATTTATATTCTCTGAGCTTGGTTGTTTTCTTGCAGAAGTTCCATTATTCAGCTAGCACTGATGATGTTGCCTAGTTGGGTAATGAAACTTCTGCAAGGAAACAGCCCAGCTCAGAAGCACCAAGGACTCCACAGTTCAACCCTGGGCTTCAAATATTCTCTTCTATTAGAAACATATATTTATTCAAAACTGCTAAATAAAGTTTTAACATATGGCCTCTTACTGTATACCATTTCTCATTTTCTCTTAAGTGAGTTAAGTGTAGAGTGTCTTCACTAGTGCTTTCTGTTTTCTATATTGCCAGATGAAATCAACGTTGAAACAATCACCATCAATAGAGATATGGGGGGGGAAATTGCAAAATGATCACTTGGAATAGCTACAGAAGAAGAGGATGGGGGCCAGTTCCTTGGTTCCAGAGGGAAGAATGAAATCCTGTAAGCTGGAAGGCAAGACAAAGTAGCTATTCCCATCAGTAAGAAAATAATGCTCCATAGCTCAGGAGAAAAGAATTCACAGTATTTCCTCTGGGGATGAAACAAGTGATAAGCTATAAACCACAAAATTGTGGAGACCGCAGAGGAGGAATGCCATATACTCCTTTACACGTGGAAGGAGCTTGAAAGAACTTCCCTAGTTTTAAGAGGTCAAATTAGAAAATTTAGTAGTCATCACACAAGCAGGAGATAATACCGCAATAAATAAATGTACCATATTTAACCATACAAAATTGATCAACACCCAGGGGATCACCTCTTTCAGGATTCATAGCAGAGACCACAATGTAGCACCTAGAAATTATAGCAGTCCCGTACATCAGTGGTGGGTTGCTACCGATTTGCCCCGGATTGGGTGAACTGGTAGCGATGGTGGTGGGAGGCTCTGCCCACTCGCCTGGACGTATCTACACATGCGCAGAAGCTTCTTCACATGTGCAGAAGCATTGCGCGCCCACGTGAGCGTGTGAGTGCCAGCGAGCAAACCAGTAACAACCAAATTTACTGCCACACATACAGTCAAAAGTATGGATCTGGTATGTATTTGATACATACCAGATCCATACTTAATAAAAGTATACTTAATCCATATTTAATAAAAGTATGGCTCTGGTATGTATCTCATCATAATAAAAAAGGATCAACTAGAGAAGACACATGAAACCATCAACAATGTCTTCAAAGGAATAAAATTCATAAGTGAAGAAAACAATAACACACTATCCTTCCTGGATATTTTCATCAGCAGGAAAAAAAAGAAAAACCAGTAGCAAATTAGAAAAACCAATATAACCAAGTGCTTCATTAGCAGAGTAACAACCCAACTTCTCACAAGAGGAACCATGTAAGAACATTGTTCAGACAATCCCAAATGTACTGCAGCAACCCAGAACACAAGAACAATGAAACACATTCTATACAACTTCCCCCAAAATGGATACCCACACGATTAATCAAAAAGTGCCTGACCATTCAATAACTTTATAGCACTATCAACACAACTATGAAAAAGGTTGTGCTACCATACATTAAAAACCTCACAAAAACAACCATCAGACTATTACAACTACATGGCATCACTGTGGTACACAAATTAAAATCCTCCAAAATATCTTAAGTAAACCAAAATATCCAGTAGCTCAAGAAATAAAAACTGGAATCATCTATAACATACAGTGTAAGGACTGCAACAGCCACTATGTAGCCACACAGACAGACTAGCAGAGCGCATCCATGAAGACCAGAGGTGGGTTTAGCAGGTTCTGGAGAACTGGAAGCGGAAATTTTGAGTAGTTCAGAGAACCAGCAAATACCACCTCTGGCTGGCCCCAGAGTGTGGTGGGAATGGAGATTTTGCAATATCCTTCCCCCAGGAGTGGGGAGGGAATGGAGGGAATGGAGATTTTACAGAAAATGCCCACCTCCAGATCTTGAATTTGAAGATATGTTTTCTCAAGGACTTAGATTAATTTTACAGTATCCTTCCCCTGCCATGCCCACCAAGCCATGCCATGCCCACCAAGACACACCCACAGAACCGGTTGTAAAATTTTTTTGAAACCCACCACTGATGAAGACCAACTATTTAAGATCATTAAACTTTTTGTCATTCACATGTCATTTTACATCCTTTGTTTAATGATTCTATTCCACCATTTCTTCGACATTAATGTAACTCTTGTTCCATGGCGAGTTGTCCCACAGTGAGTTGGCTGTGGCATGTTGGTTATGTCAAGTTGGCCATGGTGAGTTGGCCATGCCGAGTTGTCCTAGACCCCACGAAGAGTGGTGTAAAAATGTTACATAAATGATGATCTCATGTGAAAAGAGAATAACTGTTATGTTTCCCATGCATTAACATTACGTTATCAGTCTCTTCTAACAGACATCCTGTTCAGTAAACCAAAACTCTATTTATTTCTCACACAGTTAACGTACAACACTAGCTGACTACTAAACAATGCTTTTGTTTTTAACAGTCTCTCAGATGGGGAATTGCACCTCCCCAATAGACACATATTTATTTCCTCAAGTGTAGTTGAAATCCAGTTCCAGTTTTGCTTTGGTTCTTTGTTTGCTGTCAAAAAGGGTTAGGATATTGTTGGTAGCCCTTAAATTTTCCTCTGCAATTATTTAAAGACAGAGAGAAAGTGGCCACCTCCGGATCTTGAATTTGAAGATACGTTTTCTCAAGGACTTAGATTAATATTAATTACAGTCTTCAGCAGATTATTTGGAACTCATGTGGAACTAATTCATTGCTCTGCTAACATATTTGCTTCAGTGATACATATTTATTTGCCTCTGCAGTTAAGTATGTTAGATTGAACAAAAAGAGGGTTGCTCTGTTTCTAAGAATGCAGTGCTAATTTGGTGTTGACCTACCTTTTTCAGGCTGCTGGATTCTATTTTATAGTTCTCATGTCCTCATTTTCATGGCTTGTCTTTCTCCTATTCTGGATGGATTCAGGACATTGGGTGTTTGTCAGTTCAGAGAAAATGCTGAGTTGACTTTTACATAAAAGAACTTGCTCTTTTAGGGGGAAAGGGGAGGGGGGAACTAAAGATTAAGCTAGTTCTATGTTCCTAACTAGAATTTCCCCAATTCAGCAGTCTTAGCCTATCTAGGCCAAAGCTATCTATGTCTTAGCCTTATGTCTTAGCCTATCTAGGCCAAGGCTATCTATGTCTTATGTCTTAGCCTATCTAGGCCAAGACTATCTATGTCTTATCCTTATGTCTTAGCCTATCTAGGCCAAGGCTATCTATGTCTTATGTCGTAGCCTATCTAGGCCAAGACTATCTATGCCTTAGCTTGTGTCTTAGCCTATCTAGGCTAAGATACACAACAAATTTTATAACATATTCTTCAGTAAAACCCAATGCTTTGCAGAATGACAGAGTTCAGTATTTCTTAAAAGAATCATATTGCCTCTCAAAGGAAGCAAGGAAACTTATTACATTAATTAATTGTTATATTTAAATAATTACAATTATTTGAATTGTTATATTTATAGTCAAATAGAGTTATCCAACATTTTGAATATTTTCTCAAGCATGCATGAAGCAGACTCAGAACTATCAAATGGATTTACTACAACAATCTACTTTGCTATTTCTGCTTTCTTGGGGTAAAAAGAGAGAGAGAGAGTGGTTCTTGACAATGATAATAAGTGTGAACCTCACATAGAAATACATCATTTTTGCCTGTGAGTCAAAGAGTCAAACAAACTTTGTATTCCGAAAAACCTCCCTATTCTTCCTGAAAGTACAATATACTTGTGAAGAATAGAAAATGAAGGATAGCAGAATTAGGGTTGATAAAAGGAGGATTTGCAAGGGATTTGCAAGGGAGAATTTACATTTCAATTTCTCCTCTGTTTAGTCACTGAAACAACAATTACAAATCTAGTATACTAAGTTAGCACAGTTGGAAAAGGGACCCGCAAAATCTGTGGACAAATTTCAGTAGATCATATTCCAGTAAAATATTGGTGTTGCCTTTCTCTGAATAATTCTCCTCTAAATTGCAGGGAAAGCTTACCCTTGTAGGGTAGAAATGTAGAAAAATAATTTTTTTTAGCTTTTGTTTTATTTAATCCATCTATATATTTAGGAAATAAATATGTCTTGTTATTTAGTCCTGTTTAGATTTGTATATATATATAGTTTTGTTTGAATTATTTTAAAAGCTTTGTAATTCCCCCCCCCCCCCCCCCCATTAGTAGACATAGTTTTTGAGACAATTAATAAAATAGTCATGAAACGGTTTCAAGGAAGCACTTCATAGCAAGGACTCCAAACAGTCATTTGTTGGAGATACTGTTGAAATGGGAAGCTTACTGGATAGGAGCCATACAACATCAGCTCAACAGTGTATAATGCTCAAGGACATAGCAGCATAGCCAGAGGTCAGCTGTTATCATTGCAGTTGTTTCCCAGATATATCAGCAGTGAAATATGTCTCAAGAAAAATTAATCTGCAATCTCTATGACCTTGAAAACTGATCTTGTGCCAGAAAAAGTTTCAGTCTTCTGTCTTATATATATTACATACACACACACACACAGAGAGAGACAATATGTATAGTATAGGTCAGTGATGGCTAACCTTTTTG